>JAQHUG010000117.1:5947377-5976438 GCA_028555095.1 Dicrostonyx torquatus | reverse complement strand
CACCTGAGAGGAGTGCAGCCGTTTTTTCCCAGTGCCTGGCTCCTGGATGTGGCTGCTAGTTTATGCCCGAAATAACCATACGAAAACTAGATTAATTTAAATACTGCCTGGCCCATTATCGTTAGCCTCTTCTTTGCTAACCCTGATATCTTAAAATAACCCATGCCTAATAGTCTGTGTGTCACCACAAGGCGGTGACTTTTTGGAAGATTCTAATCTGCAGCCACCTCAGGCCGAGGCATCATGGCATCTGCTGTACTTCCTTTCTTTCCCGAACTCTGTTCTGTCTACTCCATCCACCTAAGGGCTGCCCTATCAAAACCCAAGGCAGTTTTCTTTATTCAACCAATGAAACCAAACCAAATACAGAAGAACCCTCCTACACAATTTCCCCTTTTTCTGTTTAAACAAAAAAGAAAGGTTTTCATTTTAACATAATAAAATTACATATAACAAAATAGTTATCAAGCAAGAATTACAGTTACCATATTTATATCTATTTTATCTTTTATCATAACTAAGGCAAACTATGACTAGAACTATCCATTCTTCAACTCCATCAAAGACTCCAGAAGGATAAAATATTACCTAAGTAAACAAGAAGTAAGCAACTTCCAAACTCTAGAAATGACAGAGACATCTCACTGCCTGGACAGGCATTCAAAGTTCCTCTGTAATGTTGGGGCATCCATCTTTAGCCTATAGGCCCATAGCATCCAGCAGGCATTTCCATGAAGCAGGAAAATTCAAAGACAGTTCAGTCACTTTCTTTTGTATCCTGCAGAATGTCTCACATACTCTTTTATGAAGCAGGAACCGTGAAGGATCATCTCACCTCTTAGGCAAGTTCAGCAGTCCTCTTTCTGTGGGTTCTTTGTGTCCATTTAAGCAGTCCAGGTAAGAGTAGTTTCTTGCCCAAATGGCTATCAAACTCCATAAGGAGCCTCTTCCATGCCCATCTTCCTCTTGAAGTAGCTGGTGCTGCCAGGAGCAGACATGTCTCATTGTCATGAAAAACCCTAAGTTATTAAAACATTAAATGCCATATTCTTTCGTCTTTGAACGATATGAAGAATGCCTATTTAACTGAAATATATCTATGCATATCTAGAAAATCTAACTAACATGACTACAAACTTGACTATTATATATGATTATTCATTAACAATCTATATTTCCTAATTATACATTACATTTTAAAGTGAACTACACAATCACAATACCTTAATCAAGATCAGAAATAACAAAATTGACATTAAATTTATGTCAACAAAGCAAAATTTGTATCAATGCAAATTATTCATATTCATATCATCTCCCCCTTTAAATAAAAAAAGCATTTATAAACAATATTTGGTAATATAGCCATAGTTATTCCTCTCCAAACTGCTTCCTGCTATATGGGGGACGATGTTAATTAGATCTTTCATGGTATAACCTATGTGCTAGGTATATCTCAATTATCAGTTGAGTGAAGTAATTTTCTCAGGAGGGCATGGTCTATCATAAAAGATTGGTATAGGAGAGGTCCACAGGTTATCATCATATATGAAAACCAAAGAAGAATCTCTTTCTGAAAGCATCATATCCTTAGACCCAAATTGTAAAGCAATAAAATCTTTATAATATCCATGCTGGTTTAGCTTGGCAGTCCATATAATGAGATATCTCTTTGTATTTAGCTCCTTCACAGTCAAAAAATTTAAAGAAAACACAATCCATACATAATTCAGACATTCTGTGAATTTTCCATGTTTATGTGGCTTATTTATTTATTTATTTTAATCTATAACTATCTGTAGTCTGTCTTTTTAAAGACTTTATGTTTTCTTTTTTAAGGCATTGTTTATTTTATTACTCTCTCTATTTTTTTATTCTCTCTCTAAAGCCCATGTACATTTATTTAACAGTATGATCCATTTAGAGGTCTTTTATGTCTGAATTTGTCCTACCGTGAATCTGTAATTCTTTAATATCAAGGAGCATTCTCAAAATGTCAATCAATTTTTAAAATCTTTTGCTTGAGCCATGTAGGGGTACTTAAGGTACTGCCTGTTTCTTGCCCAGTCTAAACCTTAACTGTGCTGTTGTTATGATAATTAAGGCAGTTCTTGCCTGAGATCAGCATAGTTCAGCAAGCGGAGCTGCTCTGTCTTGGAATCAGTTGTGCCTCTGAGCCACGCAGTTCCAGGCACACAGCATTAAGCAAGCAAGTCGTAACATTTTATTCAGAAAACCCCATTCAAAGGCTCTGTCTCCCGCAGGAGCCAGAGGTCCTGCTGGTGGCACAGACCAGTTTGTACTGGCGGCAGGGCCCAGGAAGCCCTGTTCCATAACCGCTGCAGCTTTTGCTGAATCAGGAAATCTCTATGTGGCACGCCATCCACAAACAGGAAAAAACTGTGTTAAATTCTCTCTCCTTTTTAAGCCCTCTCAGGTTTTTAAGTAGATTTAGCTGGCCACATTGGAGCGCCAAACTGTTGTAATAGGTGCAGGTTGTGTTCCCAGCATCTGAGAGGAGTGCGACCGTTTGTTCTCAGCGCCTGGCTCCCGGACGTGACCACTAGGTTATGCCCGAAATAACCACATGAAAACTATATTAATTTAAATACTGCCTGGCCCATTATGTTAGCCTCTTCTTGGCTAACCCTGACATCTTAAACTGACCCATTCCTAATAGTCTGTGTGTCACCACGAGGTGGTGACTTATTGGAAGATTCTAACCTGCATCCATCTCGGGCCAGAACATCATGGCATCTGGCACATTTCCTTTCTTCCCAAACTCTGTTCTCTCTACTCTGCCCACCTAAGTGCTGCCCTATCAAAAAGCCAAGGCAGTTTTCCTTATTCAACCAATGAAAGCAACAGAAATACAGAAGAACCCTCCTATACCACAAATGCACAAATATTGAAAAGAATCTTTTTCTGCTGTGGAGAGTTTTGGTCTATTCCTCCTAACCTCTGCTAGTGCTGGATGAGCACTGATTCCTCTCCTGCAAACATCGATCAGTAGGAAATGTTGCTTTGTAATAGTTAAGAGCTTTATAAGCTTATATTCAAACACAATCTTCTCAGAAGTATTGCCAGATTAAAAAGTAATTCTTGGAGCATTTTCTAAAAGAAAGGTCAAAAGTCTCTAGAAATTGAGTTGCTATTAGTCTTCCAGTTTTTTTTTTTTTGAAACTTCTCTGCATGATAGACAGAGATATACTGAATAATATTCCAGCTCCCTGAAGTACAGGTAATAGAGCAGAGAAGTCACTTGGGTTCATATGTTCTTTGCCAAGTTTGATGTTGAATTTAGCTGATGATTATTACTCTTTAGAAAGTTACAGGGTCCCTAATCGCCTTCAAACAGCCATCATCTAACTTTACCTTTCAGAGTAGCAGTTCTTCTTCACAGGGAACCAAATGCCTACTGCACTCCTGGGAAGGCAGCATCCTGTTTATTTTCTTCTCAGTATCCTTCAACTTTGAGCATTTTCTAGCTAGTATCACTTCACACTCTGATTTCTCAGAGGAGTTTAACATACCCTTTTCCTCTTCTTTTCTAGAGGTATATATGTGGAATAAGAGAGAGCTTTTCTAATGAAAGAGAGAATTTATATACTTTGAATTTTAAGTAGATAACTGGATATACGATAAAAAACTTTAAGTTACTGTCATAACATTTAAAAAATAACAAATATATGTAATAAATATTGATGAATTTTTATGAGCGATGGAACTGTTGGGATTTGATTTGTATTATGACACACTTGTGCTTTTGATTTTAAAGACATTTGAAACTGAGACTCAGCAAAGGATCTCTTGAGAAAAAGCAAAAGAATAGAAAAAGATACCGAAAAAATGTTCCTTTGTGTATACCCTGAGTTTCTTACAGGCTTTAGTAATATGATTTCAATGCTATCATTTGTCCTATACTTATCTATAGGAATGAGATTTCTCTAAAAATGTTTTGATCATTTAACTATGTCACAATGCTTCTTTTGCATGTTGAATAAATTTATTTGCCTTGAGTAAACTGTAAATGAAAGGATAGATGAGAAAATTGTTCTACTTTTATGTATGTCAATGTACATCCTAAATTAACATAATTGCTCTTTTTTTCAAGGTTTTTAATTATTGACTAAGGTTAGTGTTTTTTTCATAAGTTGCTTATATAAAATGTTTTTCTTAAATGGACTTCAAACATCTTTTAAAATATTACACACATAAAAAGAACAAATGAGCAGAATAACAAATATTTACGAAGTAACACACATGAATGGAATCATTGTGAATAAAGAGATCATTGTGGAAAAAATAGTTCTTCTTGCTGAACTCTTCCTAACAGCACTAGATTCTCCAGTTAGATACAGTCAATCACATCTCTCGATTGCAACATCTCATCACCTTCTTCTCAGTCTTATGAGAACCTTTATATAAGACATATGATTTCTATCTGCCTTTTGCTGATACCGTTATTTTGAGGCTAAAACCCAATGTTTGTAGCAGTCATTTGTCGACTTTATGTAGTGTTTAATTGTCTTACTAGAACACAACCAAATGGACTATTCTTATGTATGTTCCTAATAGAGTTTAAAATGTCTGTGTGGCATACTACTACTGATCACAGGCATATGAAGAAGTGCTTAAATCACCCAGCTGGGATTTAAGTACCTCCACATACAGTAAACCAAAACCATGTCCAACAGAGAGTATGTCACTTTGTCAATACTATATAAAAAATAAAGTTTTTATTTACTAATATAACCTATGGATAGAGAATCACTGCTTAAATATTAATAATAATAATTGCTGATATATTCCCTCATGTAAATTATGTTATTTTGATTTGAATAAAAACATCAAAAAATGGGTTTATCATATGTAGAAAAATTCTTCTTATAGGTTTAATCATACTGCTGAAAGACAAGAAATTGCATATATAATATCTATTTGAATGAAATTCCCAGTTCTACAAAAATTTCAGTAATTTGAAAAGCTGTCAGGAGTTTTGACATAAAGTATGGACACCAGAGGATGTACACATGTAAAGTTTTGAAAAATGTTTTAGTAATTCTTCTTCCCATGCAGTAAGTGGTCCAGGAACACCAAGGTTAACTATGGAAAATAAGCTGCTGTTGATTAATAGAGCTTTCCTGTTGGTTATTGCTTACACTTTATATAGAGTATTAGACTCAAACACTGTTTCCATGGAAACAGGGCACTCAGCCTTCTCAAATGGAAATATGGTTAATTTTTACATTTTTTGTAAATATTTATGCAACTTAAGACAGTAATTAAATAAACTGAGGTTAGTGATTTCCTGACAGCAAAGAAGAGGTGACTTGCAAGCCTATGGGCTAATATATTTAAATAGTCATTAGTGGCAAAATATATCCTAAACACAGTTAATGTTTTTTTGCATGTTTTTTGCTTAATATTGGTCTACAACTATATAATATATACCAACTAAAATATATTTGGTAATAAAACTTTGGTATGGTAAATATGAAATCAAAACTAAAATATATTATCTCATACGTTATTCAACAATAAACCAATAAGAAGTTGAAATGTGTTTTCTCTGAATATTTGTAACTGACAAAGACTGTGAAAGGGGTAGTTTATCTAGTATGCTCTTCTATGGTTTATATTTATTCAGAGAACATTATGTATAATTCCTTGGAGCATGAATTCTAATTGTTCTTCACAATAAAAACTTGGAGTCAGATATTAGGGTGTGAAAGCAGAAAAATCAGAGAAACATAACGGCCAGCCACTAGAGTCCTTTCCTCTACCAATCCTCAGATCAAAGGTGTGATGCTATCTCTATGAATCCTCAGACTGCTATTGTCCCTATGAAACCTCAGACTGCATGCTCAGACTTAAACCTAGAACTGCAGCTGAGCTCTTGTATCCTTCTGCCTTATAATCCTCTCTGCAACCAGCCATATTCCTTCCTGTCTCCACCTCCCTAGTGCTTGGATTAAGGGCATATGACTCCCAAGTAATGGGATTAAATGTGTTATCCAACACTGCCTGGCTCTAATTCTCTTTTAGACTGGATCAATCTTGTGTAGCCAGGAGTGACCTTGAACTCACAGAGTTCTGTCTGCCTTTGCCTCACAAGTGCTGTAATTAAAGTGCTATGTTACCACTGCCTGGCCTCTATGAACAATTAGTGACTCACATTACATTCTGATCTTCAGGCAAGCTTTATTTCTTAGATTACAAACTATCACTACAATTCCTTTGCTTAATACTTAAAGCGCTTTATATTGTATTGTCCTGATCTCTGTAACCAAAAAAAATCCACTCATAATTTACTATTATAACCAGTTTCCTAAATTATAAATATTTCAAAATTTATTAAACTTAATGTGAGGATAAACATTTAAATATTATACCTTATATGGCATTTGCTTTTTAACAAGGTACAAGGTCAGAATGCTTGTAATCTCAATGATTGGGATGTGAGGAACACTAGGATCAAGGCAGAAATTCAAGGACATCCTCAGAAATGTTTCAAGTATGAGAAAATCAGTGATACATGAGACCTTGTCCAATAATAATAAAATTAAACCTCAATTTTTAATCTATTGATTTTATTAGCACACATAAACCTTACATCTGGAATCCCACATAATTTTATGATGTTCATACTTTCATAAGTCTATTTTAATAAAAAGCACTATATAGAATATAGAGAATATTTATCAAATTTATCTGGTCTGAGAATGAGAATGGTAGAACTTTTATTCAGAATTTTTACTATGACTTCAGTACCTTTTCTAGTGTGAATGTAAATCATTCAGATTCTCTGAATAATGTATCTTGCTTAATCTTTGCATTGAAAGTCTTTTTTATCTATGTTAGAAGAATACTAACTCTGTGCAACACTTGTAAATTTAATTTTCTAGGATGTGAGTGTATGACTAGGTCTGATTGTGATGAGCTAATCCATGATATATGGAAGATGACACAGAGTCTCAAATTAAAGGTCAGACTAAGCAATGAGTTGGGTAAAGGCTAGCCTGGGATCCTTAGAAATACTTTGCCTTGAATAAAAAAAAAGAAAAGAGAGGAAGGAATGAAAATAAAGAAAGAACAAAAGTAAAATGAGGACTGGAGATTCTTTTCAGTACCATACTACTAACTTGGCATGCACAGAGATTCCTAGTACGATGGGACAAAAAAAACAAAAGAAGGAACAATAATACATGAATTGCAAAGATGATTACTTCAGGTCCAGTCTTTGATTAAGATTTCAGTATTAAAAAAATGAATCCAAAATGGACATTCTACAAAATATCAAAGGTAAGACAGTAGAAAACATATGTTGGAATCTGTACTTGTTTATTTGTGACAAATAGTAATCCCACAGCTAACTATCACTCAGGTTGAAGACTGGGTTTTGTATAGGAAAAATAGAAAACTGAAGATAAAGTGATAAGCAAAACATTTGAGGGGTGGAAGAAATTCCTTACCTGAAAACATACTAGAAACAAACTTTGGCACAGAGGTCTTAAAACGCACTTTCCTGAAAACACACTAGAAACACACTTTGGCATACATGTCTTAAGAAAAGATTTCTGGTTGAAGATTTATGTATCCTACAAATGAATTACAAATGTATATAATATTCTTTAATAGTACATTAAACTACCAAAAAGAAACCTCAAATGTCTGGATTATTCATTAAGTGACAGTACTGGCTGTATTACATTCCCTTGGCAGTGTGTTGAATATGTGCAATTTCCCTATTTTACACTTTCCTGAAATCATTAGCACATTTTCATTTTAGAAGGCATGCTAAACTCAGCACTGGAGCCAATCATTTGAGGAAATGAAAGTGAAGGATAAGATTCTTTTTAATAGTTGCAGAGCTCAACTGGGAAAATGATCCGTCAGTATATTTTCTTGAACACAACAGCCCATGTAATTAAGTTGGTCCAATGAAGGGATACAGAAAGGACACAATACAGATGTTCCTTCAGGAATAATTAGCCTTAAGAATGCAGGGGAAGCTGTGTGAGCATAAAAATATTGCACAGTCAAATCTTGAGGGAAAAGAAGAGAGAACATAGATTAAGAACAACTGAAAAGGACATCTCTACAAATTGGAGGGCAAAGAATATACCGTAAAAGTCACTAAATAATTTTAGCTGGAATTAAAACTTTAACCATTTTACTTTTATTCATTTACCAGTATGACACCAATATTCTACATAATTTTGAAAGAATCAACTACTCTAATCTCATGCTGCATTAAATTATAAAGCCCTTGATGGAAAAGTTTGCATCTTTTTCTCTTATTTATTTTTAGACATGCTAATGTTTTGCCTACTTATGTGTATATGCACATACCATGTGTGTGTGTGGAAGTCAGAAGTTGGCAACAGGTCCACTGGAACTGAAATTGTAAATATTATGAGCTCCCATGTGGGTGCTGGAAACCAAACTGAGGTCCTTATAAGAACAATAAGAAGTCTTTTTTAGTGTTTTTAATTAGCTATACATTTTTCTGCTTCCCTCCCTTCATCCCTTCTCCACTTCTACTCTTTCCCATGCTCCCATGCTCCCAATGTACTCAGGAGATCTTTTCTTTTTCTCCTTCCTGTATAGATCCATGTATATCTTTGTTGTCTAGGTTCTCTGTGGCTATGGACTACAGCCTGGTTTTTCTATTATTTATTTCTAAAAGCCACTTATGAATGAGTACATATTATATTTGTCTTTCTGAGTCTGGGCTTCCTCACTCTATAAGTTTTTATCAAGATTCATCCATTTGTTTGCAAATTTCAAGGTATCATTATGTTTTTACCGCTGTGTTGTACTCCATAATATAAATATACCACCTTTTATTTGTCCATTCTTCAGCTAAGGGCCATCTAGGTCTCTGGTTATGATACAATGATTCTATGAACATAGTTGAGTAGATTTCCTTATGGTATGGTTGAGCATCTTTTGGAAATATACACAAAAGTCATATTACTGGGTCTTGAGGTAGACTGTTTCCTAATTTTCTGAGAAGTTGCCATAATTGTTTCTAAAGTAGCTGTAACAGTTTGCACTCCCACCAGCAATGGAGGAGCATTCCCTTTACTGCATATCCTCTCCAGCATAAACTGTCATCAGCGTTTATGATCTTGGCCATTCTGAAGTTGTAAATGGAATCTCAGAGTTGTTTTGATTTGCACTTCTCTAATAACTAAGGATGCTGAACATTTCCTTAAGTGTCTTTAAGCCATTTTAGATTCCTCTATTGAGAGTTCTCTGTTTAGGTCTACACCCCATTTTTCATTGCATTATTTGTTCTTTTGATGTCAAGTTTCTTGAGCTCTTTATATATTTCTGAGGTAAAATCTCTGCTGTGGAACAATGGACTGTACCCTGTCACTTGTATTTTAATTAAATGCTGATTGGCCAGTAGCCATGCAGGAAGTATATGCAGAGCAACCAGGAAGGAAATAGAGACAAGGCAATGAGAATTCTGGGAAGCAGAATGTTTCAGTCTGCAGTCATCACCCAGACACAGAGGAAGTCAGACACAGAGCGAGCAAAATGTGACTGCCTCAAAGAAAAAGGTACAAGCCACATGGCTAACAAGAATAATATAAGATGTAGGAAAGAGTTAATAAGATAAGAAGCCTGACCTAGTTGACCAATCAGTTTATAATTAATGTAGACCTCTGTGTGATTCTTTGGGGCTGAACTACTGTGAGACCAGGTGGGAGAGAAAACAAAGTCAACAATGTTCTATAAAATTTTGGGTTGGTAAAGAACTTTTACCATTCTGTAAGCTGTCCTTTGTATTGTTGACAGTGTCCTTTGCTTTACAGAAGCTTCTCAGTTTCAGAAGGTTTCTTTTATTAATTGTTGCTCTCAGTGTCTGTACTATTGGAGATATATTTAGGAAGTGTTCCCTTGTGTCAATGCATTCAAGTATACTTCCCACTTTCTTTTCTACAAGGTTCAGTGTCATTGGTTTTAAGTTGAGACCTTTGATCCCTTCATAGTTAAATTTTGTGTTCAGTGTCATGGTTTTAAGTTGAGGTCTTTGATCCATTTGGATATATCGGATCTGTTTGCGTTCTTCTACATTTTGATAGCCAGTTATGACAACACCATTTCTTAAAAAGCTTTGTTCCTTCCATTTTATTATTTTAGCTTCTTTGTCAAAAATTACGTGTTTGTAGGTGTGTGGGTTGATATCCAGAATAGTCTTATTCTATTCCATTCATCACTCTGTCTGTTCTTATGGTAATACAAGGCTAATTTCATTACTGCAGCTGTGTAGTAGAGTCTGAAGTCAGGGAGGATGATGCCTCCAGATGTTCCTGTATTGTACAGGATTGCTTTGGTAATCTGGGTTTTTTTCTTTTTCCATATGAAGTTGAGTATTGCTCTTTGAAGGTCTGTGAAGAGTTTTTCTGGGATTTTGCTGGGAATTGCATTGAATTTGTAGATTGCTTTTGGTAAGATTAGCATTTTTATTATGTTTATTCTACCTACGCAAAAGCGTGGGAAATCTTTCTACATGTATTGGCTTTTTGGAAACTAGTCTATATGGATGCACACCTTCTTAGGCCAGGATGGAGGGGGGAGGGCCTTGAGCTTCCCCCAGGGCAGGGGAAGGGATTAAGGGTGGGTGGTGGGGGAGCAGAAGGCCCTGGGGCAAGAGGAGAAAGTGTAATTTTAAATTTTATTAAATAAATAAATAAAACAAACAAAGAAAGAAAATGATCATTCTTAAGTAGTTATGTCTCATTCTTTTTACAAATAGAAACCTTATGGCAAAGAACTCACAGGTTCTGGTGTATTTACTTTTTTTAAAGAATACCTCATTTTGGAGTGTGGTTTATTTTCAAAGGATTTCAAATGAATATGTGTTGTTCAATGTTATTCTAGTTTTCAGGGTGATAGTATAAGTTCAGGACATTTATAGAATTCTAGTAAAACCCATCCTACATTTATAGCAAAAATAATGTTTCTAAGGTAAGCACACTAGATTGATTTCAGTCTTTGTTTTCTTATATGGTATCAATTGAGTTCTCTTTTAACAGACATTTTCTTTAAAGAATTCAGGGGACTATAAAATGGTTATGCCATTACATAGCTCTAATATAATGTGTTGAGAGCTAAGTCTTAGATAACGTATTTCAATTTAGCTTATAAGCCAGTAGGTTTCAACTCTTTTCAATATGGAAAATTAGCTTCCTGTTTGATCCTTATCCTGACAGATACCCAGAGTATGAGTAGATCTCATGAATATGCACTGGAACTCGACTCAAATATAACAACTCCTTAGAAATAAATTCTTAGAAACAAAATGGAAAAAGAAAATTTTCATTAAGTAAAAATGTTTCAAAAGTTATATTAAGTACCCATTATAAGTTATACCGTGGCTATTTAAAGGCTGAATGCAATCCCAAACCCTTTGAATTCTGTGAACCTAGTTTTCACTTGTCAAAACTTAGAAGCATAATACTGCCATATCCACTTCATTACTGTTTCTAAGACTGAGGTAGCACTATTGCCTCTGTCTTCTCCTCATGTTTAAAAAAATAAAAGCAAAAGCAAAGCAGGAGTTAAAAGGTATGCAGAAACTCAACAGTAAACACAACAATGCTGCTGTGATCTACAGGTACTTAGGAGCAAGGGGTTCTTTTAGAAAGAGTGTTTCTGTATTTAACAAAAGAGACAATAATTTGGTGATCTTAAAATAGCAGTGGAAAATAATTATGTTTTCAGTGCAGTAGATTAAATGATTCCATTTTTACCTGAGTCTGGTGCTTGATAAAGGGCTTATGCAATAACATATTAAATAAGGAGCATGGAGTAATGAAATGAAGCCATCTGAAAAGGAATGAAAAGGGACCCTAGAGTCATGAAACACAGATTATTGTAGTGTAATCAATGAAATTTACAATTAATGTGTTTATATCCAACTTAGTATTTAGTTGTCTCCATTATTTTAGTGTATTTTGTTTTAAATCTGCAGTAAATTTATCTCTAAATGAAACCAAAGCTCTTTAACAGCAAAAAAGACAAACGACATCTCATCCCTTTGATGTGAATTGTCTTTAACTAATGATTTCATTAGGTACTTTTCTCAAAGGTAATGGTTAGATTTGATTCGTTTCTTCTTTCATGTTACTGTCAACGACTCTCTTGTTTATTGACTGAATATGAGGTCCCATCTCCTTATAAGGCTTTATTGACATTTGCATTTGTTGAGGCTTAGACAAAGAAATAATACATAACTAAATGAGAATAATTCACCAACACTTAAGGATAGACTTATTTTGATGGCCCAACTCTAGATTTTTAATAACATGAAGCTACCCACCTAGCAGCAATGTAAGTATCCTATATTGAGGACAGAGCTATCCAATATTGGGAGGCAGTTTGTAGGTCAGGTACATATGTGTAGATGAATACAACAAAGCATCCCCACACTAGCTTAGAATTGAGTATAACAAAGGGTTCTTTATTTAGGAGGTAGACTCAAAGATCAACAGTCCTCTGCATGAGCAAGAAACAGGAACTGAATCCAGCAACTGAGAGAGAGAAAGAGATTGACTGTGCAAACTTTATATCTGCATTTATAGTACAAGACACCATTCCCAAGTGAGCTGGTATCTTAAAGGCTATTGGCTGAGGAAGTTCCCAAAACACGTATGGACTTTAAGACTTAATAGATTAAATGCAAAACTTATCAATACCAATAATGATCTTATGATTCTTTTCAAATATTATTACCATTTTAGGCAAATAAGTAATCAACGTAATAATATTATCATGAGGACTAAAAAGGATAATATATATCAACAACCCTTCACACACAAAATATAATAACAAAAGAAAAGTATAATTTGAAATTACAGCTCCTAGAATTATAGCAAACTTGCAAGTTTCTCTTATCTATGTTTATCAGAGAGCTAGAAATTTCATTCCAAACTGACTATGCCAGTCATCACCTAAATTTAAAGAACAGAATAAGAACTTTGAAATAATTTATGAAGATTTACAGATAGATAGAAACAGAAGAGTCATTGCCAAATTCTTTTTATGAAGCTACAGTTACCCTGATACCTAAACCACACAAAGACACAAACAAGAAAGAGAATCTAACTCATGAATATCAACACAAAAGTTCTCAATAAAATACTGGCAAACCAAATCCAAGAACACATCAAAAAATCATCCATTATGTTCAAGTATGGTTCATCCCAGAGATACAGGGCTGGTTCAACATACAAAAATCTAATAATGTAATCCATCATATAAACAAACGGAAAGAAAAAACATATAATCATTTCCTTAGATGCTGCAAAGCATGTGACAAAATTCAATACCCCTTTATGATAAAGGTCTTGGAGAGATTGGGGATACATGGATCATATCTAAATATAATAAAAGCAACATACAGCAAGCCAACAGCTAACATCAAAATAATGGAGAGAAACTCAAAGTGAGTCCACTAAACTCAGGAACAAGACAAGGCTGTCAACTCTCTTCATATCTCTTTAATATAGTGCTTGAAGCTCTAGCAATAGCTATAAGACAAAATAAGGAGATCATGGAGATTCAAATTGGAAAGGAAGGACTCAAACTTTTGTTATTTGCAGATGATATGATAGTGTACATAAGTGACCCCAGAAACTCTACCAAAGAACTTCTACAGCTGATAAGTACCTTCAGTGAAGTGGCAGGATAAAAGATCAACTCAAAAACATCAGTAGCCCTCCTATACACAAAGGATAAAGAAACAGAGAGGGAAATCAGAGAAACATCACCTTTCACGATAGCCACAAATAGCATAAAGTATCTTGGGGTAACATTAACCAAGGAAATAAAATATCTATTTGACAAGAACTTTAAGACCTTAAAGAAAGAAATTGAAGAGGATACCAGAAAATGGAAGGATCTACCATGTTCCTGGATTGGTAGGGTCAATATAGTAAAAATAACAATTCTACCAAAGGCAGTCTATAGATTCAATGCAATCCCCATCAAAATCCCAACAGAATTCTTCATAGACCTTGCTTTGAGAGAACAATAACTAACTTTATATGGAAAAACAAAAGGCTCAGGATAGCTAAAACAATCCTATACAATAAAGGAACTTCTTGGAGGCATTACCATCCCTGACTTCAAAATATATTACAGAGCTACAGTAATGAAAACAGATTGATATTGGCACAAAAACAGAGACATTCACCAAGGGAATCGAATCGAAGGCCCTGATATTAGTCCACAAACCTATGAACACCTCATATTTGTCAAAGAAGCTAAAACTATGCAATGGAAGAATGAAAGTATCTTTAACAAAGGGTGCTGGCATAACTGAATGTCAACCTGTAGGAAAATGAAAATTGATCCTTATCTATCACCATGCACAAAACTCAAGTCCAAATGGATTAAAGACCATAATATATATCCAACCACACTGAACCTGATAGAAGAGAAAGTGGTATGTAGCCTGTAAGACAAGGGCACAGGAGACCACTTCCTATGCAAAACCCTGTGGCACAGATAATAGGAGCAACAAAAAATAAATGGGACCTCCTGAAACTGAGAAGCTTTGGTAAAGCAAAGGACACAGTCTTTTAGACAAAAAGGCATCCTCCTTAATGGAAAACATCTTCACTAACCCTACATCAGACAAAGGCCTGGTCTCCAGGATATACAAAGAGCTCAAGAAACTAGACATAAAAGTTCTAAATTACCCAATTAAAAAATGGGGTAATGATCTGAACAGAGAATTCTCAACAGAAGAAGTTTGAATGGCCAAAAGATACTTAAGGTCATGTTCAACTTCCTTAGCGATCAGGGAAATGCATATCAAAACAACTTTGAGATACCATCTTACACCTGTCAGAATGGCTAAAATCAAAAACACCAATGATAACCTATGCTGGAGAGGATGTGGAGTAAGGGGAACACTCCTCCCTTGCTGGTGGGAATGCAAACTTGTGCAACCACTTTGGAAATCAGTGTGGCGGTTTCTCAGGGAACTGGGAATCAACCTACCTCAGGATCCAGCAATACCACTCTTGGGAATATACCCAAGAGATGCCCAATCATACTATAAAAGCATTTGTGCAACTATGTTCATAGCAGCATTATTTGTAATAGTCAGAACCTGGAAACAACCTAGGTGCCCCTCAATGGAAAAATGGATAAAGTGTGGAATATATACACAATAGAATACTACTTAGTGGTAAAAAAAAACAATAACAATTTGGATTTTGCATGCAAATGGATGTAAATAGAAAACACTATCCTTAGTGAGATAACACAAACCCAAAAACATGAATATGGTATATACTCACACATTAGTGGACTTTAGCCATAAACAAAGGACATTAAACTTATAGCTCACAAGCCTAGAGAAGCCAAATGGCAAGATGAACACAAAGAAAAACATATATAGGTTCTCCTGGAAATTGGAAGCAAAAAAGATTGCTGGGCAAAAGTTGGAAACATAGGGGTGGGGATAGGAGTGAGGGTAGAGGGAAGGTGGGGGATGGGGAAGGAGAGAGGGGGAAGGAGAAGGGAGAAGGGAAGGACTGGGGAGAGCTTGGGGGAGTGAGATAGTGGAGATGGAGGAAGGGTGATTATTGGAGAAGGGAATAAGATAACTATATTAAGGGAGTCATTTTAGGATTGTCAAGATACTTAGCTCTAGAGGGGATCCCAATTGCCCACGGGATGTCCCCAGCTAGGTACAATGACATCTTGAATTTTGCATGAAAATGGATGGAAATAGAAAACACTATCCTTAGTGAGATATCCCAAACCCAAAAAGATGATTATGGTATGTATTCACTCATTAGTGGACCCTAGCCATAAACAAATGACATTAAGCTTATAGCTCACAAGCCTAGAGAAGCTAAATAGCAAGGTAAACCCAAAGAAAAACATATATAGATCCTCCTGGATTTTGAAAGCAAACAAGATTGCCAGTCAAAAGCTGGAAGAACGGGAGTGGGGATGGGGCTGGTGGTAGGGGTGGGGGTGGGCAAAAGGGAGAGGGGGAGGGAGAAGGGAAGAAATGAGGAGATGGAGGAAGGGTGGATATTGGAGAAGGGAATAAGATATCTACATTAAGGGAGTCATTTTAGGTTTGGCAAGAGACTTGTCTCTAGAGGGGATCCCAGGTGTCCACAGGGATGACCCCTGCTGGGTATTTGGACAGCAGAGGAGAGGGTGCCTGAACTAGCCTTGTCCCATAGTCACATTGATGAATATCTTGATCATCACCTTAGAAATTTCGTTCGATGGGTGGAGATAGAGACAGAGACCCACATTCACATCAGAGCAACGGATTGAGCTCCCAAGGTCCAGTCGAAGAGCAGAAGCGGGGGAGAAGATGAGCAAGGAATTTGGGACCACGAGGGGTTGGTCTACTCACTGAGACACTGTGCCTGATCTACTGAGAGTTCCCCAAATCCAGCTGGATCGGGACTGAAGGAGCATATGATCAAACTGGACTCTCTGAATGTGGCTGCCAATGGGGGCAGACTGAGAAGCCATCGATAATGGCACTGGGTCCTATCTCTTCTGCATGTATTGGCTTTTGGGAACCTAGCCATTTGGATGCACACCTTCCTAGGCTGGGATGGAAGGGGGAGGCCTTGGACTTCACACATGGCAGGTACCCTGCCCTTTCTTAAGGAAGCAGGGGGAGGGAGGAGGTATAGTGGGGGAGTGGGAGGGCACTGGGAGAAAGGGAGGAAGTGTAAATATTTGAATGAAAAAAATAAAAATAAAATAATATGAAAAAAGAAAATAAAAGATTTAAAGGTAGAAAATTTTACAACTTTGGCAAATTTTTAGCAGTTCAAAAATCTGTTTCATAACCCATGAAAGTTTCACATGGAAAAGACACAAAAGTCACTAGCAGAGCAGTCATTACAATCCAGAGAAATGAAACTCAAAGTCTCTAACACATCAAAAGCCATTTAATGCTGCTATACTGATAAAAATGCACTTATTCATTAAACCTTTGTCTATCAGTAGAACATATATAATGTGTGTATGTATTTTACATACATATACATATTTATATATTATATATATGTGTATGTATGTATTTTAACCACTTCAGGATATAAGTGTATTTTTAAGTGAGTGCTCTTTTAGATTTAGCCACCTATTGTTCATTTAATTTCTTTGTATACATTAACATTTTAGTTTTGCTGAAGTATGTCCTCTTCTATTTTTCTTTGTAAGTCACTGTTAACAAATATTACTTGAATGAAATGTCTTCATTTCACCTCATTGTTGAAGGCTATTTTCACTGTTTATGGAAAGTACATTGATGACTGCATTTTTCTATCAATTTGAAGATATGGTGTTGTCATCTGCTGGGTACTGCTTAATCTAGATTTCTATGTATTTGTCTTTGTTTAGCTTGGCATTACTTCCTGGATATCTGATTGATATATTTATTCAATTTTACAATTTTCTTAGATATTATTCTTCAAGGTGGCAAGCTTACGTGCCTGTTCTTATTTTCTGTTCTATCATTTGCCTTGTGGTATCTGAAGGCTGTGTTATATTTCTAGTTGATGTATGCTGCTGTATTGCCTTTCTTACACTTTCAATAATATTTGTTTAATGTGTTTCTTCTCATGGAAAATTTCCATAGCAATCTTGAATAGCTGTATGACTCGGGAATTCTAGATGTCTGTTAAGTTCATTTGAGTCATAACATCTGTTAGTGACCTTATTTCTCTGTACATTTTTTTTGTCTGACTGACCTGTGCAGTGGTGACAGTGGAATGTTGAAGTCTCCCACAATTAGAATGTGGGGTTTAATATATGATTTAAGCTTTAGAAATGCTTCTTTTACATACGAGGGTACCCTTGTATTTGGGGCATCAATGTTCAGTATTGAGATTTCTTCTTGTTGCATTTTTTCTGTGACTAATATGAAATATCCTTCTTTGTCTCTTTTGATTGATTTTAGTTTGAAGTCTATTATATTAGGTATTAGGATAGCTACACCCACTTGTTTCTTAGGTCCATTTGATTAGAGATTTTTTCCCAACCTTTACTCTAAGAGGATGTCTGTCTTTGAGGTTGTGATGTGTTTTGGGTATGCAGAAGAAGGATGGATTCTGTTTTCGTATCCAATCTGTTAGCCTGTGCCTTTTTATATGTGAGTTGAGACCATTTGTATTAAGGGATATTAATGACCAGTGATTGCTATCTCCTGTTAATTTAGTTTTCATTGTTGGTTATGTTAATTTCTATGTTTCCCCTTCTTTGGCATTTGCTGCTATAAGACCATCAATTGTCTGTGTTTTGTTGATGTTGCCAACTTCCTTGGGTTGGAGCGTTCCTTCTACTATTTTGTGTAGGGCTGGGTTTGTGACTATGTATTGGTTAAATCTGGTCTTATCATGGAATATCTTGTTTTGTCCTTCTATGGTGATTGAAAGTTTTTCTGGGTATAGTAGTCTGGGCTGGCATCTATGGTCTCTTAATGTCTACATAATGCTTGACTATGACCTTCTGGCTTTCATTGTCTCCAATGAAAGATCAGGTGTAATTCTGATAGGTCTGATTTGTATGTTACTTGGCCTTTTTCCTTGTAACTCTTAATATTATTTCTTTTTCTGTATATTTAGTGTTTTGATTATTATGTGGTGAGGGGACATTTTTATTGAATCAAGTCCATTTGGTGTTCTGTAAGTTCATAGGCATGTCTTTCTTTAGTTGGGGAAGTTTTATGATTTCATTAAATATATTTTCTGTGCTTTTAAGTTGAACTTTTTCTCCTTCTTCTGTATCTATTAATGTTAGGGTTGGCCTTCTCATGGTGTCCCATATTTCCTTAATATTTTGGGTTCAGCTTTTGTTAGATTAAATGTTTTCTTTAACTGATGAGTTTATTTCCTCTATTGTATCTTCAGTGCTTGAGATTCTCTTTTCCATCTCTTGTATTCTGCCGTTCATGATTGTGTTTGTGGTTCCTGTTCTTTCTCATGATTTATGTTTCTATAATTCCCTGAGCTTGTGTTTTCTTTATTTTCTCTGTTTTGGTTTTCAAGTCTTGAATAGTTTCTTTCACATGTTTTATTTGATTTTCTTTGTTTTCTTTAAGGGATTTGCTGATGTCTTCCAATTTTTTGTTTGTCTTTTCCTCCATTTCTTTGAGGGAATTTATCATTTCCTCCTTAAGAGTTTCAAACATTCTCCTGAAGTTGTTTTTTAGTTCATTTTCTTCTGCTTCATTTATATTTGGTTGTTCAAGTCTTGATGTTGTAGGGGCTTTGGGTTTCACTGGTGTCGTGTTGCCCTTTATAGTGTTGCGTGTGTTCTTACCTTTTCTACTCATCTTTTCCTCTATAGGTATGTTTGGAGCTGTCGGTAATTCTGTTGATTAAACTTCTAGGTGCCAGTGAATCCAAGGCTCAGATGGTTGTTCCTCGTGGTACAGTTAGTGCCACCATTTTAATAACTTCTTTGGTCACTAGAGGTAGCTCAGCACTCCCCGGCTTTGCTCCACTCCCTTGGAGTTTGCAGTCTCAGGCCTGTTCTAGCCTAGGTTGTCAGTTTTCACCTGTTTCTGGAAATTCTGGTCTGGAACTGCTCATGCAGAGGTCCCTGGCTTGGAGGTGGTCCTGCAAAGGTCTCTGGCTCTGTTCTACTCCCTCGGAGTTCCCAGGCTCAGGTGTGCCCAGACCTGCAGAAGATCTGGCTCAGGCTTGCTCCCTCAGAAATCCCAGACTCATGCTCAGATTAGGTCTTGCAGAGGTTTCTGGTTCCTGCCTTTTCCCTTTGATGTACCAGACCAATTCCCAGACCCACAGAGGTCCTGGCTCAAGCATACTCTCTTAGGTCTCAGACACACCTGGTCCCGCAGAGATTTCTGGTTCCTGTTTATTCCCTCAGAGGTCCCAGATTCATGCCCAGATCCTCAGGGGAGATGGCTTAAACCTAATTCCTCAGCAATCCTAGACTCAGGCCCAGACCCACAGGGGCACTGGCTTAGGTATACTTGCTTGAAGGTCCCAGATTCACATTTAGCAGTCTCTAGCTCTGGCACTGGCTTACTCACTCAGCAGTTGCTCCCCTGTACCTGGTCCTCTGGAGTTAGTTCTCTGTCTCAGGTCTGCTCTGGCCCAGGTCACTGGCTCAGTCCTGGTCCTCCAATGTCCCTGAAGTGGATCTGTTCCTGCTCCCGTGGATCTTGCTTTATATAATTTTAAAAACCAACAGCAAATGTAGAATATGAATATTCTATCATTGGTTAAAAGTTACTTTAATTCTTTTATCAAATTTGATTATTTCTGTTATAAAAAGTACAAATAATTGTTTATTAGTGGATCACTCCTTTAAATATATTGATTTAGATTTCCTACCACTATGTGAACAAAAATTTTAAACTTTTTCTATATAAAAATTTTTTGAAGAGTACTATATATATTATTTTCTTTTGTGATTCTGTCGTGTTAAAAGATAGTGCCACGAAAATTTCATGGGGATATGCAGGATAGTCTCATTCCAAAATCTTTCATTTGGTAATATTTCTTTTCTGTGAGACAAATTGTTCTTCACATATTTAGGTTTCAAAATATGGTAAAATTTAAGGAATTATTTAAATATAGCAAAGACAGAATTATGATGAATTAAGTCAAAAGAAAGAGAGAGCGAGAACAGCCACAAATACCAGGAGTCAAACTTAATAAAAAGGTGGAAACTAGTACTTTAGTGTTTTGAATTGGAAGAAAGACTTACCTAAAGCACAGGCAAAGACCTAAACATCTATTTTCTGAATGATTTAGGCCTATTAACATGTATGTAAATCCCAGGAGAATTTTACATATTCTAATTGTCTCTAAAGACATTCAGGAATGTGAGAGTAAGAAAGCTAGGAAAACCCACCAAATTTTTTAATGAATATGTTCATGACACTAATTATGAGCATAGCTTTTACTTGCTATGTCCCTTGTAGGTCATAAATATTAAATTATTATTAGAGGAGCCAGAGTAATTAGATCAGTTACCCTTTAAAATAAAATTATTTTGTCAAAACCATGAAATTATAAAGCAAAATTTGATAAAGAATATGGCTATTAAGCCCTCCTCAACACACAGTCTGGGGATGGATTAGTTCACAATAATCAGAGACATAGTCTGACAAAGAGTTGTATAGGAAAAAGAAATAAAATGATTTATCTAGAGAAGAGTACTAAAATAATATTAGAACTTGAATCTCTCATGTTATCACTTAACTTCTTTGATAAACAACTCCTCCCCAACTGGAGCAACTGTGCTGCAAAGGTCAGAGCTAGAGAAATGGCCCAAGCACTTTGTCAGAGAGGAACCGTGAGTGTCTAAACAAAAGGTATTGAACTCTGTAAATTTAAACTTTGGATTTGTTTTAATTTGATTGTGACCATATCCTTGTTCTTTTCCCTTGATGAGATTATTCAAAACTTTTTTTTGACGTTCAGGAATTCCTAACTGAAGACTTTTGCATTTTAGAGCAACTGGAATTTTATTTACATTTTGGAGTTTTAGGGAGTCATTGGATACTTTAGAGAAAACGTAAACAATTTGCACAAACATGGGATATGGATGGGACTTGGATTTTTTAAAGAGATTAAACTTTTAAACTGCTTGAGTTTTTAAAGATTGTGGGACTTTTAACAGTTGAGGTATTTTGTATTGTGATATTGATATTAATATGAGATCTTGGAAATGAACAAGAGGAGAAAGGTTACAACTGAACAGTAAAAGTTTGTCCAGTTGGCCTGGGGACAATATTTCTGGTTGTTTGTTGTCAATTTTAAACAAAGCTAGATATTTCTGGTAAAACGGAATCTTCAATGAGAAGTTCCTCAGTAAGCCTGGCCTGTAGCTTAGTCTGTCAAAAATTGCCTTGATTAATGACTGATGGATGTAGGCTCAACCCTCTGTGGGTGGTGCTACCCTGGGACCCATGATGCTGGATGGCATAACACAAAAAACTGAGAAAGCCATGGAGAGCAAGGCAATAAGAAGCACACTTCCATGCTTTGTTCCTTGCTCCAGGTTCTTCACTTGAGTTTCTTTTTTGAGTTCTCTTTAAGATGTGCTATGATCAGGCTAGCTACGTGTGACTGCCACACCTCGTGTCCTTCAGTGTGAGCCACGGGCTGCACAGCTAGTCTCTGAGTGATGAAGAGAATTTGAAAGTGTTTGGAAATGCCACAATCCCAATGGCCACAGGCACAACTACAAAAATTGATCCTGTTACAGTAATGGTTATGGATTTGACTGACTCAAGAGTACATGGAGGAGGCCATCATCAGGCCCCTGATCACAAGAACCTGCACCCGGATGTGCCGTACTCTGCAGATGTAAGTACAACAGAAAATGTGGCTGTCTATGGCTGAGAAATGCTCCGGAAACTGCTTCCTAGAGGAATTCTTTAAAAGTAAAAGTGTATGAAACTGACATCAACATTGAAGTATATAATTAAGGAGAATACATCTTAGAGTTAAATTATAGAAAGGCTAATTGATTTTCATATTTAAAAGCTTTTTGACCCTTTAAAATATCTATCAGTCATCACCTACTTATGTCTCTATATTGTGTTCTGGATTGCCTGAGCATTAAGATATATGTAAGGTCCATATTTAAATGTATTTAAATATCAAACTTTCAATATATCCTGAATATATTTTTAGTGAGAAAGCAGGGAAGAGCTGAGGATTGAACCAGAGCCTCACCCGTGCCAAGCATGCTGAACTGCATCCATTCCAATCCTCTAAGTGCCATTTAGAGATATTTTGTCTAGAGATTAAAAATTATTTCATTCTCAGCAAAATGTTTCGGTGTGGAATTATTTAGAGACAAAATAAACCCATTTTCATCATTTAAAAAAAAAAGATGTGCTATGATCATAGATGCAAAAATAAACCTTTTCCTCTCCAGTTAGTTTTTTGTCATCAAAAGAGTAGAAACCCAGACTATGAAAAACACCCAATAATATTAAAATGAAAGAATAAATTATTAGACAGATAACTGCTTCAGTATTCTTCTATAAATCTGTCATTTCTATTAAACAGGTGTTTGAATAAAATTAACTGCTTTGCATTTTCTGCAAGTATAATATTCCACAATTAGCTCTTCCTCTACATGCTCAGATTAAATATTTCAGCAATGTTACAATCTCTGTGTTCATGGCTTTATTAAATAGTCTACTTGATTCTCAAAATTAGATGTCTTTAATTCACGTGTCTTCTTTTCACATGGCAAAGTTAAATTGCTCTACTTAAAATTGTACTAATTTACAAATTAGTATGAAATCAATAAACTTAGTTATTGTAGGTACAATAATTCTTCTGGCTGTGTATTTTGGAAAACTGTATTTTGTTTTGCTTCTCTGACTTGGATTTTAATTTTTGAAACTCTGAACAAGTATTCAAAATTTTAAGGTTATATGTATTCACAGATCTTGGTAAAGGTGTTATAGATCTCAGAATTGTGTTTTGAAAGTAGGAGCATTACATAAGCTTGAGCCAAACTGACTTGATTTGGCTTTTCTAAGAACAGGGATTCCAAATAGTGTTAACCAAGTAAATTACAATATAATTTATAAGAGAATTTCAAACAAAAGCCAAATAGAGTAGTCTTGGCTATGCACTATTATTCCATTATGCTAAAAGAGCAAAGCAAAGCAGGATTCCATGTAGAATTAATTAGTAACAATATTGCAAGAAAAAGTCAATTTATTTCTTCAACCATGGCATACTTCTGTCAAGCCTCTATTCATTCTCATAAAAGATTATAGGGAAGATGAAACAGTGATGATATGCTTATTCATTACCCTGAAAAGCCTATTTCAGTAAAACGGATATCTAATCAAGTAATACACAAAGTTGTTAAAATACACTTCCATGATTTGTGAGGGGAATTTAGTGTTTTTTGTATGAACTTGTAGATTTATTTTGCTTAATATTTTAATGGAAACTTTTATTTTTATTGAATTTAAGGTTAAAAAATACCACACACACAGTATTTGTAGTCCAGTTTGCAATGGTATGTGGCAGATAGCCTGACGCAATTTCTCCTAAGTTTTAAACAAATTCCACATAAAAACATAAAGTGTGCTGAAGTCTTCCATTTTTACCCCAAACAAAAATGGCCAAGAATTACCTGAATGAAATAAGAAATTTCAAGCAGCTTCAAATTTAATGAGGAAACATTTATTTTCAGCCATTAAATCCATTTCCCCTTGCTTTGTCTTTGGTGAATCCAACCTATACACAGAATGAAAATATCCACCCATCCCTCTGCTCCATCTAGCAGAAGAAGCTTCCAGAAATAACTGGAGGCAAAGAAACAACTGGGGAAACAAACCAAGACACTAAACATGCTCAGATATAATCAGAAATTTTCTCTAAATGAAGTCAAGCTTCATCTTTAAATTTATAGGGCTTTGAGTAGTTGATGACTGTGTTAGGGTTTTATTGCTGTGAAATGACTCATGACCATGGCAATCCTTATCAAAGAAAACATTTGATTAGGGCTGGCTTACAGTTCAGAGGTTCAGTTCATTATCTTCATATTGGCATGCAGACAGACATGCCCTGGGAAGGAGCTGAGGGTTCTCTATCTTGATCCACAGGCAGGAGAAGTAGTCTGTGTCCCACTGGCTAGGCATGGTCTTATTACACCTCAAAGCCTGCTTCCACAATGACACACTTCTGCCAACAAAGCCACAGTAGTGTCAGTCCCTGTAACGAAGCCTTCAAACAAATGAGTCTGTTGGGGCCATATCTATTTAAACTACCACAATGAAGTTGACCAAGTATCAAATGATAACCAGATGAGGTTAAGTGCAGTGGTCAGTCATTAGCTGTTTGGAAAACTTGAAGTTCAGGTTGTTTTTCTGGCACCAGGAGTTGTAAATATAAACAAAAGCAAACACACTGGGTTAACAATATATTTGAAAGTTAGTAAAGCCTTATAAACAAAACAAATGTGGGCCAAAAAAAAGGAACAGAAAACTTTAGCATGTAAAGCAAAGTTGGTGAGAAAAGTAAGAAGGAAAGTAAAATAAAGAATTAAAATCAGCCTCAGGGAGAAAATCTGTGCTGCCAGAGTGGTAGATCAGAGCACAGGAAAGTCAATCCTGACATCTCTAAAATATAGAGCAAATGGGTATTAGGATAAAAATACCAAAATAATAATAATAAAAAAACACTAAACACAGTAGAGGTGGAGGAGGAGAACAGATACTTTAACAGAGTATAAAGCTTTTGCCAAGAAAGAGAAAAATAAATCTTTTGGGGACATGGAAGGCAACATGAAATAAAATAGCTTAAAAAAATTAAAAAAATAGCTTAAACCTTGGAAAATAATTTGCTAATTAGATTTACCCAGTTCCATAGTGAAATAAACATTAATTAAAAAAACACTATTTACAGAAAACATAATTGAGTATTCTAATGTCAAACTTGCAAGAGATGGCAGGTAGTTACTAGAAGAGAATGAAACCGATCTGAGGCTAAATATGTCATCTCTAACAGTGGCATAGAGCTGACTATTAAGAATTACTGAAGAGCATTGATGAGGTAATTGTGACTCTAGAAATAAAAGTTTGATCACACATTGTAGAGATTCAATGAATGCACACAATCTCATTCTTGCACATTTTAAATATTTTAACAACCAATAAAATACATGTGAAGAAACATCCAATAAAGTAAAAATTTTTGTTTAAGATAAATAATTGGATATGAAAATAAGAGATAAAAGAAATCATTACTTCTCCTTTAAGTAAATCTACAAATTATAATTTTTAAATATATGAATAAATATACCAAGATTGTTACAAACTTAAAAGTTTTTAAATCAATGATGATAAAATATCTAGCAAATATATGTATACATATATATATAATACATATAATTGTACTTACCTGTATAAGCTAAAAGATGTATTGAATGCCAAAGAAGGTATAATTTAGAAAATATAAATATCATTTTTATGTAGGCTGAAATTTCAAAGTACAAGCAATTAAAGGTAGGATTTAATAACAGAAGATTAAACTTAATCCTCCAACATCTTTTACATCTAAATGTGGTTTTGTGAATATATTCAATCAGAATAAATTGACTGCATTATAGGGCAATCTTTAAAGTAATTTAACAAACATTACAGAAAGCTAAAGAAATTATACATTTGACCACATATTCTTTTCATAAATGTATTGACTAAATAAACACATTTGAGTATGATCTCTGTAGGACAGCATTCTACATTTTCCTGTACTGTGCCATGGAATGAAGTCCACAGTAACTTTTAGCCCACTCAGAAGAACAAAAACAAGAGACAGCATACTGAGTGTGGTGGTTTGGATGCGAATGGCCCTCAATGGCTCATATACTTGAATGCTCTATCATCAGGGCTGACACTACCTGAGAATGATTAGGAATTGTGGTTTTGTTGGAGAAGGTGTGACCTTGTTAGAGGAAGTTTATCACTGAGGATAGACTTTGGGGTTTAAAAAGACCAATTCAGTTCCAATGTCACTCTTTCTTCTGCCTGCAGATCTGAATGTAGAACTCTCAACTACTTCTCTAGTACCATGTTTGCCCATCTGCTGTTGTGCTCTGGACCATGCTGGCAACAAACTAAACCTGTGAAACTCCAAGCAAATCCCAATTAATTGTTTTCCTTTATATTAATTTTTTTTTATAAAAGTTGGCATGGTCATGGTGTCTCTTCACAGCAATACAGCACTGACTAAGACACCGAGCCTTATTTCAAAAATGGAACTCAAAAAATACCATGTATAGAAACTTAGAGTCAATGTCAGCAGATCTTTAAGGGTGCTATTCTTATTTTCTAAAAGTTCACAGTTATAAAGAGGTGCAAGATTTTTAGGTAGTGACATAATATTAAATAAATTTGTGGCCTTTTCATTCCAGGAAGAAAACAAGATATGGAAAACAAGATAAGGGTTAAATAGTCTATATGATTGCAATATCAACCTTTATGTTTGTTTAATAATAAGCCATTAATAAGTATAATGTTAAGGAACTGGTTGACCTTGTAAAGCCATTTTATTTTTCAAATCAAACCTTTTCTACATAGATCAGTCCAGTACATGATCATGTTCCATTTTTATTTATGCTTATTTTTTTTTTCTTTTTAAGGTGGAATCAATGACATAAGTAAATAGGTGTATATATCAGCAAAATGCAAGTATGTTGTTTTATTACAAGTTTGACTGTTGTTAAGAAATTGTGTCGCATTGAAATGACACAAACTGTTACTCATATTCCTTATTAAAGAATGTCTTTAGATAATTTGGATATGACACATAAGAAGAGAGTAAATTTTGAGTTGAAAGGATCAGAATCAGTCATATACATCAACATAAATAAAAGCATTATAAATTGCATAGATCATAATCCAAATTTGAGTTAATGAGCAAAATTTATATTTGAGATAATGGATTTCTTGTTCTAGATAATTCCAACTGTAGAGCTCCACACTCCATAATGAAACACAAACAAATCTGCTAGATGTATGCATTTATTTTTCCTTTAGCAAAATTAGGGATTTTGGAGTTGGCTTTCTCCTTGGATTCCTAGGAGTATATTTAGTACTGAGGCTTTCTAAGGTTGATCTAGAACTTAAGTTAGGCCTAGAGCTTAAGACCTAAAAGTGTCCCTCTTAGTCATTGTCTAGTGGAATGGACATATATCCATGTTCAAGGTGTAACTGAGTGCCCATGTTCTTGAGAATGCTGTTCTTTGCTGCAATAGCTATCAGGAATTGGAAAAGGAAATAATATTAAACTGGCCTTGGTACCCTTTCATGGATATTTATCATTCTTTTGCTCCACCCATATTTTACCTGACCATAATTTCTTCTAAATCCTTAGCTGTTGTGAAGTTAGTATATATGTTTTGTGGCTTAGCCAAGAAGATGTTTCCATGAGGGCAAATATAGGAAAATTTCTGCAACTTTGCTCATATCACTCTGAATTAAGCTTTGCCATGTTTATGGATTGGTAATTGCAGATATTGTGATTCTAGAAATGTACAATATAAGCAATAGAGTGTTTTTTAAAAATGCTCCCAGGAAAATATTCTGTGGGGGATGGAAAGATGGTTCAGCAATTAAGAGCACTGGCCATTCTTCCAGAGGACCAGGATTCAATTCCCAGCTGAGACAAGGCTGTCTATAACTCTATCTCCAGGGGATCTGGCACTCTCAGACAGACATACATACGAGCAAAATACCAATTCACGTAAAATAAAAATTAATAAATCATTTGAAAATAATCTGGTAAATATTCTTATAGGATATTTTGTTGTTGTTCTATTGGACCCCAAGGAGTAATGGTATAATGTATTTAAAAAACGTTGTACTCATAACTATCAAGATGAGAAAATAATGATTTATAGTCCCTTTTCATGGCGGCGGGTCCTTGGTGAGTGCCACAGCTTCAGATACACCCGCCCAACTGGACTGGTAAGACCAAACTCTAGCCCCCAGGTGCTCTGCTCGATTGGGAGGCCCCCCTCTTCCTCTCCCCCGGCTTTTCTGTGTCCCACACCCCATAGTGTCCCTCGGCAATGCTCCCCTTTAACGGGACTCTGGTTCCCTGTGGGAATTGGCCTGCAGCAGGGCTGGGACCTTGGACAAGGGAGGGTCCAGCAAAAACCTGCAGGGTTCCAGCAGAGAAGCCAGACCCTTTGATTGCAGCTGGTCTTTGGTGAACATCACTGCTTCAGATCCCTCGAACTGGAGTGGACCAGAGCAATCCCCTAAGACCAAGCAAGTGACCAGTATCTACTACTAGTTGATCCACCTGGAGAGGAAGAGATGGGCAGGCGCCAATATAAGAGTTCCTCTAACAACCTGAAAAGCAACATAAAAACACCGCAATCCAGCAATTAAGCAACAAGAAGATCTGAGCAAACTAATACAGAAGAAGTAGAAGAAATTGACTTTAAACATAGCTTTACTAAAATGTTAGAGTCCATTAAAGAAGAGGTGAAAAACTCCTTTAAAGAAAGAGATGAGAAGACTAACAAAAA
>JAQHUG010000117.1:5929682-5941835 GCA_028555095.1 Dicrostonyx torquatus | reverse complement strand
TTGGGCTTCCCATAGGACAGGGTATCCTGCACCATCATAAGGAAGCAGGGGGAGAGCAGTGGGGCAGTGGGGGAGTGGGAGGGCCGGGAACAAGGGGAGTAAATGTAAATTTTTCTTTTAACAATAAAAATTTAAAAAAAATTTTAAAAGAAAACATTAACCTTGAATATATTACCACTCACTACATTCTTTAAATTCCTCACAGAACTTACATTAATGGATGGAAAAGAGTAACAAAGTTATCTCTTTATAAATAAAAATACCATTAATGAACACATCAGGAATAAGGAATTATTGATTTATAAACAACACGCATACCCAATATTGGTTAAAAAAAAACTAGTGTAGCTTTTTAAATATTGTTATGGAATCTATATCTATTGAGAAAATAGAACAATTAATTAAAGTTATGAAATCTCATTGTGACATATCAATAGATGTATTCTGTTGCATTTGTAATTGCAAAGAATATCACCTTTCTTTCACCAGTTTTTTATTTCTAAACAGCTACTTTCTTTTTTGTGTTATTTTGACTGGAAGGATCATCTATCACCTTAAAATGAGGTCCACAATTTAGAATGCATTTTAAATGCCCTCGGCACTGACATCTACTGAGTCTTCTCATTTGAGAAACGAGTTATCCATTTTCAGGTGTAATGACAACTAAAATATATAAGTGTTGAGAGCCTATAAGCCCACACCAGTCTAGAAATTGAGAGCTGGCTTTCTTTTGTGTGGAAATACCAGTCTTATCATCAAGTGTCAATAAAAATTTTGTGCATCAGTTGATCCACATCTATATATCTAAAATCTTTATTATCTGGATGTGATATGTTACTGGTTTCAGTTTTTTTTTTCTGTTTCTTATATTACAGTTTGGTCTGAAGTTTTAATGATTAATTTATAATTTTTATTTCATTAGAGAAAAAAAATAGAATTGAGAAAATAAATCTGTAAATATAAAAAAATTATAGTTGTCTGAGTCCTCAGTTAGTTATGTACTGCTTTTTATTTATGGGAAATCATGAAGTTGACCTGGTCTAGTTTCTTTGAGAGACAGGCACCATAGGTTTTTCAAGTTATAATCCAAAGATTCTGGGGCATGATGTGTCTTTCATGATGTGTGAGAAAAAGACACACTTTTTCAGGCATGATGCATTTAAATCAATGTATATTGCTCTGTGTATCTATGTGTTCCCTAGAAGTCAATATACCATATAGAATCTTGACAGAACAATTAGTTTTAGGCATTACTATTATGTTCCCATACAGCTTGCAAATATTGCTATATCCTGGCAACTATCATTGTATTGATCCTGACAACTGCCATTATATTCTGTTTATAATAAGGGTATTAAAAATTTTGGTTCTGTGCAATAAACTTGTCACAGTCCCAGGTGTGTTGTGTAGCCATTATCCTGGTCTGGTTTAGATTCCTGACTTCCATAATCAAGTAACCCTAGCTTGGTAAATAAGGTTTGGTTCTAGCAATTTACCTTCTTCTACTTTATATTTCATGGCATAAGTGTTCTTGAAAATAAATGATAGCTGGATATTACCAAATTGAGCAGTGATAGACAGAAAAATATCATCTTTCTCATGACAATAGGCCTTAAGTTAAAGACTGCCTATTTGAAACAGGTTCAGTCCAAAGATGTAGAATTATATTTCATGTGACTCTTATTTTTGCTGAGGATCTATGCTGAGGCTTTGTTTCTTTCTGTTCAGTGATCTTCTGCCTCCAATGCATCACTTCTCTACAAAGATACAGAAAATTCTCTCTCTTTCTCAAATATATATGATTCTTTCCATAGCCTTCTGTAGCATAAAAGCCCTCTCTCTTCTCTGCCACACTTGCCTTTGCTTATTTGCATGTAGTAAGCTTATATCTGGGCCACACATTCACCAATGTGGTGCTTCTGCATGCATATTATCTTTGTGTATAAAAAGCTTACAGCTCTTCGTTATTCCTGAGACAAAATACTTTAATTTAAAATAAACCTTCTTAAATGTTTGTTTATCACTTCTTTGACTAATTTATGTCTTGTGGAAGATAGCCAAGAATGACCATGAAATTCTGGTCCTCCTGTCTCTGCTTCCTGAGTGTTGACACTTTAATCAAGTGTCACCATGCCAGGCAAGAATAAACCACTCTTACGGAAAAATTCCTTCAGCAAAGTGCCATCAAATAAAACCACAACATACAGTCAATCATAGGAAGTCTTGCTGACATTGCTTCATCTTTGTTTCCCAAAATAAAAAAAATGAACTGAATCCAGCACCATCAAAAATTTAGAACTCAAATAAAGGGTATTTCCCATTCCAAACTCATTTTGATTTATGTGTGTATACTTTCAATTGTTTATACAATTATATGTTCCTTGGATCGAAACAACTCAGAATTATAATTTTAGACTAGTCTTTTCTGTGTAGAGACTTTAACATAATCTCATGCTTGAAGTGTAAAATTACCAATGAAGAATTTAGAGATTTTTTTTCCTGTTTGTAGAATAGCTTTCAGTCAAATCTTTGTTTCAAAACTTAAGTTGCCTTAGTGTGGTTCTGCTGTCTGTTTCATAACATTGATTCTGTTTATGCTGTATTGCATTTTGTTTTCTCCATCTTTCATAGGTTATACTTTTTAATAGAATTTTGTGTGAAAGAAAATCATGTACTTCAAATCATGTTATTCTTATGTCTAGATCCTCATTAGCTTTCATTCTAATTACATTAGTTTTTGGTGAAATTTGATTCACTATATATTTTTTATTTAGTTATTTACATTGGTCACAGGCATTTATTATGTAGCTTATGTAGCTAATTCGGGCACCAAAGGCACAATTCTTCATCAGTATCTAGAGTGTTGTCAATTCATTGCTTGTCTCCATTATGGATAAAGTACAAACATCTGAATTTTTCTCATAAAAATACTGCATCCTACTAATACAATAGTTCACCTTACACAAGTCAGAATGGCTGATATGTAAAAATTAAATTAGAGCAGAGGCTCTAGAGAAAAGGAGACACTTAGTCATTACTGGTAGGTATCCAATCTGGCACATCCAAAAATCAGTGTGGTTGTTCCTCAGAAATCTGAAACTAGATTCACCATATTATCTAGCACTATCACTTTTGGCACATACCTAAAGGACTTCACAGGTTCCTATAGAGATACTTACACATCTTTTGTGTTTCTGCACTATTCACAATTGCTGGGAAACAGACGCAACGTAGATGTCCATCAAGTGATTCATGAATAATGAAGACAAAGATAGGGCATATTTATGAAATGGAATAGTACATTATTGAATTCTCAAGTAAATGGATTGAGCCAGAAATAATTCTGAGTGAAATAACCAAGGATAAGAAAAACAGTTATGTTTTTCTGATATTTCTTAAATTTTCTCTGATTTCTGGATGTTAACTTTGAAATTCCAAATAGTTATTTTATTTGTAATATGCCTCAAGTCAAAACTAAATAAGAAGACATTGTGGGCATTGTTAACAGAGACTTAACACCCATCTCACAAAAATTCTAAAATCTATAATTGTTCTCTCTTTTCCTAGAGTATCAATATATGATTCATATTCATTAAGTTCCTGAGTATACTATTTATTTATTTATTTATTTATTTATTTATTTGTCTGTCTCTCTGCTTGTTTATGAAGCAAGATTTCTCTGTGTTGCCCTGACTAAACTAGAACTAGTTCTGTTTACCAGGACTCAGAGATTTGTCTGCTTCTGCCTCCTAAGTGCTGGGCTTAAGGTGTGTGCCACCACCACCCAGTCTATTTATGATTTTATAACTTCAAGATTCATTAACTTTCTTCAGGAGATAATGGTGTTTGAGACACATCAAAATATCAGCATACTCAGCATTGTGTTCAAATATTTCCTGGCTTCTCTTTAGAGCTGCAGAAATATTTTACTTACATTAAGCTGTAGTCATAAATAATAATAAAATGTGAAGATGAAAACATAAGACTGGTGATTGATGAGTTTAGTTATGAATGACTTTAATTGTCAGAAGCTGTGAGTATTATATCAGGTGGTTACTAGTGTTGAAGTGTGAACCGACCAGAGGAGTGATTATCTGATAGAGGTAAATTATGTTCAGGCAAGGCCAACAGGTTCATAGACTCTGGAAACTGTTGCTCACATTTCTGAGGCAGCTTGGTGATTCTTCAATACCTGCATTATAGTGTGCAAAATCTCATGTGCTATGTATATATAATTTCAATTTTATGGTCGTATGTGTCTTTGGATGGTCAGGGAGATAAGTTTTCATTTATCTGTATAATTTTGATATATAGAAAATATACTAGGACATGCTTCATAATTAGACCTATTTGTCCCATGAGAACTGTAGACACTTATAACCCTGCCTTGTTCTTTTTGCCCAGACTAACTAACTGCACATAATTAACTCATTTTTACCTCAGAGAAACTTCAAACTAGACTAGAGACTTTTTGTAAAAGATCATAATCTTAAAACTTTAGAGATTTGCACAAAGTCGGAGTCATAGATGTCCAACCAAGGATGGTACACAGAGGACCCTAAAACAATCATGTCAATTCTTGTCAAGTCTGCTGACGATGGACCTATGTCTCTAATTTGTCATTGTGCAGTGTGCCCCCAATCAAAATCTTACTCCTGAAACCTTGAAACTCTTGTGTTATCATGGTAAATGGCTTTACTTCTTATCATTTACTCCAGGAATGTATTTTTGAACAATGAGAGATAACTCATTTAGCTTTTACTTTGCTTTGAGCCTCCTGTAATGAGATAGTGTTTAGGATAGAGGAGAAAAAGGTAGGAAAAGATGCTAGGACAAAGAATCTAGGAGAAAAAAAACTAGAAGGCATTAGAATTATAACAGGATAATTAGAATAAAAACAGAAGAATGAAGAGACTTCTTTGGAACAGCACTGTGTGAGAGAATTCATTCGTCCTCAGATACCCAATGAAGATAGTTCCTTTTCCTTCCTGTACTGTAAGATCGGAACCCTGACGAAGATCCTGGGGCAGGACCCCAAAGGCCCTCAATATTTAATTTCCTTATTATTTTGCCCATAAATTCTCCATTATATACTCAAATATCTAATTATTTTAAAATATTTTATATGCTATTTCTCAGCTTACTTAAGTTCTAGTGGATGCATTATTTTGACAAACTACATTGGTCTGTCTCCACTAGATAACTTCACAGAATGTAAAAGGCAAAGTGAACAATGCTGATGTTAAACTGAGTTAATGGATAAAGGAAGCAATTTCCCTTCCCCAACTTTATATTTTAGAATAAATAAAAGCTTTACGTTTTGTACATAAGCTAGGAGAACATGTAATGATGAGTGAATTTATTAAAAAATACTGCTAATGCTATTTCAAGAACATTGGCTATAAAAGCAGGTTTAGCTGTATTAAGATACTGGGTTCTGAATACTAAATGCTGCCCTCTCGGGTTTGGAACATAAACATTACAGGGTAAGAATGCTCTCACAAACCCTGTTTTTACATTTAGTACTGGAGTTAGATACTAATGTCATGATTACATATATGCTTTAGGTAATGTTTTATCAAGAGCCCCAAGTAGGTATGGATATATAAATCTTTTTTTTTTCTTTGCCCTTTAATCTTCTCATGTGCAGGTAGAGAAGAGTCCAAGAGGAATGTAGCTCTCAGAATCATGAACTGAACCCCACAAAGCAAGTCCAGAAAATAGATTCATAACTAATAGACAAGGGATTAATACTTCTACCCAATTATTTGATGAATTCATTAGTAGTAAGCATTCAAAGTAATTAACACACCCAGTTGTTCTGGTTATACCTCAGTGAAGTCTGTCTTTCTCCTTCACGCCCATGGTTTCCTTTAACAGAACTGAGTCATTAGTTAAATTATACAAGTAGTACTTTATTTACCTTGCTCATTTGCTCATCTCCCTAGCTTAAAACAAATAATGAAGCTGACCCCAAGCCACAGATATTAGAATCTTACAATGTCTCTTGGTTTCTCAGCTTTTTCCTTTGGCATTAAAATACATACTTCCCAGTTTTTGTCTATGCCTAAATATCAGAGAGATTAAATCCATTCAGGGAAAAAATAGAGTGTGTTCTGGAAGGAAAATTGAGATTGGTGTCTTTTCCTCATTAGTGTCACTCATGTTAATGCTGACCTTCAACTTTCTGAATTCTACTGCTTAAACATAACATTTGTGAACAGCTCTTGTCCCAGACTTAGGGCAGTAACATCCACCTAATAGTATCTGGAGGTTTGTTCTATTCTAGTCAAATGCTCTGGAACTTAGGATTTCCCTTTAGTATCTTTGAATTGTCAGTATAATCACATTTTCTAGTATTCTTATTTTTACTCTACCCATTCCTGTGTAATTCTTTGGGGGAGAAACTAATTTACTTTTCACTCAGTCAGACAGGTGTTTAATTACAGTCTTAGTACTTTCAGGTAGTCTTCTCTTAAATATAAAAATTTCTTTCTCATTCTTTTCTACTTGATAATATACTTCTCCTTGGCAGAAAAATAAAAGGCATTTAATACTCCATAGTACTCTGGATGCTCATGAAACAATTTATAATTCTTTTCCCAGTCAGAAACAGATTCCCTATTTTGAGGGAGATATCTACTTATCCTGTATCAGATATGGAGTTTTAAGTCCCCAATGATTAAATAAAACTAAAAGTATACAAATAAAGTTTTTAATTTATACATATTTAATTAGTAGTGTTATTATATGCCCTAATATTTTTGTTGCATTTATTTTTAACTGAAAATAAAAAATAAAATTTAAAATTAAATGCTGTGTAACTTTTGGTGTGAATGTTCTTAGGACTCAGGTATTGCTGCTTTACAAATTGCACTCTACAATATACATTATATTTTGAAGTTTTCCTCTTTGCTTTCTGGGGTATGTCATGCTTTGTTTTGTGCTACATAGTTGGGCTTTAGGCCATTTATATCTGCAGATGCCTACTGGAGGTATTTACTAACCATAGCTTAGAATCCTTTGATGGTTCTATTAAATTTTATTTGTTGATTGGTTGGTTGGTTTCAAGACAGCAAAGTCTCAGGTAGCCTCAAATTTGCTATGCTGCTGAGGATTGTCTTGACCTGATCTTCTTTGTTGTACCTTCTCTGTGCTAGAAATACAGATGTATGCCTCCACATCCAGGTTCTGTGATGCTGGACATCCACAGCCTCAGTCAGGAAGGTCCTGAATTCTGAATTCTCGGCCCTGCTCATACTTTATTAAATGTTGGGGTCTGGTGCTAGCCCAGACCATAAGTTATTTCTCTCAACCAGACCCCAACATAAACTATCTCTCTTTGGACTCACGTGGAGGTTCAGGAATAAAGACACAACTAACAAGGATTGGTTGGGAGGGAGATTCTCAGTGTTCTCTCATGAAATCATGAGTTCACATCCTGATGAAATCCTCTCATTTATTCTCCAAACAATTTTTATACCAAAATGTAATTTGAGGGGGAAATACATTAGCATTCTGTTTCCTAGGTAACCAGATGAATGGCTTTTAGGCCTGTCCTCATCTACCTGTGTTTGCTGTCACATCTTCCTGGTCACATAGGCTGAATTAGCACCACTTTTCAGGCATCCTCCAAATTACAAAGAAAGGAGCAAAGCAACATCCTGACCTTTTGTTAGGTAGCGATAGCCTGTCTGGAAGGTTATGTGATAACCTCAAGTACTAATATGGTTTTAGAGCCTGGCTGCCATACCATATAGAAATATGGGTCTACAATTAAACAACATTATTGATATACAGAGTGTCTAATATGCTATTTCCCCATCATAATAGCTATAATAAGGTATGATACACAACAGATTTTGATCATAGATTGTATTCCAAAGAGATGTAGTTCTAAACACCCAACACATGGACTCAGCTGTATTTATTAAGCAAGATGTAATTACACCTTCCCTTATTTGCCTACTCATTTTCCACTCACTGCTTTTGTGAAGTGGGTTGTAGTCTCTTGTTTTTCTTTTTTTCACCCTCCTGTAAGCCTATTGAGTACAGAAAATTTATTGCTCGTTGTTTGCAGTACCCTGTCATTCGCAATACATTTATTATTATGTATACATTCAGTAATTTTGGCTTATTTGCAATACATTGTGAAGACATAAAATTAGACATTTTTGATATTTTTATCTATAACTTTTTCAGTATATATACATTAAGAGGTGTCAATGGCCACAATTTGTTTGTTTGTTTTAGATAGCTTAGTACAAAGATGATTTAAAAGAATATAAATAGAAACATTGCTAAATAATTTAATTGATACATCATTTAATCAGACATAGAATTTTATATCTCAGTCTTACAATTATGTTTATTATGTGAACACACATAACTGTATTAATTTAAAAACAGAGGGTTTATTTAATAATAATTAAGCTAACAGTCATATTTTATAAAGTTATGTTAATAATGACTAGGTACTCTTATCTTTATTTTAAATCAATTTATTTACCTCTCACGATAACCTTATAAGTAAAGAATGATTTTTACCTCCGTTATGCAGTTGAAGGAACTGGAACAGTTTATGTGACAAATTTGAACTCCTGAGTCTGGCTTAGATTTATTGCTTACAAACCTGGAATAATAAGTCAAAAATTCAGAGTTATTTTATTTATTTATTTATTTATTTATTTATTTATTTATTTATTTATTTATTGCTCTAGAACATCGGTAAAAGTGAACCAAATAGTCACAAAGTAAGTCCCAGAATATTAAATAGCCTAGAGTTCAGTCCCATTCTTAACTGTTTCAAATGTGCATGGGGAAAGTCAGGCAGAGGAAGTCAGGCAGGCAGAAATTGTAGAAGAGTCCTTTGCCTTAGGTGTCGCCTTGGGTTTTGTGCCTTCAAAATACACAGTGCATCAAAGATTTACGGTGAGAACTCTGAAATGAACAATCTTTTTGGTCCTAGCAAAAGACTGGGAATTTTGCTCTCCAAATAATTCATTAATGCTCACCTTTCAAAAATATCAGTTTGACTATTAATGGTTGTTGTAAAAGGCAGTGGCTGTGTCCCACAGCTGAGAAGTGGGGCCGTTTGTTCCCAGCGCCTGGCTCCCGGCCGCGGCCCTTGCTTATGCCCGAAATAACCACATGACAATTATATTCATTTAAATTCTCCCTTGCCCATTATCACTAGCCTTTTCTTGGCTAGCTTTCATATCTAAAACTAACCCATTATAAAAGTCTGTGTGTCACCATGAGGTGGTAATCTTACCAGGGAAGATAGATCATGTCTGACCTTGGTGGCTTCATGGCAGCTCTCCCTGACCCAGTCTTCTTCCCAGTGTCCTCTTCTCTTTTCCCTGCCTATCTAAGTCCTGCCCTATCAAATGGCCCAGGCAGTTTCTTTATTTAACCAATCAAAGCACAGAAATACAGAAGACCCTCCTACACCAAATGGTGATTGGTGTGGCTTGAACTTAAGAATTGAAAAGGAGAAAAAGGTAGGCATATTCATATCCCACAATGAATTTCTGAGGATGTCCAACGTTTCCATCATTTCTTTTTTATGTAGTCATAAAACCTAATTAGACTCACGTTGATTTAATTGGCTTAGGCCTTGATTGAACTGCCACATTTCAGTAGGATTTCACACAAATATCCAATTAACTCTTCACATGGACAGGAGGCTGCAACACAAGTGGATGCACCCTTACTTCAGACCACTTGTTTACTGGTCTTTGTTTTATGATGAGACAAGGATTATCTGATTGCCAGCTATACAGTACACATGTCATCATGACCAAAACAGTCCCAACTGTACACTTTCCAATTTATTTTTTTGAGATCTTTAAAAATAGTAAGATAAAGCAAAAACTAACACATTGGAATTGGACAAGACATACAGAAGCAAAAACAAACAAAACAAAACAAAACCAAACAACAACAACAACAAAACCCAAAAGAAAGCACAAGAAGAAAACCCACTCTTTTACATACTCAGGAATCCAGTAAAATCACTAAACTGGAAGTCACAACATATACATAAAGGATCTGGTGAGGATCCATGCAGGCACTGTTCACGTTGCTTTGGTCTCTATGAGCTCATATGAGCTTTTATCAGGTTGGTTTAGTAGATACTGTCTTGGTGTCCTCCATTCCCTCTGGCTCTTAAACTCTTTTTGCCCCCACTTTCCCAGGGTTCCCTAAGCCCTGAAGGGAAGGATTTGAAGGAGATATCCATTTCATTTAGGACTGAGTATTCCAAGGACTCTCACTCTGCACATTGTTATCACCTGCTGCATAGAGAATTTTCTCTGATAATGAGAGAGCAAGGCACTGATTTATAAGTATAGTAGAAAGTCATCAAGTGTCTTTTTATTGCTTTTTGTTTGCTTGTTTTATTATTACTATTATTTTGCTTATCTGTTTTTGTTGATTTTAGAACAGTAGCATTTTGTTTTTCCCTAGGTCCCTTGGTTATATAATTACAGGTTCTTGGTCATCCATGCATGGTACAGGAGAATTGTCTGTATTCTGTCAATCATGTTTTAAATAAACGCTGATTGGCCAGGCAGGAAGTATAGGCGGGTCAACCAGACAGGAAGTAGAGGCAGGGCGATGAGAACAGGAAAATTCTAGAAAGGAGGAAGCCCATTCCTTCCAGTCCTGCCCAGACAACAGAAGAAGCAGGATGTGACTTACCCCACTGAAAAGGTACTAAACCATGTGGCTAACATAGAAAAGCATAATGGGTTAATATAAGTTTAAAAGCTAATAAGAAGCCTGAGCTAATGGGCCAATCAGTTTACAACCTAACATAGACTCTCTGTGTGATTTTCCTTGGGACTTACTGGCTGTGGGGTAACAGGTGGGACATAAACCCCAACTGTCCAGCCCTCATGTTACACATGCAGTTATATTTTGTGGAGTGTGCCTTATATCAAATTAGATGTTGGTTAGTTACTTGCATTTGTACAAGCTTTGTGCCACCATTGTCCTTACATATCTCATAAGCAGACATCACTGTAGACTAAATTCATTTGTGGCTGGGTTGCTGTTTATTTCTCTTTTGGTAAATTGAAAATTATCTTCCTGCACCAAAGATGTGAGGACACCAATATGTAGGTATCAACTCAATTTCCCCATGTAGGGGTTGTCTTTAGTGATACACTCCTGTCCTAAGTTTGTGGACAGCAGCCTATAGTCCTAGCAAAAGCCTGGGTTGTTTTGAAATTCCCATGTGAACCTCTGAGCAACAACTCAGGATAATATTAACCAGTCTCAGTAACCAGTATCATTTGTCAATAAGATATGGAAAAGTGGACCTCTATATTTAGCATTATTTGGGATTTAATTTAGATCACCTTCATATATGTGCATATTCTAGAGACCTAACATAGTAGAATTATATACTAGATATGTTACATTTATATAATGGAAACATACAGAATTCAGAAATAATAATATGATATATCAGTAACACAAAATTGTATGGAGATAAGAAGTCTGGGGTACATTGTGTCTGTCTCTTATTTTTCTTTTATCTTTAAAATATTGTTAATCAATAAACACAGAGTCAAAACTTTTTTCTCCAATTAATTATAGGAATATGTGAAATTTTAATATGTTCTTTGAATTAATTACAACAATAAGGTATTTAGAATCTGGTCACCAAAATGATTATTGTCAAATAAACTACCAAAACTATGAAACATTTAAAAACTTCATAATCAGATCATGATATAAAATGATGCTTCAGCACCTGCTGTTTTGAAGAGGACCCAGAATCATTCCTAGCACTTACATCAGGTGACTCACACCTTCCCACTCTCTAGTTCCAGGTCTGACACACTCTTTGTCTTGCTGTATAATTGCAGGGCATTGATGCTCATATATACACTCAGGTACAAATGCATAAAAACATAAATAAACAACTCTTTAAAATCAGTTTTTATGTATTTCTTTCATTTTCATGACATTAAAAAAAAATCAATCCAAGTTGTACATTAAGACCTCTAGGGTGTGACTGCCAGTGGGGACTGACTGAAAAACCAACGATAATGGCACCGGGACCTATCTTTTCTGCATGTATTGGCTTTTTGGGAACTTATTCTATATGGATGCACATCTTCCTAGACCGAGATGGAGGGG
>JAQHUG010000117.1:5908823-5928852 GCA_028555095.1 Dicrostonyx torquatus | reverse complement strand
TTGATACCTGTTTTGTTATATGTAATTTTACTATGTTAAAATGAAAGCCTTTCTTTTTTGTTTAAACAGAAAAAAGGAAAATGATGTGGGAGTGTTCTGTATTTTGTATTACTCGTATTGGTTGAATAAAGAGCTGCCTGGCCAAAAAAAAAAAAAGACCTCTAGGTTATAAATTTTCTCATTAGTTAAAGGTTTATTTCTTTACTGTGCAAACCTGATTATACATATTTATGTAAATTTATGTGTATTTGAACATATATGTTTTGCCATTTAAAAGTTAAAGAATTTTGAAATCATATGTCAACCTAATAGTACAGAAACTGTAAAATGGAACAGTAACTAAAGATGATTTGTGTTCAATACCCATTATTGGGAGTAGAGTGGCATGCACTTGAAGGGAAGGACATTAGGAAAAACTTAGATGGTTAAAATGGGCTTCAGTATATAACAGCTCCATTCTAAGAGTGAAGATTTTGCTGAGCACATTGTTGGTAAATTGCCTGCACACATGAAACACTGCATGAGCAGGGTGTCAAGAGGAATGTTTGCAATCCCACTACTTGGGTAGTAGAATAAAGAATCAGAAACTAAATGTCATCCAAGGACATTACGTGTTCATTTCTATCCTGAGCTACTTGAGACCCTACTTGTTTTGCTTTTTTTTCAAAATTTTGTTATTGTTGTAGACATCCTAGCATTAAAGACTATACAAAGCATTCTATAGAAATATCAATGTGTTATCTAATATATTAAAGTGAGATATATGATATTTTGAGATAATTCTCTAATGTAGACAAATGAATAATTTCGTGGGTATTTTCAGAAAATATGTCAGATGACCTATATAAAGAAGCTTACTTTGTAACCACAGGCAGTTCATTCTTAAGTCTGTCAGATATCATTTTGGCACAGAAATATACCAGCAATTGTTATCCCTAATTTTCCTAAACAAAACCTAAATTTAGAAAGTCTACTTAGGGTATTTAAGGACTTGTTTCAACTTTAATTACTCTTTTTAACTTTTTAATTTTGAAATTAATTATCTTTCAGGAGAAGAACATAATTTGAACTTCCTCTGAAATAAATGTAATTAAGTAGCCTAACTATGCTATGTTCTTTGTTTGAAAGCCTCAATTCAAAATTAAACCTGTTGAAATGTATTGTAAGTTTCTTATCTGTGTACCCTAGAAAGCATGCTGATGGGATCCAGATAAAATTCAAGAACAGAGTCAAATTATCAAGCCTTCAGAGAATAAGTTTCTTAACATGAAATAAGAACACACATTATTGTATTTCTCCTGATTGCTAAGTTGAAGAATATCATTCTGGGAAAATTTAAGTTTATCTAAGATTAGTTTCAATTAAAATTGTCAATCCATTTTTAAAATATTCAATAGAAACATTAAATATCTTCCCTTTAAATCTTTAATCTGACTTGTCCTACAGACTTTTTAATGAAATATAATAGCTATTTGCATTTGAAAGTGGTTGTGAGGAATTTATTGTGAGGAGTACAAGCAATAAAATGACACTGTCATTATGGAAATGAATACAAAGACTACATTTGGATTAGCTTAGGTGGATCCTAAAATTAGCTAATATCCTTTGTGCTAATGAGACACCAAAATTAACATTATTTGTCAAAGTACAATATTGAAAATAAGCAAAAAATAGTGGTGTTTTTTCTCATTAAATTAGAAGAATCATGTTATAATTTCCTTTCTGTTGCTTTGATAAAATGCTCTGACAAAGCTAGCTCAGTAGACATACGCTCATGTTTCTTTCAACTTTAGGGAAGCGACCCTCATGGCAGAAAATTAACAACAGCAGTAACTTGGGAGAATCGGTCACATTACATCTGCAAGCAAGACAAGAAATCATTGAATTACTGCCTGCCTCCCAACACTTTTTCCTTTCCATCCACTACAGGGTTCTACAAAAGGAAATGATGCCAAACACAATAGGCATGTCCTCCTTTACCAGCTAATACAATAAAGGCAATCCCTTACAGACATTTTCTGAGAACTTTATACAATGTGATTCTAAATTGTTTCAAATGGCTATTTAAACTATCACAACACATGCACTCACTCACACACACACACACACACACAACATACACACCATCAAATCTCCATGTGGAAGCACAAGAAAAATGAGACAAAACAATTGTTAGCAGCAAAAACACTGCTGGAGGTTAACACTATCCATAGTTTCAAGTTGTACTACAGAGTATCAGTAACAAAAATAGAATGATAGTGGAGGCACACAGCAGGTACATTGATTAATGGAATAATGTTAAGCAAATGCATGTAAGTCCATGCCCAGCCAGTCATTTGATTTTGGTTAAAAATGCCAAAAATATACATTGTAGAAGAGACACTGCCTTTATAAATGCTGTTAGGAAACATAGATATCTATAAGCAGAAAAATGAAACAGTATTTATGTACCATTATTTATACAAATCAATCTCAAAGGGAATGAATCTTGACATTAGACCTGAATAAGTTATCCTGAAAGATTTAGCCAGTATAGGTCTTCTAATGTGCCAAGAACATACTGACAGCTCTAAGTAGCCTTAGTGAGATTTCAAAAGACTGTGAGAAATTGAGAGAAGATAGTGGTAGTGTGACTGTGGGAGGGAATAGATCCTTCCAATTTGGATTATACCTAATCAAAATACTTTATGCACATGCATGAACTTGCCAAAGAGGGAGCAGGAATCTATGGAACTGAATATAGAATTCTTATAATAAAAATGAGTAAGAAAATTTTTAAAAATTCTTTACTATCCTTAGCTAAGAGAGAAATTAAAATTAAAACTACTTTGAGGTTTCACATTTCCACAGTGAGTGTGGAGAAGATTAAAAAAATCAAGACAACAAATGTTGGCATGGATGTAGGATGAAGGAATCCCTATGCACGTTTAATAGAAGTATAAAAGGTGTGACAATTCTCAAAACAAATACAAATAGAACTTTTTATATAATCCAACTATATTCCTGTTGCACATATTTCCTAAGGACTATTTCACACCGAGGAGATACTTGTTATCCCATGTTTACTGCTGCTCTATTCACAGTAACCAAGACACAGAAAACACATATGTCCACCAGTAAGTGAATGGATAATGAAAATATGCAACCTATAAGTAGTGAAAATTCATTCATCTGTAAAAGAAAATGAAATTATCAGGGGAATATCAAGTGAGGAGACCCAAATTCAGAAAAATGGCCATTAGATTTTCTCACTCACAGATCTTTAGATTTATGTATTTAATGAGGAACACCTGTAGAGTCCATGGAACTGAAAAATGCACTGTTGTGGAAGGATAAGGAAATTCTAAGAATGCAAATGATATGATGGAAAAAGCTATAAATAATAATAAGATATGGAAGTATGGCAACAAAAATTCCAAAGACTAAATTTAAAATTCCTTGCCTCAAAATATGAGTTAGGCATTTCCTGAAGACCGGCAAACAATGCAGGCTGTTGGCGTTGCTGTTGGTTGTCCTCTAAAACTTGAATTTTAGACATTGTTGCTCCAGACACCACAGTCTTTTGTCCCAGTACTTAGACAAATTAAGTTTGCACTGACCACAAAGTTGTCGTTCTGTTTTCTAGGTTTCATATTACTGAAATACGCTATGTATGATAAGGTGGGGGGAAACATCGCTGACTATTTATCCTGCAGTGAATTTGTGAACTACAGTAATGACTGGCATGACACATGTGCTTATGGACGAAGCAGTGGCAGGAATGTCATGGAGATAACCAACAACTTCCTGAACAGCTTTCTTGAAGGTCTGCTCCACAGGAAGAAATCTGTGTTTTGTACTGGAGAGCTGGACAAGAATTTATTTTAGCGATCTGACAAGTGCAAGAGTTCTGCTAAGCAGACATACTGCCAAACTGACCTCTCAATTTGTAACTCTATAAACACAGATTAGTAGAATAATCAAATCTCATCAAAGAAGTTTCTTTGCATATGGGCAACAATTAATGCAAAATGTGACACCTTGTCAAGATACAGAGAATAAGTGTCAGTAGAGTGCTCTCCACAAGTGGGACTTGTAGCCCCCCCACTACAAAAGTGCTTAGGGACCACATCAGAAGAGAGGGCAGGAGAGGACCCAAGACTGGGGATAACTCGACTGAAATACTGTTTCCTGAATGTAAGGGAACTACTGTACTCATAACTTCACAGAAGCCAGGATTCCTGTACAAGACCAGCACAAATCAAGCCAATTACTACTGTGGCACACAGTATGCAGGGATCCATAGGACTCCACCATTCGCTGATGAAATTTTGATATTTGAGGACTCCTGGAGAAGTGATAACTAGTTTTCTTTAAAGATGTAGATTCTGGTAGGTTCACCAGGCAACCAGAGGATGGTAACATGCACAGGAATATGTGGGCAACAAAAATTCTACTTGGTGGAGAATTAACACACACACATACACAAACATACAACAAAGAGGAGATACTATTGAGCTAATGAGTGGTTCCTCTGAGAGGAATTAGAGTGAGGAGAGCGTGTTAAACATGCTCAAAATATTGTAAGAAATCTCAGAGAATTAATGAAAATATATTCTTAAAAAAAAGAAGCAGTCATACCAAGGCAAAACCAAAATCAAGCAGGAAAAACATCTACTACTGCATAATGTCTAGCACCTGGGCTAATAATGTAATCACCTGGGCTTCAAAGGTTTGGGTACCCTCACTCCTTCTACTCAATTACCTGAAACACACACAACTTTGCTCTTGATTTGACTCGACAACCTCCTTGATGGCTGTCACACAGGACCGGCATATCAGATATTCTGAGATCAACAGGAAACACAGGCTTCCATCAGTGGCTTTTCAGGTCCTCTCCATAGGGAATCTCATCCTGCCACATAATGCTCTCCGACTTTGCTGCCATGGTAGACTGTAACCTGAACTGTGAGAAAGTGTAAATACATTTTCCCTTAGTCAACTGAAAAGAAAAGTACTAAGAAAAGTTCTTACAAATAAAAGTTCAACATGGACAACAGAGATATTTAATGCACAGTAATCAATTTACCACAAGTTTATGTTTATTAATATGTGCTCTCATTGCTAGTGTCCTCAGAACAAAATTGATACTAAGGAGAGGTTCTTAGAAAGCAAATGTTGTTAAGCTGGTTATTAACAAGTGATCAACAAAACCCATCAGAAGATAAAGAGGCAAGAACCATACACACATTTATCCCAATAGACACATTGCATATCAAAGGTGTCATAAGTTAAAAATCACTTAATACATGTAACTTGCCAAGCATCAGGACTATCCTACCCATTTAAATGTGTTTGTAATATTTCCATTTGTCTACATACTGCCAAATTCATCAAGCACACATATGTTAAAATTAATTACCTCCTGCACCTTTGGAACATCAAACTGGTAGTGGAAAATTATATGGCTATCATTCTCAATGTAACAAACTGAAAATCCTAAATTAGGCTATAATAAGTCAATACCTACTCATTTAAGCACTAGTATTAACTGTGATCTAGGAAATAAAAATACAGTGGTAGGTCTTTCTCCTTGCTTTTAATTCTTCCTTACTACAAATATGGGTAAAATCAAGAGTCAAAAATTTAGGTGGGGGAGAGCAAAAAACATAAGGCTACACACTGTCATAAGATAGAATTATGGCTAAGGAGGCTGTGTGTGTGTGTGTGTGTGTGTGTGTGTGTGTGTATTCGGGAAGGGGTGGTAGTAAGAGAAGGGGATGTGGTTAAATTAGAACTCAACTTTAAAGACTGAGGAAAAACCTGAAAGTATTCATTGTCATCAAAAAATTATTTATATATATTCTCTTTTTATTTGGTTGCAATTTAACTGATAATATGAAATATCCTGAAAATCAATAGTGACCTGAAAGACATGCCATGTGCCTCACCGAATGTAAACAATGGAGATGGAGTGGAATGTCTCTACAAGCAATACTCAAAATAATACTTCTATTTTCCACAGCCATTGACTAGTTCATAGGAACTCATCACTCTTACCTAATTCTGGGGCTTTTTTTGTTTTTGTTTTTGTCTAGGCTATAAAGCTTGGGAAGAAATTGCCATCATTTATGATTGTCCAAATCTGGCACCATCTCATTTGTTGAGTCACCATTATGGTTTCAGCCATAAACTGAGGCTAATACCATTGGTTAATAAACAATCTGCTTTGGGAAAAAAAAGATGCAAAGTGGGTGTAATTGGGTTTTGAGGGAAGAAGTTTTTCTCCACATTTTATACGGAATCCCAGATATATATCTATAGCTTTAAGAAGCATTAGCTATCGTCCTGCAAAAATACAAGCTAGATTTGCTTAAACAGAAACAAAAACAGACTAGAAAATGATGCATTAGACAAATCCTTTAAAAGGTCTTTGTGCTAGGAAATCTGATCAAATGTAGAATCCTTGAATCATGACTTCTTTGTATTGTGTTTTTGAGTATCTCACTAGTTAGAATACACCAAAAAGATCCTACATTCTATACAGAGTCAGATCATTTGCATTTTTAATGTTTAACTATGGAAACTAGCCCATCAAAATGGGATTTTACTGGAGACCAAGTTTTCTCTCACCATTGTTAAATATATTAGGCATGTCTTGGACTGAGTGGTTTTAATTTGGAATAAAAATATAAGATATATAAAATATTTTTTTTCTTTTTCTTTTTGATATGTGTGTATGTGATACACATGTTCAAACATAGAAGGACTCATACATTTGCTGGTGTGAATATTGAACTATTACACCCCTCTGGAGTTTATTTTATTAATTGAAATAGTTTTTTGCTGAACTTAAAACTAGGTGATTTGTCTAGTATAGCTACCCAGCTGCCTGGGTCTGTCCTGTTTTTGCTTCCCGAGTGGCTTGGTGACTTCTTTGTTTTACGTGTGTTCTTTGTATGAAAACTCTGGTTTTCAAACTTGTGTGCCAAGAAGTTCATGTAGTGACCATGGCCCTACCTCCTACTTCTTCTTATTTCAAAGTCTACACCATGCAGCACTGGAATGCTTGCTTGTAAAGTATGTAATTTTCAGCCCATACAGCCAATATTAGAGTGAAGAAGAAGAAATACAAATCATCATAACAGCCCTTCATAGCAGTTTCCAGGATTCATTAATTGTCTTTATGGAACTTGAGTTTCATATACTTTTTCCATATCTTTACCTGAGTACTATTTCAAGCATGATTACTTTTGTTTAGGCCATAAGGCCTTCAGAATTGCGTCTCTTTTGTAAAAAATAATGCTAATAGTGCTTTTACTAACACACACTTTTTACTTATATTTACTTTATAACATTTTGACGGCATTGATATATATGGAAAACAGATTATCAGTTCAGTGATTATTTTTCCCTAATGAACTTATCCTAGTTTCATTAAAGAGGCTTAGTGACATATAAATGTATAGAGATATAGATATATGTAGATATAATTTATTACTATATGGAACTAGTAGCAAATGTTTAATTTCAGATATAAGATCTATTTCGTACTTAATTATAATATGATTATTTGTTTCTACACAGTAAATTTAGATAAGGCCATATTGTTTCAAAGATATTTTGATGGCTACAAAAGTGCTATGAAAATACCAGTTTTGTGAAATATTTTTGCAATCAGATATTAGTTTTTTTTCCTCTCCTAAATTTCTAAAATACAATCAATTATGAACACTTACCTTAAAGGTACATGACAGTTTGACAGATGTGCAGACATTTCTGCTTCATGCAGTAGGAAGCTTTGGTCCTTTATCAATTTTACATGCAGTCTTCTTGGCTTTTACATGTGTCAGAGATATGTAATAGTTTTCAGGTCTATTTTATTATTTGGTCTTTATTTTTATGTCCCTTGTTCTAGATAGAGTTTTAAATACTGACAAGTTTGCTTTGATCTTTTCAGCTATGATTTCTGGTTTTCTGTTCTCCAAGAAAAGATGAAACACACACCAAATTACAGATGACAAGCTCCTTCAATGCCTTGCTCAGAACAATGAAAGCTTCCTTCACACAAGCTTTTCCAGGAAGCCATTTTACATTCATTTGAGTCACATTAGTTTGATTTTAAACTTTTCTTTTTCACTCTTAATATATTTTTGTTTATTAAGTGAATGTTTCCAAATAAAATATCCATAAGATAATCCCCAAGTCTAACATTCTTTCTGGTTTCTATATCAATTTACACTTTTTCTAGTATTATAAATTCTGGCGCCTTCTAAAATGTGAACAGATTTCAAACAGCTAATGCCATTTATATTCAAGAAGTTTGCCCTATAATTTCACAGTACTCTAGTAACTATGCCTCAGAATATCTAGGTACTCGATGTCTCTTTATCTTGTCGCAGGGTCTTATCAAACAACCAGGACTCTCTATGAACGGCCTTCTCCTAATGCAGTCTTATAAATCCAGGGATTATAGACACATGCCACCATTAAATACTAAATAGTATAAATGAAAAAAGAGATCTTTCTGAACAGGTCCCATGTGTAGACAATAAGGCTTTCACCAACATCTTGAAACTTATTACTCATCTCCTGTTGAGGAGAAAATAATCATTTCAGTTTTGGTTATTTCTTCTATCTTATGGCTGTTAATAGAATACTCCATTCTATTTGGAGTATTTTCTATAAATGCCTATCCCTTAGATCACAATAATTTTTCTTATATGTGCCACTATTTATATCTGAATCAAGATTTGTCATTTTGCCAGTTAAATACCTTAATCACTAATCAATTATGTAATCTTTATAACTTGAGTATTAGTAATATAGAACATATCTAAATTTTGATGTCATTTTTTACTTTCTTGCTTTTTAAATTTTATTTTAATTTTCTTTTCTAATGACTGGTTTCTCTCTTTTCTCTTTTGGATATATAATTGAGTTTTAGCAGAGCTGTCTATCCTGATCTATAAAGATTTATAAATATTTCACAGTAATTATTAGAAGCTTATACCGTATTTTCTCAGATGCAATTTGTTGTTGTGGGATGTCCTTCTGTATGCTGCAAATATATGTTGCTTTTATTGACTGGTGAATAAAGCTATTTGGTCTATGGCAGGGAAGAAAATAGCCAGTCAGAAAATACAGAAATAAGGAGAGAAAGAAGGCAGAGTTTGGGGAGATGCCATGTAGCGCTCTACGAAGTAAGATGTCAGAACATTGCTGGTAAGCCACAGTCACATAGTAATACAAAGATGAATAAACACTGGTTAATTTAATTGTGAGAGCTAGTCAGTAATATGCCTGAGCTACTGGCCAAACAATTATAATTAATAATAAGTCTCTGAGTGTTTATTTGGGAACTGGTGGGCAGGAAAGAAACCTGCATTTACATATGGCACAAAAACAGGGCACTTATATCCACATAAAACCTGCAAAAGGCAAAAATATGTGCAGCTTCTTAGTAACAATTTTTCACATAGACTAAATATTGTAATTGTAATTCTTGCTTGACAAATGGTTTGTTATATTTAATTTTACTATGTTAAAGTTGAAAACTTCCTTTTTAACTGGACAGAAAAGGGAAGATGATGTTTAATGTCTTTCTGTATGCTGAAGATATGTGTTACTTGTATTAGTTGATTAATAAAACTGTTTTGACCTATGGCAGATAATAATATAGATAGGTATGAAATAAAAACAGAGGTTAGGAGAGAAACAAGGCAGAGTTAGGGAGATGCCATGTAGCTGTCAAAAGGAATGTGATGCCAGAACATCACCTGTAAGCCACAGTGAAAATATATAGATTAATAAAAGTGGGTTAATTTAATTGTAAGAGCTAGTCACTAATATGCCTGAGACATTGGTAAAATAATTATAATTAATATTAAGACACTGTTTATTAGGAACTGGCAAGCAGGAAAGAAATCTCCATTTATAGTTTGTCTTTGGGATTTATTTATATTCTCTTTGTATGGCAGAAGCTGGTTTTTTGCATGTTTTTTAATACTTTTTGAGTAATGTTAAACGTTAGATTTTTTCAAAACAATAAAAATTTATACAAATCCTACATTATGAATTATGAAGAAGTAAAATAGATGTGATTTTTGAGAGTTTCTGTTTAGGAAAGGTTTCATAAATATTTTAAAATTACATGACATGTTAGTACACCTAACTTCAAGATTAATGTTATAAGTGGATAATGCTAGCAATTTTGTAAGGTGTTAACTAGTGCTTTCTATGATTAAATTATGAAAATCACTTCCGTTATGGTATATTTGAGAAAAAACCTACCATGTAAATCTGATACAAAGATTAAAGTGGCTATTAAATCACATGCCTACCAGAGAGTTCCAGTTTTAAATCATCACAATACCTATAAATGATGGCTCATTTGTCTCTTCTCTCACCTTCTCTAACTGCAATTTTCTGAAATAAATGTTATCATCCTGAATTTATTTTCTGATACTTTAGCTGTTAAATAAGATCAATATTTCTCTTTAGTAATTTAAATCAATACTTATTTTAATAAATTTCTTTTCATTTTATAGCATCAAAGGATTTTACATGAAAATATACAGACATAAGATTTGTCAATCATAAACAAACTTTATTTTGAATTTAGAAAATTTCATATATGTTTAATGTCTTGTGTAAGATATAAGAAGTAGATACAACACCAACTTGAATTTATTTTACACTTTTGTAAACAGTCACTTGTCCAAGTTCCATTTACTGATTACTTACATAGCCTCATTTTATTTATACAGCCACATCAATCATGTTGCAAGTAGTTATTCTCTAATATTGGTCATTCCATATGCCAATACTATAATTATTAAAGAATATTTTAAATGTTGATATTTCAACCCCTTCTGCATTGTATTTTAATTTAGACAGAAATTCTAATTGCAATGTGTTCTAGATTATGAATTTATTATCTCTGTTTATTTAGAAAATTTATGTCCATCGTTAGACTTTTATATGTTTACCCATAAATAACACATAGCTGAATATTTTATTTATTCTAGAAAAAGATATTTATGTGATATTGGAGTTCATTTTATAATGCCCATGAAAGTAAACACACATGTTTGGTGGCAGTGGGAATAAATGACAGCCTCAGATATCATTTCCAGGAGTGCAATTCATCTTCTTTTGTACTGGTGTCTTGCACTGGGTAAGCTCATCAAGTTAGGCTGAGTGGAGAAGGAGCCCCAGGAGACTGTCTGCAGTCATAAGCACAAGTACCTGTCACCAACCTAGTGTGCTTGTATGGGTGCTCAGCATTGTTCTGTGTTTGCAAGGCAACCCGTTACTGACTCAGTTATCTCCAGTCCAGCTTGTATGGGTGCTCGGCATTGTTTTGTGTTTGCAAGGCAACCCGTTACTGACTCAGTTATCTCAAGTTCAGGCTTTCTTGACTATTTTTAAAATACCAAAGTCATGTAGTTTGTTACTCTTTGTATTTCTGTTATGTTTTGCAAATGTATTTGACTTGTTTAAGAACTGTTTTAAATATCAGTGACATTTCATAAACTATACCATTGTCATTTTCTGGGTTTTCAATTAAAATATTTGTTTATAGTTTTATTGCACTTCAACAAATAATTATTTAAGGAGATCCTTTCTGCTTCTTGTTTTTACAATTTTAAAGAGTATTTTAAGTATAGAATAAATTACGTCTGTTAAGATTTAATGATTTTTCTTCTACTTTTCTAATAATCTCTGCTATTTGATGAGGATTTCTAATGTCACACATCCACAGTTTTATTAATGAAGTGTCCTTTTCTCTTCTATTAGTCCATTAACCCTTATTTTGTCTTAGATTTTTCACCTGTTTGCAATTTAGATTGGCTCATGATTTTATTTTCTTGTTGAGTTTTCTCTGGTTTTACTTAGAGGATTATACTAACATCATAAAATGGAACAAAAGGCTTTGTTTTTGTTCCTAGATAATGGTGGAATAAGTGGGAATTACTTTTTTTTTTTTGAGACAGGGTTTTTCTGTGGCTTTGGAGCCTGTCCTGGAACTAGCTCTTGTAGACCAGGCTGATCTCGAACTCACAAAGATCTGCCTGCCTCTGCCTCCCGCGTGCTGGGATTAAAGGCATGCACCACCACTGCCCGGCCTTTTTATTTATTTTTAAAGAAACATGAGCTTCAAGGTTTTAAACAAAACTTTAAATCCCAGAGACTGGTGTAGAAACCATCACTCCAGCCATTGTCAGAGTAAAGGGAGAGCCTCATATACAGGATAGATTCTGTCACAGAGGAAAGGAAGCGATTACAGCGTTAAACAACATTAAAATAATTGCTTAACCTCAGTTTTAATTGTCCAATTGGTTTTATCTTTATCTTATTTCTATGTGAACCTTAAATTTTCTAAAACTGCATGTGTTTTCTTGTCTGTATTTATATTTTATTTTATTGAATTGTCACAAATCTATGGGATACTGTTATTTTGAAATTTCTTGAAGTTTGAGTCTGTACACTTGGTTTCATACATATTACATAATAAAATAGGTGATGAATGGATTGGGAACAAAGTCCCTCTACCTCCTTGATTTAACTTTTCTTTACCAGAGATGTATCATACCAATGGTATTAATTGTTGTTATTTTTATTTGAATATGTGTTCTTTTATGTGCAGTACATGCTGGCGTGAGTGCACATATGTGTTCATGTGTATAAGCATGCGTGTACAGCCCAAGAGTTCAAGAAAGGTGCTCTACATCTGATTGTTTTGAACCATCATCTCTCATTGAACTTGAATCTCATGAATTTGGATAAAATGGATGACCAGAAAGTCTTGTTAATACTTGTATATGTTTCTCAGTGCTGGGGTTGTATGTACATATAATTTCATTCAGATTTTGCATGGATTCTTATGATTCTAACTACCATACTCATATTTGTGCCATAAACACCAACAGAGGCATCTGCTTGGGTCATATTTACTATGTGATGCATGTATATGCTCTGTGTGTATTTGTGCGTATGTGTGTGTGTATATGCAAAAGCATAAGTACATGTGTTCATGGACAGCTGCATGTGTATGTATGTGCATGCATAAGACTCACAGATATCATACAGTGGATTTTTAAAAAATCAATATGCTTGTTTGTTTTAATGGACACATTATATTTTATTATTAATGTAGTTGGTGTATTTATATCTTGTATTTTTATCTTATATTAATTCTTCTACAGCTCTAATATTAAAAGAATTAGAATTTGAGAAAAATTTGAATGCTTAACATTTTCTATTGACAGATGATTTTTCTTGCATTAACTTTATCTTCTATACAATATACACATTCTTGGTATTGTATATAATTACATTCCGTAGGTAAATTTAGCAGAATGTTTTATCAAATGTTATATGATATTTTACCTGAACCTACATCATTAGTTGGTGGTTATTAGTATTTGAGCTGATGTGATTCTCTGTGTTTTTAATGAGTATCTATAAGTAATAAATTCTCTTGAGTTCTGTCTGAGAACGTCTACACATTGTCCTAGTTTTTGAATGAGAATTTGACTAAATGTACATGCTTGGTTGCTGTCCTAGTCCATTTTGTGCTACTTTAACAGAATTCTTGAGAATGAATAATTTATAAGGAGCATCCATTTTTATCTCCTCGTTCTTGAGCACAGGATAGTTAAGATTAAGACCCTGGCATCTGGCCAGAGCCTTCTTCCTGTGCTGTCATGCTGTGGAAGGCATCACAGGGGACTGTTTGAAGGTTTTGATTCATTATTATTCTTGGAAGAATAATGCACTTTATATTGGGGAGATTTTTAATATTATAGTCTGCTAATGTATAGTAACTAGCATTAAAAACACTTCTATATTTATTGCTTTGGGTGTTTGGGTTGTGTGAATTTTATTTAATATTTTCTGCTGTTTATCTTGCAAGCTGATTTTTATATTGTTACAAGTATGTGGTTCTTAATTAAGATGTTATATCATATTTATGAATGGTTTACTTTTGTTAAAAGGTACTTTTCAAGAAAGTAAAATAAAATACACATACAAAATCTTCACCAAAACCATTTATAAATTCAATAAGAGTGAATATTTCATGACTAGTTTGAGAAATTAAGATAAACAGTGCAAATAAATTGCATATTTAGGTAAAAATGTTGGTATTACGTTGCCAAATTAATACTTGAGAGGCTATAATCATTAACTATCAGAGTTGTATTTTTATGGGGTAAATTGTTACTACATAAAATTAATCACAGCACTGCGGGTAGCTTTACTATTCAAGATGACATCATACTTTTTTGCAACACTGTACCTAAAAATAACAAAAAAAAATCCTTTGCCTGTCCAATTCTTGGAACTTTTGATGACCTTTATAGTTTTGTTCATATTGAACTCAGCTACTGATGTAGAATCTTTATGTTGTTACTATTTATTGAATAAACTGTGATTGCACAGGGAGGTCTGAGTCCTAAAATTACTTTACCTGTCACTACTATAGAAGCCCAATAACACCTCCTGATAGATGGACATTGAGAGCACAACAAATTGGTGTTTATAAGGAGATTGCCTTAAATTTTGATAAAATAATAGTGTGTGAGGAGAAATGTTTCAGAAATATTGCAGTCCAGCCTCTTCAATCTGCCAAAATATCACCTGACCTAGGGAAAAGTAGAATTCAAGCCTGCAAAAAAAATATCCTATAGTTTTATGTCTTTAGATTTAGTCTCAGCAGAACCCAAGATACAATATTAAAAATTATGTTTCAAAGTCATGATATACATGCATAACAATAGGGTTTTTCACAAGTTAGTGCAGTCATAAAATATTAAGTGTCAGTTTCATTAACATGTATGTAAAAATAGAGTGGGGGCAGTGGTACAAAGTTCCTAAATATCTTTCTGACTCAGTAGCCCAGAGATTAAATATCATAAACTTTATAGTGTATCACGCACAAGTTTGTTTCATATTTACATTAAACAATTTTCTAAATTTCTAATTTACATTAATCATATTCTAAAATATGATCATAGGTTATTTAATTAAGATTGTTTTAATATATTTTCCTAAAGGATGCTAATTCTTTGAAATTAGAAACATTGCTCCAAACAGTATCAGGAATTTATAATTCTACACCTAAGCCTCACAAAGAATTCCTGGTTTGAGGTGATTTTGTAATAACTGTATGAAAGATTCTGAATGTCTGCCCTCTCTGAAGAGTCTTCTTGATATTGTGACAATTGTTAATATTTTTCTCATTGCCTTTAAATATGAGTAGACACCACCAAACTTTGCAGTCAAAATCTAGTCAATTCTATCAACACTGAGGAATTTGTTTTCTGTTTTAGTATTAATTTTTCAACTATAAAGGAGACAAAAGAGCACAAGAATTAACTGGTTCTCAGCTTCCAAATTGTGATTCTCAACGACTGCTTTGTTTTAGGTGTAAAATAAGTTAGTCTTACTTAGTGAGCACAAGTCACCTCTAACTCATTTGAGGATATTAAAATATAAGCTAAACTCCCACATAAAGAATGTACCTTTATCTTTTCCACTTCATCAGGTAGGAAAGCAGTTTCACATTATTTCATGTTAGAGCCTGTGTCTACTGACTCTGAAAAGCAAATAATCACAACTGAATACATTCTCAAAAGTTTGCAAAAAGCCACCAAATACAGTCCAGATAGATTTCTAAAATATGATCCTACAAGCCTGTGAGAAAAGCTATGAGCCTATAAAGGAAAGGAAAGGTACAATCCTGAGCCTAAACCTCAGACTTGTGACTGAAATTTACATATTCGTTGTTAGAAAGTATACTTCCTATAATTTAGTTAGTTCACCTCTTTTAAATCATGGTTTTGCCATGATAATTACACTTTATTTGGAAAGATAATGAATTTTGATTAGTGAATTAGTAAAATCCCTCATCTTTTTAAAGCATATGTCCTGGATCTCCAATGGTGGAGTGGTTTCTGTTCAGTCTCAGGGGCTTTAGAAAAGCTATGGGAACTCCTTTGAGTTTTTGCAAAGGGACAGTCAGGCTGACTCTTAGGATCAGAGGAAAAAGAAAGCCTCATTGTTCTGGCTACAGAGGTGCACACAGCCACAAGACTTCCTTGGAAATAATATCCTGCTTTGTTGTTGGGGACCTCCCTCACATTCTCCAAGCTCTGTCATATGATCCCCAGAGTGCTGAATGGGTTAGCCATGCATTGGGCTCTTGATTTAGAGCTATTGCTTGTACTGTGAAGAGGGCATGGACAGACAGCTGAATATAAGGGGAGGGGGAGCCAGGCACACAATAAACAGAATGTGTCCTTAGTTTGGGGAACAGAAGGGCTTATTAACAGATGAAAACTTGTAGTGAATGGGAAGCTTAGAAAAATATGTAGCCATGAGTCCACTCTAGTGTTTTCTGAAGTTTCTATTGTATCCTGTTTTCTGCATAACCAAAAGACCTCTATATCTCATAAGCAGAGCAAAGAACTGTTCCCCTCCTTCCTTGGTGGAAGACTATCACCCTTTCATCTGGAAAGGTCATGGGGTATTGATTGAAGAAGTACATAGCTTGGTGTTCAGTGCCCTCTCTGTTTGAAGTGATTTGTCTGTTTGCTTTATAAATAGTGCCCTGTTCCCAAACAAACGGAAAATTAATCATCTTTCCATTTCTTACACAGATATTTTGACATAAAATGAAGCTACATATTTCAGACTTAGGGTTGAAAATGTGTATCTTATAAATTCAATGTTGATTAGTATTAGTAAAATTAATCATAAATAATTTTTGCATTAGTATTGAAAAAATGAATATATTATTGCAATATGTGATGATAGAGAAAGAGTACAAAAATAAAGATATGAGTAAAATATCCAAATAAAATATTTGGATGAAGATTACAATAGCATATGACTGAATGGGTGTATAACAGTAAATGAAGCCTTTCCTAAATCAGCAAGTAGTGTCAGTGTAATCCATAACATACCAGACTTTAGGGAAAGTAGAAAGCTATGCAAGTGCAGCTTCTACTGACTGTCCGTAGGGAAGGTTCCTCTGATTTCATACTGAAATTCTTAAACTTCTCAGCATCAGGCAAGTATGTGATTTGATACCTTGCACTTCAGGAGGAAAAACTGGGGAAATGACTGAAGAAGAATGATAAAGATAGACAAGCCCATAAGTTGTGTAGAGTTGGATATAGGAGAGCATGTTATTGCATTTCAGTAATATATGTAATTACTGGAGTACTTAATGTTAGGGGAAAATTAGCAAAATATACCTCATTATTGTTAAAATCATAGGTAGTATTTTTAATGAATATCATTCTTAATGACTGATTAGAAGTGGGATGTAAAGAGACTTCTGTGAGCATAGCTGTTGATTGACATTTGGCTGCTTGACAAAAGGAATGAAGAAATTTTTTGAACAATGCCATTAGATAATATAAAAATAAGTTCAGATTGGTGTTGAGAAGCATGCTGTTTCTAAAAGCAAACTGTCAAATTGTTAAAGGCTATGTTGTCTGTGACTCACAGTGATTTCAGTATCCTAGGGTTCAAAGCAGACTTATGAATGGTAGGTAACTGTTCTGCTCAGTTTGCAGCTGTACTTGCTAACATACACTTCCATCTCTCCAGCTCTGGAGGGATGGCTTAACAGTTAAGAGTACTGCCTCCTCTTCCAAAGGTCCTGAGTTCAATTCCCAGCAGCCACTTGTTTAGGCACAGTGCAGAGAAGATTGGGAAATGCCTTTCACACACTAACCCAGGCATTCTGTGACCACATCGGCCTTTGGTCTCCCAACGTCTTTCCAAATCTAGCAGGATGAAAAGAAGAAAGAAGAAAAGGTACTGAGAATAAGAAACAGTATGTGCTGTAGTGAGTCTAGAGGTTTGATTACTGTTTCTTCTTCTGTTACATGGTTTGTGTATGCCTCTTTCTTTGCTTCTATAATAGGAATATAATGATATGCATGTCACTTTTATGGAAAACATGTGGAGACTATGAAAATTATTTATATAAAATTACAATTTTCCCGGTGATAAATGCCAATTGGATTGACAAATACCTTAAAAGACAGAAATAGCAGAGAAAATGACAACAAGACACAGTATCCCCAAATGTGCTGAAGCCAGTCTTGACCTTCTCAAGGAGTTAGAATCCTTCTCCTGCTTATTCTTGAAACATTCCTCAAGTAATTGCCTCCTTTGAAACTCAGCCAAGATCTTAACACTAGCAATGTGGCATATTTCTCCAGAGATGTTTCTCAGCTTTCCTCCACCAGACAAACCTGTTAAGTAAATTTTATTTTGAAAGAATGTGCATATTGCTGGTTGTAGAACTATAAAATAACTTGCTTACAACTTTAAATATCATCAATCATTTTTGAGATTCATTTATGTCTGTCTATAGGAAAAATGGAATATCTTAAAACTATACACTAATAGTTCAAATTCATTTTTATTGGAAAATCAAATAGCAGTAAATACACTATTGATATGTATATTAATCCTATTACTATTATTAACCCTATGCTGATTATAATCATTAAGGGGATTTTTACACTAAATGGCTAAAACTCACTCACTATCCTCTGATTGCACTTCTTGCCAGTCTCTAGTACATCATTCCATCATAACTTCTTTGAATTGAACATTTCCGCATTATATCCCTCCATGGCTGACTTATTTCACTTAGCATAATGTACCCACAATGTTACAATTAGCAGAATTATCATAATTTTTATATGCAAAAGACTGTTGCTTATTATCAATCTATCAGTAGACACCTTAGTTTTTCCTACTGTGTTTTCTCCTATAAAAAGTCCTGTCATGGGTGTTAGGGGGCAACGGTCTTGGTGACACCTCCACATCCTGATTTTAATTCTATTGAATAGATAACAAGAAATGAGATTGCTGGATCATATTTAAGTCCTTATTTTCATTTTGAAACCTCAACTGAATTTTCTGTAGTAATGACCTGATAGCCATGAGAAAAGATGGTAATGGGTCTAGCCTTGACAAACTTGTTGTTTTCTACCATTTGGAAACAGCCAGTATATCAGATGTGGAGGGCAATCCTGTCATTTGGCTTTGCATTTCCCTGATATCTATGTGCTCCTTGGAGAAACACCTACTCTAGTCCTGGACTTATTTGTTACTATCTAAATTTGCTTTCTTTTTTTACTGCCTTGTAAGAATTCCTAACATATTTAACTAGTTACATTTACCAGATGCAGGATTGCAAAATATGTCCACTCATTTCATTAGCTGACTCTTGACTGTTTTTGCTGTATGATCATTATTTTGCTATACGATCATTATTTGACAAAGTCTCACCTGTATCCCTTTATATTTTTAACGATGGGCTTTTATTACAAAATCCAAAAACTCCTGTAAAGACTAAAACTATAATGTACATTTTCTATGTTTTTCACTTTTGAGTTTTCTCAATTTATATTTCTTTCAAATAAGGTTTTAGTATATTCGAGTTGATTTGGCCTATCCTATGAAACATGTACCCTTAAAAAAAAAGTGTTTCAACATTTTGTGTATAGCTATCTCTGTTTGGTAAGATTACTTATTAAAAAACTGTCCTTTTCTCTTTGTAAGTATTTTTAATATTAACTGAAAAAATTAGGTGTGTTTATAGATAAATGTCTGGGATTCTTATTCTGTTCCATTGACCTTTTTGTCGGCCTTTGTAATATACAGTTTATATTACAACAGCTTGGCAATATTCTTGTAGTAAAAATAAGTATGAGGCCCATAAGTATAGTCTTTTGCAATATTGCTTTAATGACTCAAATTTTTGATTACATATGGAATATTGCTTTTTCTACTTAAGTGAATGCGTGTTCTTAGGATTTTGATGAGTACACAGACTCTATAGATAGCCATTTTTACAATAGTAATCTTCCAATCTACAAATACAGGATGTCTTATATTTGTTTATGTCTTCTTCATTTTTTTCAGATAATTTGTGCTTTTTTATTTTTAAGGCTATCATATATTTATGTTAATTTATTTCTGTGTTTATATCCATGTGAAAAGAGTGATCAGT
>JAQHUG010000117.1:5892370-5906618 GCA_028555095.1 Dicrostonyx torquatus | reverse complement strand
TGTGTGTGTGTGTGTGTGTGTGTGTGTGAATTTACTTTTATTTTGTGTAACTGACAAAGCACGTGTTTACAATGTGAAACAGGATGTTTTGGAATATGTGTATATTGCACACTGATCACCAAAAGCCAATGATTAACATATCTGCCTACCCTGTTGTCTATTTTCTTGCTTTCAAATTTGTGGTAAGGATGTTTATAGTCTAATCACTGAGCAATTTGCAATAGTATATCATGCTATCATGAGCTATGTGGTATCATGCTCCATGATACCTTGTCCTTCCTGTATATGTGTATAGGTTGAAAGAACTCTCCTATTCCTAATCAATGTTCCTGACTCTGGCGATCAGCATTCTCTCTTGACTGAGATTCTGAGATTGGCATGTTTATATTCTACTGAGTATAAAATAAGATCATGCATTTGTTTTTCTGTCCTTAGTGCTTATATTAATTACAATGTTTGCCAGTTTCATCAAAGTTATTACAAGTGACAGGATTTGTTTTATTAATTTCAATAATTTTCCATGTCTCACACACACACACACACACACACACACACACACACACACACAAATTGCAGCTCAGTGTTGGAGAGCTCCCCACTCTGGACTGTGCAGTAGTTTAGTTGTCATTCCCCTTGGATGCTGGCTCTTTCCTGGGTGGTGTCACCAGTTCCAGAGTACTGCTTTGACTAGCTGCCCTTTTTGTGACCTTGATATGCATATTATCATTGTCTTTGTCTATGGAATTTTTCAACTATGTTTGTAAAAACTAGAAACCTCATAGAGATAACCCCTTGTTCTTCTTCTCGCTGCTTCTTCACACAAAGGAATAAAGAATATGTAGTGGTTAAAAAAAAAAGACTTCCTTACAATTTGAATTGGTTCTGAATACAGAAATCATGTTGAGACCTCAAATGTTAAGCTGTTGTTTGGTCCTCAGCAACCTGCAAATACTCTATGTTATGACAATTGTTAGTAGAACTGATATTTCTTTATTTAAATTATTGGGTATAAACTTGTACAGAAATACATTAATGAAGGAACCTCAAATAGTTTATGGATTTTTTTTTGAAATGTCTAGAACAAAACCAAACTTCTGGCTTCTTCCAGATGATGCTAACACCCTCAGAATGGATCAATTTGTTTATGGTTCTGGAAGTGACGATTAAGCATAAAAAGTCTGTCCAGCAGCTGGATGGTTTTACTTTGATTGAAAGGTCACAAGTGTTAGTGTCTTCTGACATTTTAGGTTTAGCCAGCACTGATGAGGCCAGGAAAGTGCGAAAGGAAGACTAAATTTAAGTTACTAGATTTAGAGTGTCAAACTCACCTTTTTAAGATTCCTGATCACGGGATGCATATTGACAGACATGGTAGAATCAACTATTATATTTTCTGCTTGTTTTCGATCTATTCTGAATATTCTTGAACATCATACTGGTTATTCTCGATTAGGAGCATGGTAACGGATTTGTCAATTTTGACACTTTTTTTTCTGTCTAAACCCACTCATTCCCTCTTCAGTGACAGAAGTTGGAACCTAAACACTGAAGTTAACTGCAAACGCATCAAACTGCTTTACTTGATAATGAACTTGGTGTCCTCCAAGTCATCACTTGTCATCCCTGTACATTTCATACCATGTAAAGACTATTCTCTCTGAGGTTTGTTCAGACAGGGAGTTGGGGGTGCCAGTCCGATGCCAACTCTTTAATGCCAGTATGTTCATTTTTTTGAGATGCTGTTAAATGATGTCATCCTCGACCTGTTTAATCTGTTTCAAGTAAGTACTCTGAACCACAAGATTTCAGTTTAGATGGTCGTGTCCTCATCTTCATTTTTTTCCAATGATTGGTGCAGAGGTAACCTAGCATTCTGTGAAATATAAAAACCTCAATATCATTGTAAAAAACAAGAACCCTGCTTATGAGGTCTAAGATGTTTGTGGCTTTTTCTTCTGATTCTGTCCTTGTAGAAATTCTATGAACTATTTCCTCACCGTGTATCACAAGTTCCAAAAAAATCACAGAATCATTAGTATTCATTGCCTCATTTCAGCTCTAACCTTGAGGCTTCTGCTAGCAACTTGTAGTTGATGCTCAGGTTATTTAATTTATCTGTGATCTAATCTTTACTGTCTGCTTTATGAACTTTGAGCTAATACTGTTGTCCATTTTCAAGAAAAATGTGTGGACTAGAGGTCATTTAAAAATTGTATTTAGTCATACGCATTTCCATTTATTATGGCTTTTTGTTCCATGAATTGATGTGTTATGTCTTTGGTTTCATTTATCATGGAATACAGTCTCATTCTTTTACTTTGGTTTATTTATAATGTGTATTTAATTGCAATGTTTCTTCCTTCCATTTTCTCCTTGTGTAACAGAGACCACTTCAGAAAAATCAAAACGAATCAATATGCAAAGCTGTACAGCCCAGTCCCCACAGGTACATCTCCAAAACACACACACACACACCTAAGGCAGAGAACACTGTAGGAGAAGGGGACAGAAATGTTGTAAGAGCCAGAATATCAGGGTCTGTATTGTATCATCAGATGCTACACCTATAAAGTGTCACCCACGTGTGTTGAGTAGGCATGTAATGTCTGACAGAATATATATAAACATGCCAAACAGGACGGGGAAAGCAAAAAAGGCCTCAAACGTACACAAAGAACCACAGGGGACCCAGTAATGTTGGAAAAGTGCAGCAATTGGTTATACAGCAGGATTTTTTGTTTGCTTTTATTTATCATTTTCTTGTAACTTTTATAGTTATTTTCTTTGTGGTTACTATGGACTTTAAATAATTGTAAAAGTTTATTTTAACACATTTGCTATGTGATTTTGTCAAATTAAAATTCCATTATTCTCCTTCTGCAACTTGATGTTAATTGTCTAATGGAATATATGTTTTATTAATTTTTGTGGTAAGGTAGATACACTCATGCCAAAGAACACATGTGGAGGTCCGACAACAACTGTGGGAAAAGGGATCCCCATCTACAATAGGGTCTTGGGCATTCAATTTACTTCTCTAGGCTTGGTGGGCAGGTGTCATTACCAACTGAATCATCTTTTGGCCCCCAAAATGATACATTTTATTTTTATTTTTTATTGTTACATATTCATAGCTATTACTCAAATATATTAATCTTTTTAATATGTATGCCACAATTTAAAAAGTTTTTTTATATTTAAGTTCCATCTAGCTAATGTCATTCATACAACTGAACTTAAAAAAATCAGCACAGTATTTATTTAAATGAGATATGAGACGATAAAGTTTCACAGTTTTTGTTCTTCTAAAAAGTTCATTCTCCTTCCTTATTGACGAAGAGTTCTTCCTTTGTTGTTGGATATTTTCTCTTTGACTATTCTAAATACATCTTTCCATTCTATTCTTATGATGAAGGTCTTCATGATATTTTGAATATCCTTTGTTTTGTTTTCTTTTCCAAGCCTTTGTATTGTTTTGGTGTGTGCTTATTTTGGTATGATTTGTTCCAATATAATTTTCTTCCCATTCTTCCTGCTTGGAATCAGTTATACTCTTTGAATACATCTGATGCCTCCCTCAGATTAAGGAGGGTTTGTTGTTGTTTCTGTAAATAAGTTTTCAAAAGCCTTTAATTTGTTCTTCAATTAGAAAACCAACCCTTTATTTATTGATCTATGTAGGATTTCTTCCATCTTGTAATCCTGACCTCATAATTTAAAGACTTATTTTTGAGTATAGTGATTCTTTTTCCACTGGCTCAACTCTACTTTGAAATATATGCATTGGATTTTTCAAATAAATAGTTATATTATTTGTCCTATTTATGGGTACTATTGCTGCAATGAAAGACCATGACCAAAAGAAGTACTAGAGAACAGGGTTTATTTGGCTTGTACTTCAATATCACAGTTAATCTTTGAAGGAAGTCAGGACAGGAACTCAAGCAGGGTAGGGACTTGGAAGAAGGAGATGATTCAGAGTCAATGAGGGATGCTTCTTAATAGATTGCTCAGCCTGCTTCTTAATAGAAACCATGACAATCATCTGAGGGTTGACAACACCTAAATGGGCTGAGACCTCCACAATCAATGACTAATTAAGAAAATGCCCTACAATTGATCTTATGGGGTCATTTTCTCAGCTGAGGTTTACTCCTTTCAGATAATTCTAGTTTGTGTCAAATTGACACATATTCATCCAAGATATTATTTATTAGTAAAATTTAATAATTATACAATAATTATTGACTAGTTTTATGCAGAAAAAAATCTTTCTTCTGCAGCATATTGGAACAAATATAGAGACCCAATGAAAGACATAACAGAGAGAAAAAAAACGAGTCCTCAGATAGAAGCATCTTGCCCAATTCTTTCATATACCATGGAGATTTCTTTCCTCCCCCTGTAGAAAGTTGGAACATAAAGGCATTCTCTGTATTGAAATAGAGAATGTATTATGAGCAATGAATACGTGCTAATCTAAACTGTCAGCTTCTTTCTGTTTCCAACATTGTTGGCCTGGGGCATGGATTATGGTATGTGCTATCCAAAAATCTCCTACAAACCTCATTGTGGTTGGCTTATAGTTTTTCTTAATTGGTTTTGAAATTCTCATTGTTTGTCTAGATATCGTATCATTGTTTACCTGGAGGAAAGGAAGGATTGTGTTTCTTAGTCTATGATTATGTGTATTCATTTATAGAAAGTATTTTTATCATTAATTAAAAAACTAACATTTATAAAATGCCATACCACTATTGTTCAATAGTTTTAGAAATGAATCATATTGCTAATTTTGATTTATTTATAATAAATATACAATTAAATTGTTTAAAAATACCTTAAGTGATTTTATAAGCATTTTAAAATACCCTGCTATATTTTCTTTCAGGAGGAAAGTATAAAATGAGCAGTCTACGTAAAACACAATGAGTATATGTATTAGTTACTGATTTATTGCTCCAAAGAGACACCATGACCATGACAACTCCTATAAAGTAAAACATCTAATTGAGGCTGGCTCACAGTTTCAGAGGCTGAGTCTATTTTCATCATCTCAGAAAGCATGGCAGTGTCCAGGCAGACATGGGATTAGAGAAGAAGCTGAGATTTTTACATCTGGATAACCAGGCAGCAGGAAGAGAACTGTGAGCTGCTAGGCCTGCTTTGAGCATATGAGACCTCAAAGACCACCCCAAGCAACACCACCTTCAATAAGGCCACAGCTATTATAAGAGGGCCTCACCTCTTAATAGTGTTACTCCCTGGTAACCAAGCAATCAAACATACACATCTGTAGCACCATACCTATTCAAACCATCACACTGTACAGAAGTCATCTTTATTCATTTTTCTTAGTTAATTTTTTAAATCTCATTTTACATTCTGTCAACAGTTCTCCACACCAGCTATCCTCCTGCCCACCCTCCTCACCAACCCAACCTCCATCCCCCCTGCCAAAAAGTAAGGGATCCCATGGGAAGGCAACAAAGTCTGGCACATTAAGTTGGTATAGCGCAAGGCCGTCTCCCCTGCAATAAGGCTGAGATTGGTTTTCCACCATAGGGAATGGGCCACAATAAGTTAGCTCATGCATCAGGGAAGGATACTGGTACTAATGCCAGGTGCCTCAAATAAAATCCAAATTTCACCACTGTCCCACATACAGAGGGCCTGGTTTAGTCCTATTTAGGCTCCACAATTGTCAGTCTAGAGTTCCTGAGTTTCCACAAGCTTGGTTCAGCAGTCTCTGTAGATTTCTCCATCATGATCTTGACCTTCTTTGCTCATATATTCTCTCCTCCCTTTCTTCAATTTGATTCCAAGAGCTCAGTCTGGTGCTTGGCTGTGGATCTCTGCATCTACTTCGGTCAGTTGCTGGATGAAGGCCCTATGATGATAGAGAAATGACTATTTACCAATCTGAGTACAGGGCATGTCCACTATTGCTTAGATTCTTAGCTGGGATCATCCTTGGGGATTCTTTGAAATTTCCCTAGCACAAGGTTTCTCCCTAACCCCATAGTGGCTCTCTCTTTCAAGATTTTTCTTTCATTGCTCTCCCACTCTGTCTCTTTCCCTTCGCCATCCTGTTCTCTCATGTTCTTAGCTTCCATTACCTCCCTTTTACTGGCCCCTCTTGAACACAGTTTACTCAGGGATCTCATCTATTTCCTCTTCCCTGGGTAATCCATGTGTTCCTCTTAGGGTCTTCCTTGTTACCCAACTTCTCTGGATTTTTGGACTGTAGTCAGGTAATCCTTTGCTTTACATCTAATATCTACTTACGAGTGAATATGCTGTATTTGTCTTTCTGGATCTGGGCTACTTTACTCAGGATAATTTTTTTCCTAGTTCCATCCATTTGCCTGCAAATTTCATGACGTCACTGGTTTTTGTTTTTCTGCTGAGTAATACTCCATTGTTTAAATGTACCACATTTTCTTTATTCGTTCTTCAGTTGAGGGGCATCTACTTTGTTTCCAGGTTTTGACTGTTACAAACAATGCTGCTATGAGCATAGTTGAGCAAATGTCCTTGTGGTATGAATGTGTAACCTTTGGGCATATACCTTTGGGTATTGCTGGGTCTTGAGTTAGATTGATTCCCAATATTCTGAGAAACCACCACACTAATTTCCAAAGTGGCTTTATAAGTTTGCACTCCCACCAGCAGTGGAGGAGGGTTCCCCTGATTCAACATCCTCTCCAACATAAGTTGTACTCAGAACTTTAGATCTTTGCCATTTTGAAAGATATAAGATGATATCTCGGAGTCGTTTTGATTGACCTTTCCTGAAGATTATGGAAGTTGAGCAATTCTTTAAATGTCTATTCAGCCATTAGGTATTCTTTTGCTGAGAATTCAGTGTTTAATTCTGTACCCGTTTGTTTTAATTGGATTATTTTGTATTTTGATGTCTAGTTTCTTGAGTTCCTTGTATAGTTTTGGAGATCAGCCCTCTATCAGATGTATGGTTGGTGAAGATATTTTTCCATACTTTAGACTGTTGTTTTGTCTTATTTGCCATGTCTTTGTACTTACAAGTTTTGAGTTTCAGGAAGTCCCATTTGATGATTTTTGCTCTCAGTGTCTGTGCTACTAGTGTTATATTGAAGAAGTGGTCTCCTGTGCCACTGCTTTCAAGTTGCTTCCCATTTTCTCTTCTATCAGGCTCAATGTAACTGCACTTATGTTGAGGTTCTTAATGCATTTGGACTTGAGTTTTGTGCATGGCAATCGATCTATTTGCAATCTTCTACATGTCAACAGCCAGTTATGCAAGTCCATTTGTTAAAAAAAACTTTCATTTTTCCATTCTACTACTATTTGGTAACTTATATGAAAGGAATTTATGTATTAGGAATAATGTTATTTTTTCTTTTGTATATAAATCCAGATTTTAAAATGAGCCAATAAATTATTTGGTTTAACAAAGATCTTAAATGATATCAAAGTTAGGTGCAGTCCCCATTTAAAGAAAGATTTCAAAACAATTTCTAAAATATTTTAATTAAATGCAAATGTGCTTCTAGGACAGTCACTAATGAAATTATAATGAATTATAATGAAATTATAAAGTATTTCAGTTTCATGCATAACTTGAACCTGAAAGAAAACTTGTTAGTTTAGGAAATCTGGAAATGCTCTGAAACATAAATTAACCAATTAAATTATTTAAAATGTGTGTCCTAATTGTACAAAGTACACATTTCAAATATGGACAAAGCATAAGAACATGAAGGAAATCAACCCCAAAGAAGTATTATTTTACCTAAAATAAAGAAGCAAAATGAAGGAGTGCGTATATTTCAGTACATCACATCCATGCCAGTCAGCATTAAGTGGACTTACTGGGTTTTTCAAAAGGAACACACAAAGTTAGCAAGGCAAAGAGTCAGGGAGGATAGAAGAAGAATTTGAGAGGGTCATGGCTTTGATCAACACATATTATATGAATATATGGAATTCCCCAACAGTTTTAAAAAGTTGAAATAATTAATGGTATGGAAAAAACATAAATCAGATAAAATGAAACAAATATATAATAATGATTAAAATGGTATAATGTTAGCCTTTGCAACAATAATATTTGGAGACTGTCCACTGAGTTAAAGTACAAATGAATTTAAGTAAACCCTAGTTAAAAGGTTCCACATGTTTGCAAATTCTAAGAGTACATTATTTTTCCTTTAGGACCTGCCACTCCATTCTAAATTGTCCTGCTAACTATCATCTTACGATCCACTGAGCCTTGACCATTGAAACCACATTAGATACTGACCCTTAGAGGAGTTCACTTTTTTTTAGCTTCCAAATACCACACACACACACACACACACACACACACACACACACACACACACACACAGCTTTTGTGTCTAAAAGGACTCTTTCATGGGGTCATGCAACAGAGAACAAGAATTTAAGCATTCTCCTGTTTCCAATGGGAATTTGTTTCTTTATTCGAAATCATTTAAAGGCTTCCCTTCCCTCAGGGATATTCTGTTTCAGTTTTTTGAAGTGTTTCTTTAGAATGTTTGGAAATGAGCTTAGAGAAAAAAATAGGAACGAGTAAGAAGAAGGAAAATTCAATCAATTTAAAGAATAAGCTCTGAAGCCTGGAAGACTTGCTTCTCAAAATTCACTTCCTAGTGCATTCCATCAAGAATCTTGTCTCACTCTTTTTTTCAAAGACAAGGATTTTGTATGATAAAATAAAGTCATGCCTTCAAAAATTGACTGGATGATATAAAAATACAAGGAACCAAAGAGGGCAAAGTTCAAAATATGTTTGATGATTAAAAGTGACTAAGACATAGAAAGTCAAATTTGAATACATGCTATGAATCTCTCAATCAGTATCAGTTTCTTTAAAATGTTGATCTCATCATGGTAACTTATACACATGTGCTTAAAGGATTATATTTAATCAACTTAACAACTTAAAGAAACTAAGAGATGGGATTTATTTAAACCTTTTTTTCTAAGCTGTAGGATGGTTTTAATAAACAATGACTTTTTATAAATACTAGTCTGTTCTTAGTATTGATAACAAGTATTTTCATATGTATTTCCATTGAGTAAAGCCCATATTATGAGTGGAAACTGTATAAATAATGGGGAAAATTATATCTAAAAATTTTATGCCTATCTGAAGCACAGTAAGTTACAAAAAGTTCCAAAAGTTATATTCCTTATAATCTTACAAAAATTTTTGCTGAAGAATACTTAAATTGATATGGTTATGATCGTAAATTCTATTTACTGAATAAAGGTTAAATGATAATACTTTGAACAATTAGTTTTACTTCCAGACTAATCCCCCATGTCAGAAAAAATAATGAGCAAATGATTTCATTAATAAACAAAGATTCATTCCAATCTTAAGGAAAGTATCATACTTCTGTTTTTGTTTTAATTTTTGATGTTATCATTTAATTACACTATTTCTTCTTTTCCTCCCTTCCTTCAAATCCTCCAGTAGTCTTATCTACACTCTACTCTAGTTCAGGGTCTTCTTCTTGTTTTTTTCTAACTGTTTTTGCATGCAAGAATATACAGGTTTCTGAATAAGGCTTTTCAGTCTATATAATGTTACCTGTGCAATGTTCTTGGGGATGACTGTTTACACTGAACAACCAACTTTTGCTCTTCCCTAGGGAATAACACCACTCACTCTTCCAGCTTTTCTGAGTTGCCTAGAGATTTTCATACAAAGTTGATACCTGTTGGGCTTGTCCCTGTCCAGTTTTGTACGCTCATTGGTTCAACCTTGTTCAGCTCCCACTTGGGAAGTCACAAACCTCTGTACTTATATTTTTTAAATTCTTCAAAATTTAAAATTGTAATAAAGCTAATCTTGATTCTGGTAACACTATAGGTGAAGATCATATTGTTCCATTACTTTAAAATTTTGCTTTTCTTTAAGTTTTATATACACACAAAATGTAAGATCACATACAGATGTTTTAGAATCCTTTATCTTCCTCCGCAATCAGGTTATGTCATATTCTCTCCAACAGATAGGGCCACTGTTCTGACACAGATCTATGGTAAGAATTTGGAGAACTAAGTACAGCTGCTCCCAATTGCAGAAACAGTTTAAATTTACGATCCTTTCTAATAAGAATTCAAATTTTGAGTTAAGTGTAGTCCTTACTTTTACTATATAGTCTAGTTTTAACACAAAACTAAAAGACACTATGGATGAGTCTGAAAATAGTCCATTACCAAACATCAGTTTATTATTATTCTAATATTTTCCTTAATGTTCAATATTCCTTATACTATCACCTCCTAAAGTCTTCATGCTCCTAATATTACATGTTTGATGATTATTTTAAAATGTGATTCTGGGAGTGGCAGGATATTCAGTCTATTGTATTTTCTTTGTAAAGTAAAACAAATTATCTACATTTTTGCTCACAACATTGTAGTGTTTTGGGTTTCATCCTCCTTACAAATACATGTATGCATAGATTATTTTTCTGGACAACTTCTATGTATCAGACATTGTTTTACATACTATTTTTCACCATATGTACTCTTTTTCTTTCAAATTAAGTTGAGATTTACCAAAAAGATATAGCCAGAATTTTTGTTATTATATAAAGATACATGCTTAATACCTGCCTATGTGTTGGATATTTTATTTTAATTTACTTAAATATTTACTACATGAATATCTAAGATATGTATTGAATTTATTTTCTTGTCCTTGTGACAGAATTCCTGACAAAAGAAACTTCAAGAATGAAGATCCACAATCTGGGGGATGTAGTGCAGCATGGTAAGGAATTCATAGACACAAAGTGGCTCATGAAATGGCAACAGGAGTATGAAGTGCCTGCTTACAACATATAGGCAGTGAGGATGGAGGACACTCAGCTGCTGTGGGACAGTGATCTGTACCTTGTCAACTGTGTTTTAATAAAATGCTGATTGGCCAGTAGCCAGGCAGAAAGTAGAGGCCGGACAACCAGGCAGAAAGTAGAGGTCTGCAATGAGAATTCTGGGAAGAGTGAATTTCAGTCGCAGTCATCACCCGACATGGAGGAAGCCAGACACAGAGCAAGCAAGATGTAACTGCTTGGCCAAAAAAGGAACCAATCCATGTGGCTAACAAAACAAGAATTATGGTCTAATATAAGAGTTAATAGGAAGCCTCAGCTCATAGGCTTATAATTATAATTAATGTAGACCTCTGTATGTTTATTTGAGGCTAAAAGACTGTGGGACCTGGTGGGATGGAAACCTCAGTTAACAAATGGTGCCCACCATGTGGGAAACTGCATCCACAGAAAACCTGTGAGGCTGGGGAAGTAATTCTAGACACAAAAAATAGCATTAAGCATGGCTTCTTGGTAGCAGCAATTTTTTGGGTTTGCTCTCTTTGCTAGAGGCAAGTGCACATCATTTAAGATAGGTGCCCTGACTTATCTTTAGAAGTAAAAGCCTTGTCGCTCTTTTAGGAGTCCTGACCACCAAACACTTAAATGGTGTTTATGAGTAGCCAATAACATACTTCTTGGTGGTAGCAGGGACCTTGAAATGCCATAGAGTTATAGCATTAAACATGGCTCTGCCCACCACCTCCTTCTGTCATGAGGCTAGTCTCTCAGTAAGCTAAGGAATGGGCTTGATACACCCATCAAAGCCACAGCTTTAATCCTAGCTGTATCACTTAACAAATAAAAACTCAAGTGGTCAGATAAAAAAAAGAGATATACAGTAAAGATAGATTCAAAGATAAAGAAAACCTCTAAACAGTTTACTGTGTGTTTAAAAATATATGTATGCTTGGTGGATTAAAGGATAAGGCCTTAAGAAAAGAAAGAAAAAGAAAAGAGTAGTTGAGTGTGGTGGCACACACCTTTGATCCCAACACTTGGGAGGGAGATGCAGGCAGATCACTGTGAGTTCAAGGTGTGGTGACACACAATTTAATCCCAACACGTGGGAGGCAGAGGCAGGTGGATCTCTATGAGACAACCTGGTCTACGGAGTGAATTCCAGGACAGCCAAAGATTCACAGAGAAACCCTCTCTCAAAAAGCCAAAAATTAAAAACAAAATAAAAGAAATAGAGTTTAAAATAAAGCCACATAATGATGAAAAGTACACAGAGAGTCTGGACTGTATGTTATTGTGTTGTCTTTAAATTGATGGCTGAGGAAACAGCAAAAGCTGCTAAAGATATTTGATTATAAGTGCAGCTAGATTAATCCAACACATATATTTTGAAAATGCCTTGACTTCACAATTTAAGTCAAAAGGTATGTTACTTTAGAGAAGAGATTTTTTTGTTTCCACAGGAAATGAGAGGCTGTGGATTAAAATTGAGTTAAAAACATCAGATTTGATCAAGGAACACCACCTGAGAAAACTGTAGGAGGAACAGATGGCCCAGATAGTCTGAGTTCTGCATTCAGAACAGTTTCAAAACTGCTGGCAGAGATAATAAAGCCTCGCAGAATTTTCCAGTCAGTATTTACCATAATTCTACATTTTCTTTAGTTCCCCATAAGATTATCAGTGCCCCCAACCAGCAGGAAGTAGCCAAGAAAAACATGCCCACATCTCCAAAAGATGGACTGTGGACATTTTTCTTTGTTTAGGGTGTTGCTTACACTTGTATGAATAATGGTCAGTAAGAAAGCTAAACAAAGAATATTTGATTCAGAGTATTATTTTTTAAAAAATAGGGAGGGGAAGTGCTGTCAAATGTATTTAAATAAAATGCTGATTGGCCAGTAGCTAGGCAGGAAATATAGGTGGGGATAAAAGGCACGAGGTAGAGGCAGGGCAACAAGAATTCTGGGAAGAGGGAAGGTTCAGTCTGCAGTTGTCAACCAGACACAGAGGAAGCCAGACACAGTGCAAGCAAGGTGTGACTGCCTCTTCGAAAAAGGTACCAAGCCACATGGCTAACACAGACAAAAATTATGGTCTAATATGAGTTTATAAGAGTTAATTAGAAGCCTGAACTAACAGGCCAATTAAATTATTATTAATGTAGACCTCTGTGTGTTTTTTTGGCGGGGACTAAACAGATGTGGGGCCTGGTGGGACAGAAACCTCTGTCACAAAATGCTATCCAACATGAGAAAAACTGCTTCCACACTCAACCTAGATGTAGATCTGTCCTACAGATGTTAAGATCCACTGATAGCCTTCTGTCCACTAGTAGATCTCATATCCCAACAGCTTCACAGCTCTGTAAAACAATGCTGTCAAATGAACACCGTGTGTATGCATATATACTTATTCATTTGAGACATTCATATTACTTATTTTTTAAAATTTCATTTGTGAAATAATATAAATAACAGAAACCCATGCTAACCAACTTTTGCAATATTTCCTACTATTTTGTCAAGTTCTATTCTAAAAAAATTAAAATATTTTGGCTGCTTATGATCATGCATAATTTTTTCAAGGCTGAATAAACCTTGTTCATCTGAAAAATATTATGAATGACATTATATAATGTGCTTATATTCAGTTTGTTGGAGTTTATTGAAGTATTTTCATTCATATAAATTTTTATATTTAAAAGCCTCCTTTTAAGATGTAAGTGGCAAAGTTATTAGATACAGTAATTGAAGGGTGTTTAATTTGTTTATATAATATTTAAAATCCTTGCTTTCTTAAAATATAATAAATATTGCATCTAAAATCATATGGGATTTGCTATTTTTAATGACACCAAAATTCTTAATAAGAAATCCTTTATTTCTTTTGGGTATATGTTCAGAAGACATGAAATCAATCTAAGTATCATTCGATATGTATAAAAAGTAAAATCCTATATAAATGATGGAATATAATCCATATATAAAAATGAAACTCTGGCATTTAAAGATAAATGAATTAAACTGAATGACATACTTTATTAAGCAAGTCACAGAGATATAAATCCCACATAAATGTTCTGTGCGACATATGGAAATGTGTTTTTGAAAATTTGCTTGGAGATCGAATAGTGATTATTGGAAGTAAGTAAGGGAAAGCAAGGGTGAAAATGGGAATGTTGGGTTTCAATTTTGCAAGCCATGGTATGTAGTCTAGAAACAAATAGAGGGAAAAAATGCAGATGGATTGAAGAAATCTGGTTATCTGTGTGCCTGCTATGAAACATCACACAAAATAGCTATATATACAAATAATATATGTTAATAAAATTTTAAAACATAATGAAGGTTTTGCTTTTCCTTTATAGGAAAAATATAAGCTATACCATGAAA
>JAQHUG010000117.1:5856717-5876773 GCA_028555095.1 Dicrostonyx torquatus | reverse complement strand
GATACATAAGGAACTTTTCTAAGTTGATTCTTTTCCGTAAGAATCTATTGAGATATCTTGTGAATTAAAGCATGTAATTGGTGTAGTCCAAAAATGTCAGCATACCAATGGTCTTCATAGCACATTTCTGAGAAAATTTTGATTATAAGAAATACACTTGTTTTGATGATAGGTTATGCTTTTATGTAAAAAATACTCATTTTGAAAACACATGGTTAATATATAAGGGATATATAGATAAAGATGCATAGGTGGAAAGGAGCAGATCCATGAAGACTGAGAAGAATCACTGAAGCCAATGCAGCCAGCACATGACGAAATGCATCCCTTTACAAATTTCTTGTATGGGGGCTGTTTTGTATTGTGATATTGGCTTTGAACAAACATATCCATTAGCTCCCTATCTGGACAGTAAAAAGACTAGAGCGAACTTCACTGTTGACAATGGAACAAATTATAAGTTCTATGCTGAATACTATAATAATTCATAAGCAAGAAAGGTTGCTTTTAAGCTAACATTTTGTTATGTTTTAAAGTATTTCAATCTATGAGGATTCTGCTTTGATTTTTAACTTCAAAGGATGATTTGTTTCTCATTAAGGGACATCTAAAGGTAGCTCTGACCTTTGTAGTTCTATTTAACCTGCTGTAATGCCATCTTGGAGATATTCTTGTAGACATTAAGCAGTTCTTTAAAAACTTGAAAACAAGTGTAAAACTTGGATTTAATTTGTTATACAAATATTTATTTGTAGCATGTTACTGACTCAAAGAATTATATCTATCCTACTGTGTTTGCTGTATTCCATGGCTTACCTAAAGTTTGTTAAACTAAACACAATTGTATTTAGGTAAAAAAAAATCTGAGGCAGTAACTGGAAATTTTAATTAGGTAAAACTATAGAATAAAACCTAAAAATTACTGTAGCAGTCTTAGTTGCCTAACTTATAGCAATAACAAGCATATCTTACCAGGGCTCAATTGCATAAAGCAAAAAAATCTTGGTGGCATAAATTATAGTATAACTGAATGAGAGAAAAAATATAGAGAAGATTCAGTCCTATGACAATGTATGGTGCTACTGAAATTAATTTCTGCTCACAGTTTCAGAGGTTTCTATCCATGGTCTTTTGGATCCATCAATGGAGGATAGATTAACTCAGTAAGTCATGAAAAAACTACACAGCAGAAGAAATCTGTTTACATTATGCATGTTCAGAAGTAAAAAGTGGTACAGTAACAGGCTGGGATGACTCTAGAGCATTGCTCCCAATGTCATAACTTCCTCCCACCTAGTACAAACTCTCAAATGATCTACTGCTTTCACAGTTTAGCAAACAGTCTTTGAGGAACATTCATAATCCAAATGAAAGCAGTAAAGAACGTCTATTTAAAATGCTGGTGACATAAAGATGGATGTAGGGCATTTTAGCTAGCATATGAAATGATCATCATAGTACCCATGGCATTAGGACAATAAACATGAGTCTTTCACAACGAAGTTTGCACTGTATTCTGCCAGTCTGAAGTTTTAGTCAGTAAATAATTTCTGAAGGTAGCTAAACATTAGTTACTATAATTTTAATATTAGAAGAAAGAGTAAAGGGCTTCTAAATTCACCCAATTTAATAGATTACTCTTTTATATCATTTATATTAATAGTAAAAATATCTAACTTTTTTTTTCTTTTTACTGTTTAGCTGTATGGGCACAGAAGTAGTACAGAAACATCCTATATGTAAACTCAGTTGTTTTTCATGCAACTATATGATGCCAGACTATTTCCATATTAAAGATTTAATTTCCATATTAAAGATTAAATGATTTAATGGAGTGCACAAAGTGATAGGTATTTTTAAGTTTTTAAATTGCATATTTATTTTGAAATATGAATCAAAACATCCAGAATACCATAAAACCTTTTTATCTTTATTCTCTAGCAATATGAAAAATCTAGTTTGGGAAACTCCTCAATAAATTAATTGAAATATATTATAACTGGAGAAAGATAGATTTGCTCAAGTATTTTACATCTGGTAAGAAAGAACTGAATCTAACTCACATTAGCTCCTTTTCTTTTGAAACACAGTTCTCTCCCAAAAGTACCCAATTTGCTCAACAAAGAACTGTTAACTGACTACATTCATTATGCAACATTAAGGCTATCATGAAAACTGGAGTGGTATTAAGAGATGGGTAGTGTGGAAGAGCCCAATATCATACAATGGAGACTACTTTTATTTACAACGTCTGTAGGTGTGTACATACACATTCACAAGAACTCACACAAACGTGTATGCACACACAGAAACAAGCGTTTGCCACATATATGCAAGCCACACCACAGACATGCACACACACAGACATTCACACACCAGTACAAACACACATGCATATACATGAACATGCATGCATACACACATTAAAATATGAGTTTACATAGTCCCAATTCTTTTTCATAATATTTTTACTGTCATTAAGATGTTTCAAAGCTATGGAGTAAGAGGCAGTTTTAAAAACATGTTCCTCAGTAATGGGCCATCAAGCCTGTATACTTAAAATGCCATTCTTGCAGAGAAAGCTCAACACTGTGAGATTCAAGTCTTTAAAATTCTGCTGGGATTTAAGGAGTCTACATGAAGGCACACACTACCGTGCGTCTTTTTACTGCTCTGAGACCAGAAGGAATATTTCTTGCTTCTCAGTTATCATTAATCTAGTATTCTTTTTTTTTTGCATAAAGGCTTAAACCAAAATCCTCCAAGGAAAAATAATCTGTCAAGATGGTTTTCATTCCCTTTTTTAGAATACTGAATGCAAAACATGAATGCGTACATTGAATCTGTGGAGTTAACAAGCGTGGGAGCAATTTAAGAAAAGCAAATGTTTCTTTCCTTCTTTTTATAAGGAGTGGCTAGAATACAGCAAGTAATGCCAAGTGAACAAGATCTTTAAGCAGGCATATACCTAATTATACGTTGATCCACACTGAAATTGAATACATGCTTTTAGGAAGAATATTGACGTTTTAGCATGCCTAAATGGTTATACAACCTAGATTCAAACTTAAATTCCCATGCACTATAGTAGGCAAGAGGAGCTAAGTAAGACTTTTTTAACTCTTCTATAAAATCTCTATGTAATATTTGATTTTTATGTTGTTATGTAGAGGAGATTTTTTACAAGATATATGGAAAGGAAAAAATCTTACTTGTAAGTTTTATACAGCTATAATCGAATAGCAATTTTTCAGCATAATAGTATAATATGTCCAATAGTCTAAATTATATGTGTGTCTATAGAAAGCTTAATTGTAAATACCATTTGCTCCACTGAAACAATGAACTTACCTTCCAGGCTAGAAATAACTATGAATCTAGTCATTTTCTTTTCTCCTAGCAAATTTGAGAAATGACTTCCAATCTGAGTTTTTGGAAACGTCTTAATGACTTTCTAAATTAAAGTATTAAGTCAATGTGCATTATAAAAGCTAATGGAGGTACTATTTTCTATTAAAGCAACACACAAACCTACAGTAATGTCATTTTAATTATCTTGCTGTCATGAATGGCTAGGGTTCTGTTTGTTGTACCCAGACAGAACTTAAAGCTAAATATACATCAGCTCCTTTGATATAAGATGACCCTGAATCTAAAGAGTCGCATATTAAGCTTCTGCTTCCACAAATTTATAGTTCTAATCCTTGAGAACTGAAGACTTATGGTTCCAGATTTTTAAACCTAGAATCTTTTAGCTAAAGGCAAAACTTAATAATACCCTGGAGTTAGAGCATCAATATCCACTGATGAGAGTTAAGGTACCAAGCTTTAACCCTTTACTCTTGATTGCCCTCAGAAACTTAGCTACCTCCCCACCAACATTATAGCTCTGAGCTCTGGGTTTCAGGGCTTTTGCCTATAAGTAGATATCTGCAACTTTTAGCTGCCTCATCATCTCTGAGGTTACACTGAAGCTCTATGTTTTTGTTGTTCTTTTGTATAACCTGTTCCACTTCCATCACTCATAACAAAGACTCAAGTGGGTAAGCAGGCCTTATGAATAAGGCCTTTCAGAGCCCAGTGCTACAGCATCACGATCAGAGAACACATATAGGAGAATCCCTACCACCAATATAATCATGACAATATTTAAAATTGCTTATATAGATGAAAAAAAAAGAAGATTCTGTACCTGTGCATAATTGTAATTATAATGATCACATCATGGTTACCTGTTTCATCAATTACAAGACTTACATAATGCTAATTCGTAGTCACAAATTGTGTCAATAACATGCCTTGTGCTGGATCCCTGTGTATGTTAGCCTTCCTATCCTGAGTGAATTATAAAGATCTAGAGTTCTCTTCAAAATCTAGAGTTCTCTTTTTCAAGACCTAGAGTTCTCCTCTGCAATAGATGTCTTCCAAGGCGTGAGCTGGCTAGTTGTCTAGAGTATTCATGGAGGGCAGCACAGTCTCCTAGGCTGGTATGTGAGTAGCATAATGAATAAAATGTTTCTTTCAGGAAGATTATTGCTACAGAGTTATGTAGCAATAGAGAAAATAACTAAAGACAAAGAATTTTCTTGCAGAGTCATAATTTGGGGAAAATCAAAATATGATAAATATGGAAAATACTAGGAAATAGTAAAAGAAGTATATATGTAGTATATATGTAGTATAAAGTAGGAGTATATATATATAATCGAAAAAGAAGCACTTTTTTACTATTATATATATATACTTCTACTTTGGTATAAATTATAATATATTAGTATATAATACTCTTACAATATATACTTATATATTATATATTTAGTATTAGTATATAAATGAACACTTTTACTATTATATAATATATTATATATACTTATTTTACTTTATTATATATACGTATATGTATGTATATATAGTTGATGACAGAATTAAGAAAGGAATTCTTTAAACTGAAAGACTATATTATCCTACTATTTGCAGACAAGAAAATGAACAAATTTTAAATTTCAATGTTCAATGATTTGTTAGAGAGAATGCTTCCTAGCCAGATCACAGTGGATTACTGGGCCTGCAGGACTGTGCCTTCTCTCTTTGCTAACTGACCATCTTCTCTGGGATAGAGCTGTGGGTGACTGCTTCAAAAGGGAAATCCAGTCATTGTATTGTATTCACTTTACCCAGGAAAGCCATTCTCTTCCACAACTCCCTGGATTGCTTTGATATTTTCTTTGTTATGTTGGCATTTGGGAGAGGGTTCAAGAAAGCAATTATTTATTTTATTCTTTCTTCTTTTGCACCTTTCCTTTCTATGTGAGGTTCTCAAGTCAATTAGTAGATAGATAACTCCTTCTGGATGAATTTTTCTTTTGTACAGTGGCCAACCAGATTGTCTCATTAAACATGTTTTAGCTGAATAGATAACAGATGTTCTACTGTGCTGGGGTGACAATAAATAGCAGGGAAACTTCATAAAGAGAGTATGAGGCAAAGAAGCACTATGTTTAAAATGCTAAGGAAATTAAATAACAATAAATATATCACAGGAATGATAGATTATGAACAGTTATTTGAAAGATTAAGTTATTTAGAATAGCCTGATAGAATGTCACTGGTCTGGTCTGGTCATGATCTACCTAAAATGTGAAATAGGGACTATTTTTTATTGCATGTGGATGTTATTAGTAACAAGTATTTGGACTTCACGCCACCAAAAACACACGTGTTCTCCATAAGAATGTAGAGCCACGTAAATCAACCAAGGTCCCTAACCCGGCGCCTGATTTTGTGTAGAACATTCATCCCTCTGCTATTTGTCCAGAATACTTTTTGAGCTCTCTAGAGAGTGGCTAGAGATCTCTGCATTGCAAAAAGCTTGGAAGTCACCGCCTATAAGTTCCTTTTGAGGAGTCTAGAAGGTAAGCTGTTTTTGCTGCTCTTTTACTGTGATAAAGTACCCTAACAAAAGCACCTTAAAGAAGGAACAGTTTGCTTTAGCTTACACATCCAAAGGGATGGAGTCCTTTACAACGTGGAGGTGTGGCAGCAGGTGTGGCTCTCAGCTGATTACATTTTCATTCATATTCAGGAAGCTAAAGTACAATGGAAAATTTGGTCAGGCTGCATAGCCTTCAAATCCTGCCCTCAGTGATATACTGTCTCCAAGACTCAACATTCTAAGGATTCTATAACCACCCCCAAATCTTTGCCATCCAAGTGTTCAAAAACATTACCCGACGGGGAACATTTCTCGTAAAAACAACCACAAGGTAGTAGTATGTCGGCTATATGTACTTAACATTGTAACTATGCTCAGCATGAATTAAATACTAAAATAGCCACCAGAGGGGAAAATATTCACCACCAAAGCAGTGTTCCCATTAAATGGAAAGAAAATCCTTGGATGCAACAGATAAATTCTCTTACTATCCAACATGTGGTTAAAATTAGGATTTTGGCTCCTTGCAGGCTCTTATTTCATTCGTTTATGCAGCTGGGCACTTGTTTTGGCGACGTGGAGAGACTGTTGAAAAGACCCAGAAGTAAGAGGTTTGGAATTTTTTAGCAATAAATTGGGTCATTTCTGAAAAGTGTTAAATAATAATGTGATAACCAAATTAACTTAAGTAACTTCAGGGAAGTAGTTAGAGATGTTTTGTGTATTTCTATTCATGAGAATAAACCCGATATGTCAAATGGAAGAATATGTATGGATGCATCTTTGTTCTGTTCATGCCCCATGATAGAAATCTGTATGTTAGAAACTCCACAATCCTCCCGGTTATCAATCTTCTTCCCTATTACTATCTTGGATGGAATGAGGTTTGTATGATGAATTTTCTACCTTTAGAAAGACAATTCCTTCAGCATACATGGCTTTAAATGCACCCTTAACAACTAGTTACTCCATTAGAAGAAAATAATCTAACCCTCTGACTTTAAAAAATTAAAATAAATAAAAATAAACCCTTCTCCTAATGAAGAACAAAGTCACAGGAATTTTTCAATACTTCATGTTACCCTTAGGTGATTTGCATCTATTATTATTTTTAACACACTGCTATTAAGCCTCTTAACCACATACCTGTCAAGTGCACTTAAAAAACAGCTGTCCATAGTGGATTCTGGGGTGGAACAAAAGAGTTAATTCTTTCAGCTTTCAGAGTGGAATCAAGTTAATAGGCTGCCAATAACACGGGTTATAGTTGCAAAAGCTAAAGTTATAAGTAATCCTAAAGGGAAAGAGGAAAATCATTCCTGACAAGCTGAAATTACTTTATAAAACCTGTTATGTGTTGAGAAGCCCTTAGTTGGTGAGCATGAAGCTTATTTCAATGTTTAACTCAGCCTGTGTCTAACAAAAATATCTTGCCCAATATCCGTTTCTTAAAGCACACCCTTTAACCCAGTAATTTTTGTTTCTTTTCCTTGTTGGCATGGAGACTAAGAACCACTCCACCAGACTGATCAATGCATGGTTACATCAACATAACATTTTCAGTCAAGTTCCCAGGAGCCTTCCTCCTGAGTCTGTCATTTTGATTCAGATAACTAAATCAGGCTAAGCACGGTAATGATAACGGGTGACTTGCCTCATTAGCTGGCCCCTGCTGTTCTAGCTTCCAGGAAGCCTGTGCTGACTGCAGAGGGGCCTGAGAGTGATAATAAACTTTTTCAAAAAAAAATGGTAATAATTTTGATGTATTTTTCTGGTAATTCTCATCTTGAATTTTGACAGTAATTTTATAGAATGACATAGGCACTAAATCCATATGTGTGGATATTTCTTCTTTAAATATATGTCTTGTGAAAGTGTTATGAAGACTGAGCAGCTAGCAGCTTTCATCTAGGGAAATATTTAACAATGTCCTGCACATTTGTCTCTTTCAAAACTACATAAACATCTGATATCATGTTAATAAACAGTATTAAAAATATTACAATGAATCTGGCTTCTAGCATGAAAGCAGAGTTAGTGACCAATGCTTTCTATAAAACAATATTTTCACCAAATCGGCAAATTTATTAGGTTTATTATATGAAATAATACCGTTTAAAAATAAATGACAAATTTTCTGTCAAAATTTTTGATTCATGGGGGAGACTAAGCAGGGAGGAAAGCATGCAAAAACAAAAGATCCCATTTAGTCATCACAATCTGAATCTGAGACTCATGAAATTAGATATAATTATCCATGAGGCTGAAAGCTGCCTGGAGAAAAAAGGAATTGGAACACACAATCGGAAGCAAAAGGAGCTGCAATTATACCATGATCAATGCCCCAACTGAGAGAATAGTAGCAAATTAAGAAGGGCTGCTCCAAATCAAACATTATTTTTGCAATATTATGACTTTTAGTACAGCTCTCAGTACTAGCAAAAAGCTAATCTTGAAAATGACGTCCACAACAACAGTGTTTGATTCTAATACTTGCTGGCATCTTCCTCTTGACTGACAGAAATTTCTCTGCAGAAAATATCCCAGCAGCTCTTCTTTCCATTTTAGCAACCCTACATCCATGCATGCCCTATTTGTTAAACACCAGGCAGTGTTGGACATGTTTCATGCATGTAAATTTTCACTTCAATGGGTAAAAACCTACAATAGTATTGTATGGATACATCTGCTCAACTAATGGCATAAGTTGTATTTGGGCATCATCTAAATGGAATGGAGCAGAGATATTCGAATAGTAATGAGTTTTGCAACAACGTTCTGAAAATATTAAGTTAGTAAGAATATACCCTCATATGTGAAATACTAAGAGGGTTTGAGGATATTTTATCTTTCCAGTATTTAATATTAATTTTAAATACAGCATCTCTCATCTCTTCCTAATCTTAGTCTCCATTTTCTTCTTTATAGATGTTAAGGGTTTATAATCAGTTATAAGAAATATTTTCTTAAAATTATCCACACATTGCTACTTTAGCTAAACGAGTTATTGTCTTTTTGCTTGCTTGAGAACCCTAAATATTTAGAAAAGAATCTAGTAGAAGAAATCTAATAAAATATGTATCAATTCTCAAATAGATTTTAACCCAGTCTAGGCCATATTTTATCTTATCAAAACTTGCCTTTAACTTCTCAGAAAATTATGTTGGCTCCTTCCCTCACTGGTGAGTAGACTTTAACACTATTTGTTTCTATTACAAAACCAATCTACATCATATACCTTGTCGTGTTAGAAAAAGATTATAGATATTGTCATTGAACCTTTAGGAGTTGTCTCTGTCTAGTTTTCCTGAACTCACATATAGGGGAAACATTTTCTTTGCTTATCACCATTTGGTCAGCTATGGCCCACATGACCCTTTCTGCTAATCACCACTCTAAAAATGTGCACGTGATAAATTATATTCTCACGGATATTGATAGCTCAATTTCCTTAACCCTCACTGTTTTTCCAATCTTTCAGCACCTGCTTAAATACTTTGTGAGGGAATTGAACATGTTCTGACCTCAATTGTCAAGAACATCACGTTGCTAAATTGAGAGATTTGAACTCCTAACTTCAGATTTGGAATGTGTCTTCTGCTTTCTCAAACTAATTTATCTGAGATTAATCAGATATTCAATTGTCTGTAACTCTTGCTCCTTTCCTACTTCAGCTCCATATCTATTTTGCTGTCTTTTTCATAGCATTGACCCTAAGTTTTCTGCCAATTCTTATTTCCTATTCTAGGACAATCTTATCTGTTTTAATATCTTAGAATATCTATGTGCAGGCAAATTTATAAACACAGTCTAAAACCTTTCCCAACTGTTGTGGGGAAATAAATCTGCCTTAGTCGACACTGCTGCTTTGAAAGCTCTGACCAACTGACATCCAGGTAGAGAGCAAAGCTTTTAAAACTTTCTATTATCCTAACACGCTAAATCTGTTTGGTGTTCATTAGACCATAAGTCATGGCAGGAGATACTAGCTTCTTAAATTTATTTTTTAATGAATTCAAAATAAGTTTGAGATTTAGCCATATATCTCTCTCACACCCAAACACACACACACACACACACACACACACACACAAACACACACATACACAATATAACAAACATTTCAGGTTATCTTGAATTTAATGAATACTAACTTTCAAAATGATAAAGCTTTGGGAAGATTGGACAAATCTAAGTTGCTAAAAACAATATATCATGCAAATAAATTATGATACAAAATGATTTTAAAACACAGAAATTGCAAATATTTATGAGTATATAGACCTAAGACAAAGTTGTTATAATTCTTCAAATTTGTTTGTATTTGAAAGTAACTAAATATGAAGCCAATATTATGTGATTTTTCTTATGTGTATGTGTTCTGCAACAAGAAAATTCAAAATCATCATTAACTGTTCCCTTTGAAATTTTATATCTATGTATAATAACTTAAGTCAATATCTTAAGTCAAAATACATTTTATTATATGTAATATAATCAATTTTATGAGATGAATTAATGTATACAAACAAAAGATTTTGTTTGCACATAAGTTGGAACTTCCATGTTTTGTCAAAATTATCCAGTGAATCTTTTTCCAATTTTAATACAGAATCTTAAACCCAGTTTAGATAATCTCTGCCCCTTCAACCTGAGGATGTTTCCAGACTGGCATTTTATAAACTTATCAGTTCCTTGTGTGGTATACCCTTACCTTCTAGATCTTGAGTGAGAAGGCAGAATTATTCTGCTAGGCATTTGCAAATTTTCTTCCTCACACAGCCCTCTGATGTTTATGATATAGTGTCTTGAAAAATTAAGATACATCATCACAGATAGAAATTTTTTGTTAGAATTTTACCAGAGCTCAGGGATGCATCATCCTTTGTACATGGATGGACAGATGAGAGAGAGACATGTAGATGAAAGATAAAGAGATATTTAGCCAAAAAGTACCATTAGCACCTTTTTTAAATGTCCATCTATTTGAGCTTCTTTTATGTTTACTCAGAATTAGGCAGGAAATGTAGGTTTTAGAAGAAAAAAATCTAGAGTAGAATAGTATTCATATTACTTATACAAATGTGTGAACTAGAATCATAGTGTTTGCCAAGTTTATCCACTGTCTACTTAGCCTTATTTTACTATTTTGCCTGCATTTTTACTATTTTGTGTGTGTGTGTGTGAAATCATTGTGTATGCCCCACATTTAAGACAGAAACATAGAGAGATATACAAAAAATACAGCAAATTTACTGTGAAACAAATAATGTCACTACTATGGGGGTCAAAAGAAGTCATAAACTGTTGAGGTGACTAAGTGGATAAGGACTTTGGGCCAAGCCTTGATGACACCTGTTCAATCCTCAGAAAAACACCATCACACGAAGAGAGAACTGACTCCCACAAATTATCCACTGACATAATAAACACACATTCACAAGGCACCATGCACAGGCACAAATGTGTGCATGTGGAGGCCATGTGAACATGACAAAACACACATACACATACACACAAATATAAATAAATATAGAAAATCTAAATACATGTTAAAAAGTTAAAAAAAATATTTTTACTTATAACCAATGGGCTAGTTCATTCCATCTCCCACTTGCTTTCTGTACCCTTTTCACAAGATTACTAGCTTGAAGAATATTACTCTTTCTCTCCTTTAGATCTTAACATTCAACAATGAATGCATAAACAAATATTACAGTTCATTTTAACTTATTTTATATGCATGGTATCATGGACACCACTTACAGTAAATTTATTATAAAATATTTTTAGTTTACAAAAAATAGTAAGTTGTTATACATGCTCCCTCCAGTGTATGATGTTATTTAAATGTTTGTTATATAAGATAAAGTACTTATCACAACAAATACATCACTATCATGAATTAACTTATTTATAAAACTTCATACTTTGTATTTCAACAGTCATGGTTTCAGATATATAAAGTATATTGTCTTGTAAAGTTCTTTGTATCTCAGGCTGAACTTAAATTGGATCCAGTTAACTTTTAGTTGCCTCTTAGGTACTATGACTATATAAATGAACTACCATGCCTTGCTCATGTGTGAAAGTTGATAAGACCAAGTGTAGTGACATTTCATTTGTATTTTATTAAATAAAGCTAGCCTGAAGATCAGAGAGTAATACAGCCCCACACTTACAGACCAAGCAGTGGTAACACACAGCTTTAATTCCAGTAGTCACACTAGATGCCATAGAAACTGGGTGGTGCATGCTTTTAATCCCTGTAGTGCATGCTCTAGAGAGAATTGTAGAACAGGAGGAGACAGCTCTCAGTCTCAGTCTCATTCTAAGGTTTCTTGGAGGCAGGATCGCCATTTTTAGACTGAGGTCAAGGTAAGAGCCAGTGACTGGCTGCTTTACTTTTCTGGTCTTCAGATTGAATTCCCCCAATATCTGCCTTTGAGTTTTTATTAATTGTGCTTCAACCAAAATGAAATAATTCATGTCAGACCCAGATAAAGTTAACTGGGATGTTAATATTCAATGGTGCTCGTGTTAATCTAAGACAGGAACTATCCTAAAGAGACTTACTTTCATTACACCCATACCTCATGCTTTGAATACTTCTCATGTATGTATAAGTTTCTGTAACAGGTTTACCTTTTCACCTTAGCAATGCTATGACCACTAATGTGCAAGAACCAATGCCTAACAGATCTCTAACAGTGAGGTTTGTATCTTTTGTGATTTATCCCTCTTTTGCTTTTAAAGGCTTCTTTATGCCTTGGTCTCTGAGATTATGACAAAAGTTTGTTACAATAAAGGTACTGTACTTGTAGTTCTTTGTCATTCCACAAACATATAATTAAACATTATAGAACTTCTCTCTCTAAGTATTAAAAAATAGTATTGGATCTCGTCCAAAATACAACATCACATTTAGTCATTGTGTTCCTTAAAGCACAACAGATGGAAACCCTACTCTCAGACTTTTCTCATTTGTGACTATATCTAGAGGTATGAAAAGAGCAGTTTTTTTTGATACTATGTTCCTTAGTTTGAGTTTACCAGATGTCTTTCTCATGATTATACACAATAATAGTTTTAGGAAAAAAGACTATGGAAGCAAAAACACAGTTCATCACACCCAGTCAATGTGTGTACACATACTCAAGTTGATTACCTTGATGATGTCTAGCCTGGTCACAATGCCAAAGCAGGGTTGTTCAAATCTAAGAGAAGTTAATTTTTTTTAAACAAATTAATTTCCATAATTATTTCCTTGGAAAGTTGCTTCATAGCTTTTCCCAAAGTTTAAGGACTTGTGAGGTATGCTGCATATATGGCAGACAAGGTGTCTTCATTATGGAGATACTGATACATTTATGAACAAATTTTGTGATTACTAAACTTTGTATTAATCCATATGTACCTTATAATAGAATGGATTAATAGGTAACAATTTTATACATTGTGGGATAGTACTACATTGGTCTATTTCTTCTATTGCTAAAATTTGGCAACATTTATCAATATAAATATCTTCAGTTGGATATCATGTCATTTTGACATCTCCCATAAGGTTTTGCGGTGCTTTGATACAATGAGATGAGAATATCTTACTGTGAATGCCTTCCTCTGGGGATTTAAAAGCTTCCTCTTCCCTAAGAATCTTTCCTTTCCTTGATTAATGTTACTAAACATTATATTATATTATATTAGCATTATCTTTATTTTGTTTTACTGCTGTATTTGAGCAGATTATCATTTTAGTACAGTTAATACTATATCTTTATGTCTTTACAGGTTTTATTTTCTCACTTAGAAATTTCTACTATAAAATTATAACTATGTTCCATACTAGTAGAGTTTATTCCTTGCCTTTTCATGTTTAATCTGTTATCAAACAGAATATATTTTATGAAATTTTTGAAGCAATTTTTAAATGTTCCCTCTCTTCACATTGAAATCTGAAAATACAGTGGAATTTGCTAAAAAGTCCAAAATTTCCTTCCAGTAGAGCAACTTTGGTTAAAAAAATTCATACACATCACTGGGATTTTTATTTCATCAAAGTACTTTTAAATATAAAGTATTTCATGTAAATTTAAAATAACATCTGGCAGATCAGGTTCACCACCTGTAATAATAAACATTCACGTCTTAGATATTATTAAAATTTTGTTTTTTTTAATCATCTTGAAAAGATAACAAACAATGATGCAATGTAAATTCTAAGTGTGTTGGTGAGAATTTTGAAATTGATCTAGGTGAGGAATTTGTCATGTTTGCTTTACTTCATCTAAATGTTACAGGTCCCCATTAATTATTGCTCCTTTAATTTCTTTTAATTATACTATACATTTTTTTACTTTAATAGAAATCAAATAATTTTATCAGTCTTATTTACAAATCTTGATGTCTGGCATGTTATTAAAATGTATTATAAAACTTATTTTCTTTTATTTCATTCTTGTTATAAATGTAAAAATTTAATAGAAGTCCTATTCTCATATGCCACACTTTGCAGAAACATTATTAACCTAAATAATATATATGCAGATTCTTTCAGAGTCCATGATTGCTTATCTTCTTATTAGATAACAAACTATTTTTAAGGCTTGTATTTTTTTTGCTTTATTTATTGTATTTATAGAAGGCAAAATGAGTTATCTGTTTCTTGATTTCAAAGGGAATGAATTTATCATTCTTTAGATCTGAAGAGAGTATAATGATTAGTGTACATCAAAATTAATAATATATGTTATAATTATTGTAAAGTGAAATATAGCCCATATGTTTGAACAATAATTTTTATAATAACACTGCAGATTGAAAATATTTCCTACACATAAAGAGATTAGAAATTTGGTTGAACTTCAAAGCCAGAGTTAATAACAGATCGTGAGGTCACTTTAAGACTTAAGATCTACTAAGTCTTACTACTATGTAATCACACTGCTTGTTTAAACTGTCTTTAATGCAATGGCCAAACTTACTTGCCTTAGATGTTTTTTTTTATGCAATGAAGTTTTACAAATAAATCAATGTATGAACATAATTTTAAAAGATATTCTTTGTGTTCCTGACCCAGAGAGCAAAGCATGTGTATCTCTTTGTATGGTATAGTATCAGCAAATATATATGGAAAGCAATTTTTAAAAATTAATATTCACCATAAATTCTGGACACAACATGTGAATGTTACTTGACAAAAAATTGGTTTTTTGTTATTTTGGTCATTTGGGATCAGTGACTTAATTTATCTTATACTGTATTAAAGATATCTGTAAAGTATCCCTGTTCCTCCTCATTTGATAATTTCTATGATGATCAATTTCAAAAAAAGAGCAAATGCCTTAAATAGAGTCACTGGCACTTCGACACAGGCAGAGAAACTAAATTCATATTATTTGCATTCTAGTAACTTGACAAAGCTTAATGTTTTTTATCATAATATGATTGCAGCATGTTCCCCTTTTCTCTCCTCCTTCTAAACCTTCCCATATATTCCTACATACTGTCCTTCACATTCATGACCTCTATTTCCACTAATTTCTATTGCATGTATACAAACATATACATATATATTATGTATAACATATTCAATCTTTATAATATTATTTGTATGTACATTCTCAGGGACGACCTTTTGGCACTGGACAACCAATTCGCTTGTTCTTCCCTTGGGAAGACCACCTCTCCTTCTTCCTGCTGTCCTCAGTTGCCTGAGTTCCTTGTGTGTGGTCGAGGCCTCATGGGAATTTCCTCATCCACTGTGGTACATCTATTCTATTGATGTTGTTATTTTTAACATTATGGTTGTAGCTTCTGGTACACAATCACATCAAACTTCCTCAAACTCTGGCACTGGCATTCTTCTTGGCCCCTACTCTATAATGTTCCATAAGTGGTAGGTATGTCTAGCATTTTAAAATAGGAAAACATTCTTGAATTCTCAAAAGAAACTAAGCTTTGTCTTGCTATAGTAGCAGATTTGAATGTATTGTAGATGCAGCTAGAGTACAGTGGGATCCAAAGTTTGGGACTATGACATTAACATGGTAAATGAAAGAGGCTCTATTTTATTTACTTCTTTTGTTTATGTGACTATATAATATTACAAGAAAATCTTAAAATAAAGTATTTAATAGTTGTATTTTTACTGTAATGAAAAGTGTGTATAGTATTGGAACCATTTAATAAATATGATTATGACATAAAATTGATTTCACAATTTATTTTTAAGAAATGTTTTCTCATAAGTTAATTTTTATCTTTATGCTATTCTAGATAAACATTTTAAACAAAACCTATTCTTTATAATATTTAGGTATACATAAAGATAAATAATTTGTAATATATACATATGACTGTAATTATTTTCTTTTTTGTATTGTTAGTGGACTAGTTTTTTATTTGATTTTTCCAGTTAATTAATTTCTGTGCACTTAAAAACTAAGAATATTGACCCACCAACAGAGACAGTGTGCTCAATCTATTGGGAGCTCATCAAATCCAGCTGGACCAAGACTGAATGAGCATATGACCTAACTGGACTCTATGAATGTGACTGCCAGTGGGGACTGACTGAGAAGCCAATGATAATGGCACTGGGACCTGTCTCTTCTGCATGTATTGACTATTTGGGAACTTATTCTATATGGATGCACATCTTCTTAGACCGAGATGGAGGGGGGAGGGCCTTGGGCTTCCCATAGGACAGGGTATCCTGCACCATCTTAAGGAAGCAGGGGGAGGGCGGTGGGGTAGTGGGGGAGCGGGAGGGCCGGGAACAAGGGGAGTAAATGTAAATTTTTCTTTTAACAATAATAATAATAATAATAAAAACAAAAAAACTAAGAATATTTCTCCAGGGAGTTTTAAATTCAGCAGAATTCTAAGTTATACATTATTTTATATAATCATGTACTAATAATTTTGCCTAATCAGATTCTATAATTAGAAATTATCCCTCTCTATTTCTACCTGATTTACCATTTTCGTATCTGATATAAAACTTCTTAACTTCTTCATGCCTTCTTTAATGATGTTTCTTAATATATCTTAGCATTTTTCCTCTTTCCTGTACTCTGTGATGTAATTGTCTTTTCTCTTTACAGTGTCACTTTGACAAAACTTCTTATGATCCCAAGTATAGAATTTCCCTAGAAAAAGAGATAATGTTTACTATGACTCCTTAAATTTCAATTTGGTTTATAACACTGAGAAACATAACTCTAAACATCATATTCTCATCCTTTGAAATACCCAAAAAGAAAATTTGTACAGTTTAAATATCCAAAACTTTTTATAAATTATTGGTAATTCCTTAAAAAGGACGTGCACATATCTTAGTAAGCAATTTATGCACAGAGTATATAAAAGCAGCTCCTGACACTTTGCTGGGCCTCTTTCCCCATTGAAATGGACAATAACAACATCTGTACTTAATAAACATAAACTATCATTTGTACAAGTAATAATTGCCCAAGTATAATAAATATAACGAGATAAAACTTTCTGTCCAGAAATATGTTTTTTTCTGCAAATTAGAACTATATGCAAATCTTCTCAGACATTTTTCCTCCAATACTGGAAATTATATAACATGAAGGATATAGCATATGAAATAATAAGCTATAATCCTGGCAATTGGAAAGAATGAAAAAAACTAGAAACAAAAGAATAGATAAAATAAGAAAATTGATACTTAAAAGTTCTACTAGGAAATCTCTGGACTTCTAAGGAAGACAAGTAGATACTACACAGGATCTAGTACAATTTCAATTTCATATACATTTGACTTTTGCATTGAGCCATAGCATGTCTCTGACTTTATGTTTGTGTTCTATTTGGCAATGTTTCATCTTATTTTAGTTTTTCAGGACTGAAGATCCAAATCAGAGCATTGCAAATGTTACTCAAGTGCTTTGCCACTGAACTACAAGATCCTAATTTGGTGCTGCTCTATTTGACATTTGCCTAATATTTAATTGACATATCAACATTCCCAATTAATATTTTATATGTTCTATATAAAAGGTTTATTTTAGCTATTTGGGATATAGTCTACTGTCACTTTTAAGAAATATTAGGCAGAAATAATACTTATAAATATAACACTGATAATACTGTATAATACTACAAATAAGAATAACACTGTGGGATAGTGAGATTACTCAAAAGTAAAGAGACTGTCACCAAATGTAATGACATGAGTTTCTTCTTTATAACACGTGTGGTTGAAGGACAGAAATGACTCTTGCAAGTTGTCATTTGACCTCTACTGGTGGCATGGAACACACATGTGTGCATACACACATAATAAGGGGTGTAAGAAACAAAACCTATAATTTTAGATGTTTTCTAATGCACAAGTGATTATATTTTTTACAAATCAGCAATTTAGCTGATTTCTTATGAATAATGTGACTTCAATTAATTTAATATATATTTAGACTTCCTAAGGTAGAAGGAATAAATTAGAAGAGATCAATTATTTTGATTTGATGTTTATTGACTTTTGAGTCATAACCTTATTATACAGAAGTATATCTTCTCAATACGCCCAAATAGCATCTATCTATCTATCTATCTATCTATCTATCTATCTATCTATCTATCTATCTCTATATCTATTTATCAGTCATTGTCATAATGTAGCCAATTTCAATTCTGGAATTTTTGACAAATATATTAGGTTAATTTGAGTAAATAAACCATATTGCTTATTTACCTTGAGAAGCCTTAACTAAACTAATTTCAAATCTGTCATTGTGGTTTGACTATTCTATTAAATCTTCAACAACCCACTAATTTCAAGTATTTATTATGTTCTGTTTTTAGATTAAAAGAAAATATTCATTTTGTCTATTCAATTAAAAATAATACTGGAGGCACTTTTAAAAGTATCTCCCATTGTTTAAGGCACAATATGTGATGCATTTTATACTTATTTTAGTGACATAAAAGCCTTTCTTCCACACTCAAGTTTACAACTAAAAAAAAATTTTACGTTTCACTAGTTATTGTGTTCAGGAACACTGGCCAAATATCCTCATCAGCAAGAATGTAGTTCACAAGGTCACTGAGCTTGCCCATTTGCTTTCATTCTTGCATAAGAAGCTTTTTTGAAGTGAGACATAGTCTTCTGCATGAAGGAGTAGAAGTAGCATAAGACTGAATAATTTTCCACAATTGAAAACACAGTAATCCTTCCCACAGGATTTGGCTTTTTACACCTTATGTAACTTAAAAAAATGTGCAGTTTGGTTTTTGAGATTTGGACTCTTAGGATTAAAAGATTAAGTTCTCAAGATTGCAACTTTTGATACCCTGATCTTTAGAAATTTTAATCTTTAGGGATTTTTATCTCATAGGATTTCAATGTTAGTTTTTATGATATTGAGGACTGAGTCTTTATGATTATGATCAACACTGTTCAGGTCTTTGTGACACATGCCAAATCATTTAAAGAGATCTTCTCCACTCTGTATTCTGAATCTATGAGTGGTTTTAATCATGTTATCCAGTAAGCCATCTGGGGAGTGAGGTGGTAGTCTTTCTTTTGGCAAATACACATAAACTCAAGTTTATAGTATAGTAGTGGAGGTTTATATTAAATTTTTTTCTTCAATATATAATGATATTTTATTTGTGTTTTAATAAATAAAGCTTGCTTGAAGATCAGAGTGTAAAGAGAGCCATATTAGTCTGCCATATAGGCTAGGCAGTGGTAGCACACATCTTTAATTCCAGAATCTACACTAGTTAGACATAGAGGCTAGGTTGTGGTGGTGCACACCTTTAATACCAGCACTAAAGAGGAGTATAAGGGAGAATGAGAAAGAAACTCACAACTTTTAGTTACAAGGTTTCATAGAGGTAAGAACTCTCTAGTGGTTAGCTGCTTTGCTTCGCTGATCTTCAGCTTAAACCCCAATATCTGTCTCTGGCTTTTTAATTATTCTTGTTTGTCTGGCACCCAAAATAGGGTTATGAATTCACTAAAAAGCTGTTTGCCTATAGCTTTACCACCAGCAGCATACGCAGGAGCTATAAGCAGATAGAGTCACCACCCAATCAGCTAGTTTGTCCTTTCTTCTCTCCTGATGAGCTTTCCCTGAATCACTTTCA
>JAQHUG010000117.1:5811181-5822501 GCA_028555095.1 Dicrostonyx torquatus | reverse complement strand
GTTTTGCAGCTAAAGCTGAGTCAGGAAGCCTCTCTTAGATGAGAGCGCTGCTTGCCTCTAGCAAGCAGAGCAGACCTGAGAAATTGCAGCTACCAAGAAAACATGCTTTACTCTATTCTTTACCAAATTTTCTCAGGCTTTCTGTAGATGCAGTTATCCACATGGGTGCCATTCTGTAACATGAGGGCTGGCTTGTTGGGGTTTCTGTCCCACCTGGTACCCCACAGCCAGCAAGCCCCAAAGAAAATCACACAGTCTACATTAGGTTATAAACTGATTGGACCATTAGCTCAGGCTTCTTACTAGCTCTTATAACATATATTAACCCATTGTTCTTAGTTATGTTAGCCACATGGCTCGGTACCTTTCTTGTCACATGTTGCCTCTTTGATGATCTGCTCAGGAATGCTGAGGGAGCTTCCTGCTTCCCAGAATTCTCCTGTTCTCACCTCTACTTCCTGTCTGGTTTTCCTGCCTATACCTCCTGCCTGGCCAATGAGCATTTACTTAAAACATGATTGACAGAATACAGAATTGTCCCCCACCAGTATATTTAGAATATGCACTTACACTAGCAGAGTAAGGTGGCTTACAAGAAGGAAAAGTGAGGAATTCATGACAAAATAAAATAATAATACCACGTGACTAAACATGTCAGGATGCATGACCCATTTGCAGTGAGACTTTATTCAATAGAAGACTTTGTATCTACTTGAACCTGTCAAATATAAATTAAATCTACCTGTGATATTAAAGTACCAATGAGTATAGACAAGGTTACAAGAAACTATCATTGAATTAATGATAGGGTTATAGAGAGGTTCCTCCTTTTTTGGGGATAATTCAGATTGCTATTTCAGAGCATGTTGACCAATTTACAGACTTCATAAGAGAAGACAGTTGATTTAATGAAAAATAATGTTCAAGGTAGAAACTACTGCAATTCAGCCTGTTATCAACAGTATGAAGTTACACCAAAAGCTTCAATACAAAGTTTTCAAGTTCCCTCCAGTTCATTTGCCTAGTTAAAGACATAATTTAGTTAATCAGGACCATCTGTACCAATGGAGAAGTAGCTCTCACCCTTTGTCTAGGGCTGTTCAGTTCTGTCAAAGAAAATATTGGGGAAATCTTTCAGAGGGTTGAAGAGGAGGAGAGAGGCAGGGAGGGGAGCAGAGAAAAATGTAGAGATCAATAAAAATCAACAAAAAAGTCTTTCTGATTTCTTCTATGCAACAACTTTCTTAACCCCCAATGAGAACATAATAGAGATAGATGTTTCCCTACAAACATTGCCACTTTGTCATACTGTATACTTGTAATATGCATTGCTGAAGTCTTGTTTAGCCATAAGTGGAAGGGGAACAAGTTGTTTTTGATGGTAATATCAACTGGACTCATCTTCTAAATAAGAGTCCTTTCCTAAACCTCATGCTTCACTTCATGATGACCTCAGTGTGATCTTCCTTAGGACAGCTTCCTCCTTCCACTTAACTCATTGCAACTTATTTTCTGAGAAAAAAAAAACAAGAAAAGTACCCCAAAACACCACCGAATTCCCTTTTTTATACACCAATTATTTACTTTAATTGTTCACTATTGTATGGATACACTGGAATAGTATTGGCTAAAAGAGCAAGTTTTCTAGAATGCCCAATCTGTTACTTAACTAGAGAGAAAATATATGTACAAAAATTTATTTTCTCTATCAGTTGTCCTTTCTAAATTATATGCTTCTTCAAATCTCTATCTGGGTCTTAATTAAGTGATATTGTTACAGTCTTTCCTGAGTCAAGGTATATTAGATCTTCATTCTTCTCTGGAACTTTAATTCTTCTCTTACATATTTTATGTTTAATATTTATGGCTTTATTTGTTCTCACTATGGACCAGATAAACTGAAATCCCTGTGAAGAAACTATAGTTCTACATGTTGTCCAAGAGTATCTGATGGACAATCACTATGTGGCACATAAGAGAAGGAATCTGATGTGGATCTACATCTGCACATCAAGATAAAAGATGGCTGGGGTGAATAAATAGAAAGCTAAAGGTAACATAATAAACTTTGTGATGAGCTCTGTATTCACTTGATTTATAACTACCAAAATTATACAAATAGAGGCCACATACCGTTGTGTGTATGTATGTATAAGTGTATATGTGTGTGTATATATATATATATGTATATATATGCATGTGTGTATATATACCTGCAGGTGTATTAGTGTGTTGCATGAATATATGCATATATAAGTTGCATATGATATAATCATATACTATATAATAGATATAAAGTCTGTATATATTATCTACTCACATGCATACATATGTGGTACATGTAGATTAGATGAAATATATTCAAATATAAAATATATATGTGAGTATAAATATACACACATATTTATAAATGTGGTACCTGTGTATACATGTGAGTATACACTATGTATACTGTATACAGGTTATATGCTATATATATACACTATGTATAAGTTATATACTCACAAATATATATCCATACATGTACAAATGTAGTACATGTATGTTAGTAAATATGCATACACAAAAAAGTTGTTATTACTTGTCTTCAATTTTAAAATAATTTTTAAATTAGTAAAGCATTGCATCTCAAAATTTTGGAGAAAATCTCATATTTATATTTTAGTTATTTGACATTCAGTTTCTACTGTTGCTTAATTACAGAAAATAAAATTAAAGTAAATTTGAAGAAAGCACATGAGGAGAAAGATGTAGTCTTTCTTCTAAGCATGACATTTTAATGGATAGTTCCACTCTTAGATGCGGGGTATCCCAGAAAATTATACTTAAAAGTATGAAATTATTTCTTCACTACCATAAATATTAACACATCCATCATTTATATATCCTTTTGGAAATATTATTCCTCTCATAAATAATATTCAACATCAGATAAGTCATAATGCAGTTCAACGTGCAAATGAAGCTTGCTAAGGAAAACTACAGCCTAATTAATTTCTAAGCCCAATCAAGAAATTAAGTTAGTTGAGAGCTGACAGTTTTAGAATATGAAAGACCTATATTTACATATTTTACTAATTAAACTTGTAATTATTCAATACTTTTCCTTCTTTAAGCACTTAATTTCACTGTTTAAGTCAATTTCCTCTGGAGTGGAGCAGTGCATGATAACCAGCCATATTTCTCTAACCGAAACCATGGGGTTGTGAACTTTATTGGTAGGTTCTCTCAATCTGTTTTTATGTTAAAATAGGTTAATTTTATAGCTGACATAGAAAATGATCCAATGAGTATGCATTTATTTGTTCCCCTTAACACACTATTTGAAAATGGGTGTGGCATTTAAAAAATGAAGCCAGTAAAAAAACCATAGATTACAAAGGAGTACTTATGCAGATTCATGTCAACATTAATAAAAATAGTATAACCTCACAGTGATGTTTATGACAATTGCTATTTGTCATAAAATAGTTATGTTAATTCATATATATACAAGTATAAATCTATGTTTCATTGACTGTAGTAGTTTGTAAGAAATTTGACAAGAACAATTTTTCATAGTTTTACATCTTTAACCTACAGGACAAAGTTCCTTATAGATATCAACTATGAAATAATGCTAGTTCTTGGCAGGGAAATTGAGGGGTTTTTTACTATTTATTAACAAAAATACAAACTTAATGATTTAGTTTTATAGCTATTATTTTAATAGGGGATATTTATGTTTTTATAAATTCTGTATTGACTGCATATATATAAATATTGTAATTAATATGACACTTTTACTATTCTACTCAAATTTTGATATGTATAATAATTGTATTTGTATGACCTATTTCCCTTTCAGAGTTGGTTTAATAAGAGCAGTGACCACAGTAGCTATTGAGACCTATATTCTATCAACAGAGCTGGAAAATCTCACACACATGAGTGCAATAAGTGTCATGACAAGCATATTATATGGTGTGCTCGCATGTATGTGTGTTCATGTGTTTGGGTTCGTGTGTGTGTTTGTGTGTGTGTACACATGTCCATGTAGAGATGGGAAATTGATGCTAGGTGTTTTCCCCTATTACTATTTAGGCAGGGGTATGGTCCTACAATTCAAAGATTCTTGCTAGTCTAGCTAATCAGCTTTCCCAGTTGATTTCTGTGTCTGCCTCTGGGGTGCTGGGGTTGAAGTCAGAAGCACTAGTTGTCTTTTATTTGGATTCTAGAATCAAGACATGCTCGTGAGACAATCTCTTTATCCTTTGAACCAACTCCTCCATCCTTAAGTATATTTTCAGCTTACTTCTCTGTGAATATCGGCATTGCTCAAATATCTCTTCTGTTTCACTGATTATCCTAATTAGTATCAGCATTCCTGTGTCTTCCACTTCACAGAGTGAAAGCAAGTTGATAAAAGTTAGTTTCTCAGCTAATTCAGATAATTAATATGATCCTACTTCCACTGCACAGCCTCAAAGCAAGTTTAACAAAAAAGCAAAGCAACAACAAAATAACCACACACAGTCTGTTAAGGATCAACAGGAGAAATGAAGACATTCAAAATGAAATGTAAAGTGAAGAGAAAGGAAGAGACAGGTGCACAGAGTTGAATAGAGTTTGTCCAGCTCAGTCAGAATGTGTTTACTGAACTGTCACTGCAGAGACAGTAGCAACATCCAGGTCCAGAAGATTTCCCTTCAATCAGCAGTCGGAGAAAAGCCTTTGGATAGTGCACATCAAATCTTTAAAAAATAGGGGCCATTTGGGGATATGGTAGTGTTCAAATGTGCTTCATATGAGATTTCTAAGTTCTGTTTAAAATATTAATTAGAAGGGGGAAACATGAAATGACACTAAAAAATTGTGTATATATATATATATATATATATATATATATGAAATTGATAAAAAATACTGGCAAGAAAGAATACTAATTACTATTCAGCTTTTAGCAATGTAATGTAATAGCTGAAAAAGAAGTGGGTTTTCTGGGGTTGGAAAGATCTCCTCTTGCAGATGACCTGGGTTCCCTTTTCAAAGTCCATGACTGGACTTTCAACCATTTGTAATATTAGCTTCATTGGATCTCATACCCACTTCTGCCCTCCAAGAATACACACACGAGTGGCATACACACACAGAAAAGAAACATACAAATGAATAAATCTAAACCTTAACACTTTCTGAATATTTTTTCTGAATGAATATTTTCTAACTAAAATTTTAGTCTCCAAATTGAACAAAAGATTATAGAAGCCGGGTGGTGGTGGCGCATGCCTTTAATCCTTTAATCCCAGCACTCGGGAGGCAGAGACAGGTGGATCTTTGTGAGTTCGAGACCAGTCTGGTCTACAAGAGCTAGTTCCAGTGCAGGCTCCAAAGCCACAGAGAAACCCTGTCTCGAAAAAACAAACAAACAAACAAACAAAAATATTATAGAGATCACTTTGGCCTTATTTATGTATGTACAGATGAATCTATATAGTGACATTGAAAAATGAAAAGAAAAATATTACCAATGTACTTATGGAAAGTTACAGTGATGTCTATGTTTTTATCTTTTTAAAAAAATCTATCTAAAAAGCACAATATTATCTGAAACCACAGATTCAAGAGACAGTAGAAATTTTAGAGGCCAACTATGTGATATTCTTCAGGACTTTGTGGAAGGTTTATACAGGACACCTTCAAAACAGTCGTCCACGAGAAGGGACCCTGGTCAGCAGACTGCAAAGCTGAGTTTCCATGTTTCTCATGCCACTGTTCACACAAGCCAGCTAATGAAATCCTCCAAGTCTACTAAGAGATAAATAAAGAGAAAATTGTGGCATATATGCAGAATAGGGTTTCATTTTTGCCATAAGTAAAAGTGAAGAAATTGAAGGAACATGGAATCTTCATGTTAAGCAAAAGAAGCTCAACTCAGAATATTATGTTTTCTGTCATGTGAGGGAGTAGATTTTACATACTAACACATTCACAAATGACAATGAACAAAAGTGAGATGACTTGACCAAGAAAAATCAATTAGTGAAGCAGGGAACAGATGAGAAGATAATGTGGGTAAATATGAGCAAATTGATGGCTATTTAGGATTGTCAATGTCACAAAAGAATATGCTGAGAAGAGTCTCAGGGTGAGACTGCATCCGTAATTTCACCTGTCGGAATGTCTGTGTGAGATTGCCTTGACTGCCTTAAGTGACATGAGAAGGCCTTGACTGAGAGCAGGTAGGTTTAGGCCCTGGACTGTAGAAGAGCAGAGTAGCTCTACATACACATGCATCCTGTTCTCTCTGTTGCTGGCTGTGGATGCAAGGTGATGCTTACAGTCCTTGTCACCTTGGTCCCCAGAATATAGCCTGGAATTGAGAGTGAACAGAAACCGTTTCTCACCCAAGTTGATTTTTGTCAAAACATTTTATCACAGCAGTGGAAATGAAATAAACAAAATGAAAATATCACAATGAAACTTGTGTTTTTCGTAAGGTATATCATAGGTTAATATTATACAAAGTCACAATCAGAAGACAATCAGGGGGAGAAAGAAATATTGTTACAAAGAGAAACTGTTTCAAATATTGATATGCCACTTAATAAAAAATCAAATAATAAATGTACCACAATAAATAAGTTTATTCTCAATATATTGGTAATGTGAACTACAGACAATCCATTCCATCATTTACTTGACAATAGTACAAACCAAGCAAAAAAGTAAACAGGCTGAACACACTGATTTCTGACCATATCTTCACCATGTGTGGAAACCGATTGCATTGGTGTGTTTAAAAACACAGTTGCTCACTACTCAAGTGACATAGAGAGGACATTTGGAAGCCTAAAGAAAAGGAAAAAAAAAACCCACATGAAACATAGTCCTCAGTGAGAGCACATTGTTATTAACACACTTCAAAAACAAACTTAACACAATAAAGAATAGATAATATTATCCTGCAGTACCTTGGAGGTAGGCTAGAATCCAAAATCACCACCTAAAGTACTTAGTTGCAAAACTAAAATATTAACTAAGACAAAAATGATGTATGACCACCTAATATGTAATTAAAACTAACAGAGCCATAGGGACTTAGAGCACTTAACAAAGAGGATAAAAATCCACAGAGTAAGAGATACAGAATATTCATAAAAATAGAGGTATAAGAAAAGAGAAATAGGACTAAGAACAAGTCTAACTCCTGATTGAAAAATTTCTGTCAAAATATTTTAAAAAATACTAAACTCTCAGAAGATAAATAGGGTGTGTTTTTAAAAATTTATTTCCTGACACGTTTTAGTGAAACCAGTGACTGCTAAGAAACTTTGAAATTCACAAGAGAGAAGCTAAGGGAACTTCACCAAGATCAAATATTAGCTTCTCTCTAGAAAGAGTAAAGAGATTGCAGTTGTACTGGAATAAAATGTCCACAGAGGAAAACAGTCAGTAGCAAAGTCTGTATCAAGAAAAAATATTCTCTAAAATGGAGATAAGATAATGACTTTTTTAGGTAGAGGAAGCTTAAGACAATTTGCTCTTATCAAGTGGTTCAAAAAAATTATATTGATGGGGGAATTCTAAGATAAAAAGATCCACACTGGATGGAGAGGGAAATTGAAGAGATGAATGACACAACACACAGGTGATCTCATGGTAAATTGAAAAGTATACTGCAAATATAAATTTTTTAATCATTTTTATATTCAGTATAAGGTAATATTTATAAATGACAATAAAGCATGTTTATTTTAGAGTAGATATTTTATAAAAGTTTAATTATGCATAAAAATATTATAAAGAAGAAGAAAATCGATGCTATTGAAAAAGTTTCCTGGCCAACATAGATGTATTATAAAGGAACATTTAAGGCACACATATACATGCATAATATTTTACTTAATTAATAAAGGCTGAAATGTTGAATAGAAAACATATGATAATAAAATAATATCACTGAAGTGAGAAGAGATTGAATCATTCTAGAAGGGTAGTATTTGATATGCACAAACCAACGGTAAAAAAACACAAACCAAGCTACCTTAGTCATTATTAACCTTGTGGTTTAAGAACTTTACCAGAGAACTTCACGAACTGACAAAATAATTATACATAAAAATTACCCAAAAATCAAACATGCCCAAATTACAACACATCCTTTCTTTAGAGAGAATACAGTATTTCTCCACTGAAGCCAAATTCTTAAGATAGTACTATTCATTAGTATCAAATATTTACATTGTATTAAAAATAATTTGTCAAATAAAAATGAAGAATCTTGTTCACACCTGACGTGAAGACTGCAGAAGTCTTTTTCATAATGAAACGTTAGCAATTATTACATCCAATAAAGAGAGATTGTTTACATCTAACTCTAACAGATTCTCAAAATTTATAATCTTAATTTGACCAAATTTTGATCAGTTGTTACCGCTATTAATTCAAGAAGGAATATCTTGTTATCTGTTCCTGATGAGGTTCATGGAATGTTACCCTGTCTTCTTACCCATGTTCCCTATTCAGTGACTTCCCAACAGGGTATGCTATTGATAGCTTTTCAGATAGACAGAAAACAAAACATCTTTGTCATGGTTTCTGTATTTTGCATCTAGTGTCTTTAATGTATTTTGTACTTTCTTAATAAAGTTAAAAGCACCACCCACTTGCATTTGTAGTCAGTAAGTCATTTCAAGAAGGTATTATGTTATGTAACCTGAAGAAAACTAAATCTATATTCCCATAATAACCAAGAAGAAAAAAGCACATTTTTGGCCTTTAAAGTTTCCCAGTGCCCAAGAGCACAGACTAAAATGTTAGCATGCAACTTCCTTGCCTTCTGGAGACTCCCTTTATCAGTAACCACTAATTTTGAAAATATTATTTCCCTCTGGAAATTCATCTTCCTTGTGCATCATTGCTGTGATGATGTATCTCTAAAACTTTCAGGATATTGCTTTATGCCAGGAAATTCTCAAGAGAAGAGGTATCGTTTCATCAAATAAATTTCGTAATTTTGGAAACAGATTCACTTTGCCAATCTATTGAGTGTTTCTGCGTATGATTGCTTTGCACCTGTGTAAAATGATCATTAAGGCAGCATGCATTCTGAAAGAATTACAGAGTATACTTCCCTTATAATGATGTTACCTTCATTTATTTATTTACAAAACTCACTTAGAACATTGTCCTTGTAACAAGGAGCACAGGACACAAATTTCTGTATCTCCTCAGTGACATGTAAGCCAACAGTTAAGAAGAGAGTTCGCTATCTCATATATCAGGAATATTCTTATTCTCTGTGAAACAGTCAGAAAATGTAAAACCATGTTAGTACATCATTTATCACAAATCATTTAGCACATAATTGTGTGATCTTCAAAAATTCAAAAATAATTTAACACGTGTACATATATCTTCATATATATGAATACTGTATGAATAATATATATTAAGATTGTATGAATAGAATTACCAGAATGATACATTGTGACATTTACAATATATTTTATCTTCTTTACATTAAACAACAATCTCCTGCAGTTTAAAAAGAAAAAGAAAATAAATGATGAAAGTGAACTTCCTATTAATTTTTGTAATTATGTATTTTTATGTTTCAGTCATCCTCAGAGTTCAACAGAATTTTTGTGATGACAGTTACTAAAAGTAACAAATTATTCTAACAAAAGTAACAAGAAGTTAGTATCTTAATTGTTGGGATGTACAGTAAACCTAGAACAGCCAGGGTATTTTCTAGTCCACATGCATCAAGATATCAACCTAGTTCATTGATCCTTAGATTTTTCATATGTAATTTTTCCTCAACACTGTTCCACATGGATTGAAAAGCATTCATCTCAATATTTCAGCTTATAAAAACAGATTGATTTGAGAAAGAATGGTGGCTCAGATATGGAAGGTTCACTGACCATTTATTTATTTATTGTACTTTTGAGATTTTCTCATCATTCAATGTCTTCTTTTCCTTACTCTACATTGGGAAAGTTTTCTCTAAAGTCTTATATGGCAAACTTTAAATGCAGGAGGGTGCAGGAATCCGGGGAATGTAGATATGTAGATTACAGAATACTAGGTTGACGATATCAGATGCCACACCATGCACCTGTATTATTTAAGGCCTCGATATGTGTTACTCGAGAGTTTGTTGCTCTTCAGATTTTTCAAGAGTTTTCAGTTTGTCTGTGTGTGTGTGTGTGTTTGTGTGTGTGTGCATGTGTGTATTACTCAGAATCACCTTCTACTCTGTATTTTCTTTTTATGGATTGTTTGGCCCCTCCTATACATTTAGTGTGTAGAATGTATAGAATCTTTGGTCTTACAATTATATAGTAGTATTTACCTGTCATCTCTGATCTACTTATTCAGTTTGCTCTGTATCCTTTAGATGGAATCTAAAAGGGCCACTGGCAAGATCTATGTTGTTTTCTGGCTCACAACTGGCTTAAATTGAATGAGACACTAGCAAGATTCAAGAGTAGAAAAAGAAAAATCAGTGATTCAATTCCATTGATTTCTTCAAATACTGGAGACATCATATGCTCATCATGTTCTTCCTCATAGGAAACTGCTTCTGAAGGTGCCAATGTTAGTTTCTGATATCCAACTTACTTAAGAAAAAGCATCCTGTCAATATTTTTCTTATGAACTAAAATAAAGTGTTTTTCAGGACTATTTTCTTAAATACCTGATGCTATTATAATTCTATTACGTTGCATGAACCTTTGAAACACTTGGTGGCCACCTATAAAGTGAGCTCAAAAAAATGAAAGAGCTGATTGTGAATAGCTGTTTAGAATACAACTCTCTTTTGAATACATGGAGGAAACAAAAGTTGTGTAATTATATTAAGGGATAAACAACAATTTTTTTTTTATTTCTATGAAATGTGAGGCTGTTGGAATATCATTTTTCAAAAAACCTCCACTATTTGTTTTATACTTTCATCAGAAAAGGATCTTTCACTTGAATGAAAGGAGTTGAAACAAATATGAGATGGGATGAGGAAGTATCGGGGTCCAGTCTACATGGGTTCATACATTCCAGGGTAGCGACATGTGTGTTGGATAAATTATGTAGGAGAAAAAGAGATATAAAAGAAATACAGAGACACAGGGAAAAACCAGTAGGGTAATCCAGTGAATGCTGAATACTGAATAAACTCACATTTATTTTCCATACGATTATATACGCCAATCCAAAAAAGGGGAACAAAGCAAAAGACAGCTTTAACACAACACAAAGGACAGCCAGGACAATACTTGCTTCAGTTCTTGAGACATCAAGCCTCTATTTCCTGAGTTAAGCATTCAGATGTTTT
>JAQHUG010000117.1:5770327-5781566 GCA_028555095.1 Dicrostonyx torquatus | reverse complement strand
GAGTCTTGTTTTCAGAATACTTATTCAAATAATTAATGTTGCAAAGTTAGTGTATCAAATTATCATTCATCACTCAATTTTTCTATTATTGGCATTATGATACAGATGTCAAAACTTTTGTAGTTGTATCACAATTACTTGAGTCATAAACTTTATGTATATTTATCAAGTTTTCTAGGAATGCCTCCCACTGTTTCATATTCCAGTTCAAGTCTCCATTTTCCATTTAGGTCCTCTCATCCTTGACTTTTCCCATCAAATATTGGCAACTCATTCTGTCCATGTTTTTACAACTGTCTCATTGTTAAAGAAGACTGATAATATATTTTATAGATTTTTATTTCTGGGCTGTGACTCTATCATATTCTATATCAAGATAACACGGTGGGTATCAAATTTTTAGAAAGGGAAATGGAGTGTGTGACCTCATCATAAAATATCAAGGGCTACATAAAATCTATAGGGCATCACTGATGGTGGTGCTCAACTCTAATTACTTGGTTAAACTCATGAGTTCTTACTTTAAAGTGTTTTTTTTTTCCTGTGTTCTTTGTAGCTCACAAATTTTATCACTTCATTCATACTCCTATTGGGGTTAGATTAAGTGTTGCATCCCAGAGGGCAATTTGAGTACATTATGTAACATTATACAATATGGAAATTTTATTTTCACAGGTTTTTTTATTCAATACATCATACAGACACATTTACCTTTAGTGCATACATTGAGCTGAGTCTGATTGTATGCCTTGTTCTTAAATGCCTATTGGCTCTCAGCTTTGGGAACTTTCTATGTTGCACCCTCTGTCCTTCCTCCAGTACCACACATTTGAACATTAATTTATGTTGCTATAGTATGCTCAAAGATCATTCTGTAATAACCCAGAATTCATTATTTTTTCCACAGAACAAAAAGTCATTTTACTGAAGAAAATAATTGAGAAAGAAAGGACTAAGTACTAGGATCATTATTGTTGGGGTCCTTTTCCTTCTTGCTTTCCCAGTAGTCAGAAGGTATATATGTATAACAGATACTATATACACACACATTTATAACAATTCTAGTACTTGTTCATCTCTGAGTTCCTATTAAGCTAAACATAATTCATTAGCAACCTCTGATACTAACATAGTATGCAGTAAACAATTTAGCTTTATTTATTGCATGTGTATAATTTCCTTTCTGACAGCATTCCTTGTAATCTTTAGTTATTTTATCAATTAGCTCTTTCTTCAATGATGGCTTACACATATAATACTTTAAAAACTGCGTCATTCATTCACCAAGTCTAGCACTTATGCACATTTCATTCTGTCTCTAGTTTCTGATCAGAGCCCCGTACTCCAGTATGCAATATGAGCTGCTTCGTTTTCTTATATGTTTGCTTCCATACTTTTCACTGTGGCATGTTAATATCTGAAATGTAGCTCTATGTTCTCTTTTGACTTCTGTATATCATCTCAATCTCCCTCAGCATTCTGGTTGATTTATTCCAATAGCATTTTACTATTTTAAAGTTTTAGTTTAATTAGTTTGGATTGTCTAAGGGCATGTATATTTGAAATATGTATTAACTATACTGTAAAAGAGCTTTACAGTGTACTTCATGCCTTTTATCCCAAAGCTATAGCCTTTGATATGACATATACATTTTATAACATATTGGTGTCATAGAACATTATCCTGCTAAAAGAAAATGTATGAGAAGCAAATGTAAGAAGTGACAACATTAAGAGAAAGATAATTGAATTCTAAGAAACAAATACAGAAATACTTGTTTCCATTGATCTGTTAGGACACTTCTTTGCTGTAGGCTCATCAATGAAGGCATGTATGAATGAAATGAGATTTCACACAATGATGGTGGAGACTGTGAAGATTCTGCTTAAAATGTTTTCCCCATAAGATGAATAGTAAATGAAAAGACTAAAACTGTAACCAAATTGAGGTGTGTTACGGAGAAAGCAAAGATGCCAGGACAAGGAAGGAGGCTAAAACACAGGAAAAATAAAATGAGAAATGAGGTTAGAGAGCCAGTACCAAAATTAAATCTTGTAAGAACTAGTAGAATATTAGATATTAGATCTTTCTTTCTCCAACCCACCCCAACATACACATAAGGATACTTGTTTGAAACAGTTTATTCTAAAGACAATATGAAGAGTGTACTTCAAATAGAGGGAAGGGATACTCTTTAGTGATGCTCTTAGAATCATGACAATGCATGTTGGTATGGAGAATGTGAATGTTAAATCAGTGCTGATGGTACAGTTTTATAAATTTGAGAGATGCTGTAAGTACTGTGAGTGGAAATAGAAAATAGACAATTTTTAAAATTGTTCTCATGTGAAATGAAGACATTTATGAATCACTTGAGAGATATCTGAAAAATATTTATTTAAGAGGAAAATTGGTATTGTACCTGATTTCTATAGTGACAAAACTGATTTAGCACATAACAAAATCAAGGAGTGAGAGGAGACAGGATTTCAAGAACCAGTCATCATAAAAAGATATATTAGTGTGCATGAGGGGATAGAGGAGCTTCAGTTATTGTAAAGAGAAATAAGCAGCAAAAAGCATACATGGGAAATGGGTATTAGCTGACGTGGTAAAATGATGGGTTGTCATGGGAATGCACAAAATCTCTCAAGTGTTTCTTCAGTCAATTGGGAAGAATAATTATTAGTTTATATATACATGAGAGAAGTTGAGGTGGAGGTTTATGATGGGGGAGAAAGATGGCTAATAAGCTAACAAATAACCAACATTTGACTATTCATCAGCATTAATCATTTGCTTAAAATTATAGTCATGATTTAAATAGTGGGACCAATTAGCATTGATTTTAAAATGCTGTCTATGTTCAATTCTATTCTCTCTTTCAGTAAGTCATCAACTACCAAAAACAAAGGAGCAATTTTGACTCTTAAAATATGATTATTAGTAATGAGGAAAATAAACCAGTTTCTAAAAATCTTTAAGAAAAGTAAAGTGAACAAGATGTTAAATACTATACAATTACAAAATGTTGGAATTTATGTCCTACTTTACACAAGAGCATCTACTATTTCAGCAGATGGTAAATTATGTTTATTGAATGCCATCCTACAAAGAAGGAGAGGAGGTCCATGAAAAGCTCAGCCAATCAGAACATAAGTACTGATTATCTGATGCAATTGATCAGGATATTTTTGAGCATCCAGGTATGCAAGATCATATGTGTCTATAATGTAGATAATATTTGTTCTGACCCATGTATATGGACACCTTGACTGATGAATATGTGAAAAAGACATCCTGGTTTTAGTTTCTTTGAATTTTCAAATGAATTCAAGCATTTATATTCTTAAATACTTTCTTAAAGAGAAAACTGTTCAAAATTCCTTTTGTAGCATTTCTAAATGTATAGTTTATTATTCCTATCTGGACCACCACATCCAGCATAGATCCAGTGTAATAGGAACCATATGCAGCCATTGATCTTCCTGTATTTTGTTTCACTTCTGAGAGTCAGCATCCTATTCTCATATATCACGTCAACATTTTCATTTCCATGTATAAGGAAGTTCATAAACTTAGTAAATTATTATATATATATTTATACATGTTAATGTTTAACTTGTGTTTTTTACGTTAATATTAACATTGTTATATTAGCCATATAAAATGAGCAGTCAACACTGTTTACTTTACACAGGAGTAAGTTAAATAAGTGGAAATTGTATGTCTCTTGAGAGTTTGAAAAGGTCAGGTAAAACCATAAACAGTTAGAAATTTTAATTTAATGAAAACATTGACAATATTTAAAGTTTACCAATAACAATTTTCTAATGACAAGCAAATGTTCTTTATAGATAATTATGTAGCAGAGAGTTAATGAGACTGTAGGCTTGATAGCATTCTATTTCTGTCCTCAGTTTAGAAATTGCCTAGCTGTTTTATAGATTAGCTATTTTGCTGGATGACTAAACAATATTTGTTCCTTATGTTAAAAAATTATACTTTCACACAGACAAAATTTTGGATGGAAAAATACTTTCTTTGTTTTTCTTGGTAAAATTTAGGAATTTGTATATAAAATATGCTATGCAAATTCAACATAAAGTCACATATGTAGTTGTATGTATGTGTTTTGCTTGGGGAACTTTGAAAAGATAGCTTTGAGTTTCTTTATCTTGACTGTGTATGTATACAAGATATGTAAATGTGGGGACACACCAACTATGATCTTGAAGGTAGATGACATTTTTTTATATGAGACAATTCTTTGTTGCAATTTTTATATGGTGTCTAAAGATCAAAGTTAACTTCCTAGGCTTGTGAGCACTAAGCTTGTGAGACTTTCACTGGCCTTCCTTTAAGGGCTTTTTAAAACCAAGATTCATTTAAAACTTATCACTCAAATTTGAAACTTCTTTGAGTTCAACTCTATTTAAGATTATATGGGCAGTTAGGTTTAATTATAAAGTATTAATGTCTTCAGCTCAGGGGAAATGTGTATTTACTGTTGTTCAATTAGTATAAGCAATTAACACCTGACTATGATAAGATACATTATTTAAATTGTTTTTAGATTTTCAAAGTAGAGCATGCCTGTGAGGATTTCCACAAGCTGAGAAGCAGAATTATTTTTGCATAGTCTACTAGGAATTGATTCAAGTTATTACTTCACCTAAAGAATTTATCAACAAGCAAAACTGAAAAAGGCGCTATAAATTTCCCTTGCTTTCAATTCTAAAACTTAAGTTTCTGCCTGTGATTCCATCATTGCCAATGTGAATATTCTGTGTTAACCTCTTTAAATCCTAATATTCAGTAGCAGCAAAGCTTGTTATTATTTTTAGAAAAATGAAACACAAGAAAAAGTTGTCCTACTTTTATAGATACACTTACACAATTACACTTGAACCTAGTGCTTGTACATACTGTAATTTAGTGATTCTAAATCATCAAAAATACTCACCCACTAATAGAAAAATATTAAAAACTTAAATACCATAAATCCAAGTATACAAAACCAAAATAGTGATATTTTATAGCATCACTTGATCATTTATAAGGTAAAATAGAGAAGTAAGTACAGTTTTAAAATGCTACTAAATATGTGCACCCATTAACTCACTAACGGAATACTTAGACAGTGGGTATTTTCTCTGGGCTAAGTATTTTACCAGGTAAAAAAGAAAATAAAAGAAATAGTACTTCCAATCAGGATTGGCATACTGCCTTACTGGCTAAAGCACTGGTTCCTTTCCATAGGACCCAGTTTTTAGTCCCGTAGTCCATGTGTGGGCTCACAACCATCTGTAAACCTAGTTCAATGTGATTATTTTTTTGTCCTCCTCTGTCCTTGTTTTGCACTAAGCACACACTGAGGTTCACAGATACATGTAGGAAAAGCATTGATATGCATAAAATAAAACAGCTAAAAGTAAATAAGAATGTATTGTTAATAAGATTATAACATTAGAACAGGTAACACAAAAGACAGGTAAAATTAGAAGAATCACTATAATAATTTTAAGTCAAATAAGTAGTAACCTAATAAATTGACAAAGATGGAATTAAGAAAAAAAAGAACAAGGGTAAATGGTCTTGAGTATGGGGATGAAAAAACATATTTACTTTTAGCTCAGCATATTCCTGACATTGCTCGATTCACAGAATAAATGTAAATCACAGATGAAAAATAGCCCATGTCTACTATATTAGATCTCTAAATGCCTTTGTACAATCATGTTAAGTAAATTTAAATGTCCAGAAAAATTCCTCACATTCCACTTTCTTAAGAGTACTCAGTACTCAAATCTCTGTCCTGTAATCAAAGTCACACAATGTTTTTCACATTATTTTTAAACGGAAGCTGCATTGAAGTTACTCTGTGGACTTTAATTGGTTTTGATTTATAATCATCTATTATTGAATCAATATAGTTCTTTAAAAGTAACGTTTACCTTCATTGATCTAATAAATATTTATAATGCCACATTAACAAAACTGGAAAAATGTAGATTACATAAAATTATCATGTTGGATATGGCATTCTATGAAGGAAAACTTAAAGTGGAAGACCCAACATCCATCTAAAGAAAATTTTAAAAAACTTAAAAGGAAATATATAGGCGCTCTTTCAAATGGATATCTCTCTGTGGAAACCATCGGATTTTAATAGGAAATAGATTATTTTGTATATACAATATATTTGATTATGGTTCCCCTCCCTCAAATACTCCTGGATTCTCACTAGTTCTCCACCAACAAGATCCAAATACACATTGTTGGCCAAGAACCTGACTCTATATAGGCCAGGGATGTAGGGAAAATAAATAGTATATTCTGCTAAAGGAACAATTGAATGACTCCTAATGACATTCTGCTAAACTCATGAATGGGGTCTTACTCAGCTATTGTCAGAGAACCTTCCTCATGCAGTAGATGGGAATAAGTAAATAAAGCATCACAACCAAGGTGCAGAGAATGAGATACCTTGGAACACTAGGTCCAAATGGCATGTCTCCATTAAATCCCCCCTCTCAGGGCTCAGGGAACCCTGCAGAAGAGACTGTGATTATAAGGAAACAGAGGGGCTGTTGAACACCAAGGAAACAAAGCCAACTAAACACAGAGGACAGAAGTACATATGAACTCACAGAGGTTGTGGCAGCAGACAGAGGACCTGTATAGGTCTGGGCCTATCGGGGTGCAAGAACTGAGAGGAGGAGTAGACCCAAGGCCATCCTCCCCACTCGGAAGCTCTCTCCAACCAACAATTCTCAAATGAAAACTTAGGGTTTTCTTTTTTCTAACATAGTCTCACTGAGTATTTATAACACTCTGAAGGTCAGACTTCATACCTAGCAGTAGATGGCCAGCAAACTCAAGGGCATTTTTGGAAGACTTTTGTTTTGTAAGGCTTTGAAACCAGCATTTATTTTTCTATGGAGTAGGAGGGTTCTTCTGTATTTCTGTGTTTTGATTTGTTAAAAAGAGGATGCCTGGCCTATAAGATAGGACACAGCTCTTAGGTGGGCAGAGTAGATGGAATGGAAGATGGTGAGAGAGAAAGGAAGTGAGAGAGTCGCCATGATGCTCTCGCCGCAGATGGATGCAGTTAGACTTTTCTGGTAAGTCACCACCTCATGGCGACACACGGATTATTAGGAATAGGTTAGTTTATGATGTGAGGGCTAGCCAAGAAGAGGCTGGTGATAATGGGCCAGGCAGAGTTTAAATGAATATAATTGTCATGTGGTTATTTTGGGCATAAGCAAGCAACAAGCGGCTGAGCTGGCCGATGGTTGGGGGCTGGGAGCTGGGTGCCGAGAATACAACCCGCACCTCTCCCCACGTTTATTCAACATTTCTAATCAACTAAAAGGGTGCATATTGACTATACAAGTAGTCTAGCAGATAAATAGGCTATATGATAAACATTTCTCACTTAAATGCTTTATATTTTAAATTCAATACCTTAAACTATAGTATTTTTAATACAATTATCCTACTATTTTACTCTGCATAATATTACAGATGTGAGAAAACCATCTCCAAGTGCCACAGACTGGACTGCAGCTAGAACTAGACTCCAGTGGAAGTCTAGCTGACTCTGGATATTTTAAAATTTTCTTTTAGGAAAAAAAGCCTAAATTCTCTTGTACAAGCATATTTTTCTTTAATTGTTAGATACTGGTAAGTAGTTACATCTACTATATGTTGTTTTCTTTATAATAAATGCATCATCCCATTCTACTGAAAGGATTAAAATTTGTTTTCATTTAAACAACCAGGCTGCCAGTAATCTCCAACATGCTCCACACTCCAGCAGTTATATAGCACTTCTAACAACTATTCTTCACACAATATAAGTTTCATGCCTCCCCCTTTGCTATTCGAATTTCTCTTAATTCATTTTTAGAAGTTTCTGTGTTTCTCATCATTAAAAATGTCAGCCATCTTCATATATCAGCTAAAGTCATTACTTAAGAAGTCGTTCCAGATAACTAATTTAAATATAAATCAATTCAGATTGCCTTGCTGCACAGTTCCTGATCGTTTTCCTTCATCCATCACATTTCATATGTGTCCTCAACTCTTTAGTATTCACTTTCTATACCACTGTGGAGGCTTGTGATCTCAGTGCAGAGGGGGTCTGTTCACGATTCTGTCTGCAGGGTCTAAATTAGTACTTGTACATGGCAAAGAGGTTTTTAGAACACGTGAGCATCCATTACTACAATTCATGCTAACGTCCCATTTTTGTTGCTGCTACGTTCCCTAAAATAGCAGTTCCTTCACAATTGTTTGTCATTTACCTGTGCACTGATATGTACGTATCTTTAAGACCACAGGTAAATATTTACAGTTGGAAAAGATTAGGACCCTATGGTTAATATACCATTTAATTAATTATGATTCTGAGCTGAAACTTAAACCTTCTAAAGTGAACACTGAAAGTACAGTGTATATCTTTTTTTTTTCTTTTTTGAAACAGGGTTTAGCTTCGGAGCTTGTCCTGGAACTCGCTCTGAAGACCAGGCTGACCTCGAACTCACAGAGATCTGCCTGCCTCTGCTTTCCAAGTGCTGGGATTGATTAAAAGCATACACTATTGTCAGATTCAACTTGTATCTTTCTAATCTACTGTGAGCTAGCTTTTATAAATTGATTTTGGAGATCCAAATTTTGTTAAATATGACTTTTATTTCATGAAATGTACCTACTAGATATGCTTTTATTTTTCTCTGATTTCAAGGGAATAGTTTTATTGTGTTTTAATGATTTTAGTAGTAAAGTTGATTGTATTTTTACTTTTTCTAAGTTGATCACAAGAAGAGAAAATTTTAGAAGCACTCTATTTTCCCTTGTTTTATTCTGTGTTGAAATATCTGCAAATAATTATGGCAGAGTTTCTAGGCTAAATGATTTTAAAATATAAGCACTAGCCTTGGTCAGACCTTTCAAAATATCAGAATTATTTTTAAGATTTATTTATTTTTACTTTATGCATAAAGGTGTTTTGCCTGCATGTATGTCTGTGCAACACAAGTGTAAAGTGCCCATAATAACCAGAAGAGGATGTCAGATATCCTGGAATTGGAATAATAGATATGAGCCTTCATTTGGGTTCTGGGAAATAAAACTAGATCATTGGGAAGGAAAACCAATGCCGAAAACAACTAGGCCATCTCTCCATTGCCTAAAACTCTAATTTTATGAGACAAAAATAATTAACAACTGGCAGAGGACAGTGAAAAACAAATATGACTAAATGGAATGAGCACCCTAACTCGATTTTTGAGCATAGTAAGAATGTAATTTGTATTAGTTGGTTTTCTACAACAGTAGCAAAAATTCTTTGAATAACAACTCAGTCAGGGACTATTTCCTTTGTCTCATGACTTTGGAGGATTTTAATCCAGTGTAGGGAAATAATAATGATTATTTGATAGAGGCTGCTCCTATGGCAGTAGAACAGGATGTAGAAAGACTAGTAGACCCCTTGCTGGTCCTCAGTACTTACTTCTCACAGCTAGTCCTGTCTCCTAAGGTTACAAAACCACTCCAAATCATTTCACCAACCTTGAGTCAGCTTTGAAACTGTGGTATTCAAACTGAAGTGCTATCTGAAAAGCTAGTAAAATGTTCCATAGAGTTGTTTCATAAATATTATTTCACTGATGACTGATGTTGATTGTTTTAGATTCATCAAATACACTATTATTTAAAGAAATACTAAAGAAATTGGATGACTGTTATATGAAAAATATCCTCCCAAGGTTTCCCTAAATTTAAAATATATATAAAGAAATCCTAAAACATCAAACCTAAGATGTTCTTTTGTAGCTTATCACTAGCATACCCATGTATGGTTTTCATATTTATTTACTAATTGTTGTGTGGGAATATTGATGGCATGTTTATACATTTCTACATCTAATTGTTTTAGCTTGATGATGTGTATTATTTAGGCATTTTTAACAATAAATGATTTGTACAAACTGAATTTATAGAAATAAAAATTTAGTATTGAACTTGTAATGCCATGATTAAAATCAATTAATATATATTATTTCAATAGTTACCATTTCATAGATAGATAGATAGAAAACAAACCTTAGAGTTGACCCACTAAGAATTCAGATTTTGTCCTATTTGTCTTCCATTATTTGTCCTCAAACTCTCAGAGGCTCCTGAAGACAATACCTACTGTACCTTGGTTTCATCAGCAGTGTTTCATCAGGGAGTGTCTTCTGAGGTGATCCCAAAGGAATGTCCTGTGCCACACATTCTTCCATGAGGCTCAAAGAACCATGTCATATAATACTGTAATTTTATCCCTACTGCTGCTGAGAAAATTGAAGGTATAGATCTAGGACTTGAGGTAAACTATCTCAGGCCACTTACTGACCTACATTTCTCACCCAAAAAATGGCTCAGTGAACTAAATCACAGTGAAAAAAAGGTAAAAAAAAAGATGTAATTATATGATCACCTAATTCAATTTGTGATAGATAAAATTTATATCAATCATTTTATTAACATTTCACCTGACATATGAATTAAATGTTTCTTTTATTCTTTTTAGTGGATATCTGTATGAATTAATGTTTGCCATGATCCTAGGATTTTATTTATCAGGGGTTTCTTGTGGAGAGGTATTGCATGGAGGGGGGCCCTGCTTATTGTCCCGGCTGTCCAGTTTCCTGCCACCATGGTAGTTTATCCTGAAAATAACCACACAGAAACTGTGTTAATCAAGTCAGTGCTTGGGTCATTAGCTCCAGCCTCCTACTGGCCAACTCTCACATCTGAACTCAACCCATCTCCAGAAATCAGCTATGGCAGTGGCCCTCTGGGTAAAATTCCCAGCATCTGTTTCTGGTAGATCCATGGTATCTCTCTTGACTCCACCCTCTTCCTCCCAGAATTCAGTTTGCCTTCTCCTCATACTGAAGTTCTGTCCTATCAGGCCAAGGCAGTTTCTTTATTCATTAACCAATGAAAGCAACACAAACACAGAAGGACCTCCTACACCAGAGAGGTCCTTTTGCTGTCCTGGATACAAAGAAGAACCTGGTTAAAGATGCTTTCATTCTTCCATTGTATACTTTTAGCTTCTTTGTCAAATATTAGGTGTTCATAGGTTTGTGGACTAATATCTGGGTCTTCGATTCAATTCCATTGGTCAATGTCTCTGTTTTTATGTCAATAGCAAGCCATTTTCATTACCATAGC
>JAQHUG010000117.1:5742820-5763868 GCA_028555095.1 Dicrostonyx torquatus | reverse complement strand
ACTTTTTTTCCTAGTTCCACCCCCTTGATTCCCTTCAGTTATCAAATTCCTCCAGTTAAGACTTCAAGTGCTATATTGAATAGGTATAAAGAGAGTGGACAACCTAATCTTCTTCTTGGTTTCATTGGAACTCTTTTTAGATTCTCTCCATAGAGGTTGATTTTGGCTATGGGCTTGCTATAAACTGTTTGTTGTATGTTTAGAAATAGCCTTGGTATCCCCAATCATGCCACAGGAATTTTTATCCTGCGGATGAAGGGATGTTGAATGCTGTCAAAATCCTTTTCTTTGTCAATGAGATGATCATGTGACTTTTGTTTTTCAGTCTGTTTACATGGTGGATTATATTCATTGATTTATATATGTTGAACCATTTCTGTAGCTATGAGATGAAGCCTACTTGATCGTTGTGGACAATATCTTTATGAATTCTTAGATTTGGTTTGAAAGTTTTGTTTTGTTTTTCACAAAACCTGCACAAGATTAAGAAAGCCAAAATACATCCTGGAGGGGTCCATGAAATTATTCCCCTAGCTGGCGATCTATTAGTAATTAATGGATTCTGAATAAAAGAAAGAGAGTAAGTTTTCTTCAGGGATATTGTCCCTAAGAGACTATCCATGACAGAATAGGTGATCCTTGCACAAACAGGCAGAATTAAGTGGACCTTGGGTGTTTAAATAAAATGACTACATGAAATTTAAATGGAAAAGTGCTGTGGAATAATGTTCTTATACCCTGTAAAGATTTGTCACTCATATTGGTTTAATAAAACATTGATTGGCCAAGAGGCAGGCAGGAAGTATTGACAGGGTGACCAGACAAAGAGAGTTCTGGGAAGAGGAAAGTCTCAGTCTGCAGTAACCAGCCAGATGCAAAGGAAGCAAGATAAGAATGCTGCACTGAAGAAAGGTATCAAGCCACATGGCTAAACATAGACAAGAATTATGTGTTAATTTAGGTTGTAAGAGCTAATTAGTTATAAGCCTTATCAATGGGCTAAACAGTTTATAATTAATATATTTGGGACTGAATGGCTGCAGGACTGGGTGGGACAGAAACTTCTGTCTAGAGAATAGTGCTGGAAAAACAGGACAAGAATTTGAAGAGGGGAACTGGGTAGTGGATTTGACAAAAATGCATTATATTTTCAAAGCAAGAAAAAATATTAAAAAAATTTAAGAAAACATGTCAAAATAACTTAAGTTCTTCAGAGAGTGAAAGAAGTAGAATTAGCCTATCAACTATTTAGTCAAATCTCATTGTATTCATCATATTATGTTCCTGGGTTATAGTGACTGATTTCAATATGAACATAATATGGCTATTGTCAGTACAGGAATTTTATGATGAGACATTTTTAACTGATTACACAAACACATTTTTTTTCTGTCCATGATAAAACAGTTTTTATTGAACCAATGATCCAAGCAAATATGAGAAAAGCAGAATGTAATTTAAAAAATGAAACTGAGTATATAAAGGAACTGATGGCATTTCAGAATTGAAAATAAAGTCAAGATTTGAGAGATAAGGCTGTAACAGTGAAAGAGACATGAACTGGAATTCAGCATTTTTTTCTCCTCTCACCAGAGTTGCAGATTTCAGGTAATTCTGTTACAGAGGGCCAATATCAAAGTGTTAAAGCCAGAACACTTTCTGAAAAATCTTAGATGTACAAACAATCAAAATTGAAAGTAAAAGTTGCCATTCAAACCAAGATGTAAAAAATGTCAGATGACCAGGAAGGACGAGACAACGAGAAGTGGACTAAGACTTGAACTCTGCAAATCACCCACTTAATTTCGAAAAGACTGAAGACAAATAACGGAATAAGCATTATCAGATTAAATGTTATGTTGGTATCAAAGACATTTATCTTAAATGGAAAAGCAACATGAAAACATTTATATCAAACTCATCATGGGATATCCACAAGTATGACAGGTATTTCCTCAAACCATCTTCCTAAGAACACAGCTCAGAAATGAGTGAAACGAATGTCTACTACTATTATTGTTGTGACAAAAAACACAAGAAATAGTTAAATTTTTGTTCTGTTCAATGGTATAGTTGATGGAGAAGGAAGGCATGATGGCATAGGTGAGCAGATGAGATTTGTCACTTTCTTTCAGGTTGGGGGACAGCAGACAACATTTAGGACTAGATTATAGAACTTAAACGGTGGCTTCAAGTGAACCACATTTTCTGGTGAGGTTTTAGCTCTGCAAGTTTTTGTACCCTTCACAAACAGTACCACCAGCTGGGAACCACGTGTGCAAATACAACCCAGTGGGAACATGTCACATTCAAACTGCAATAACTGGGACATTAGTTCAGGATTTCTTCTAGAAAATGAAGCATGTAGACCAATTTGAAAGCTACAGTGATTGACTTAAAATAATTTTTAAATTATATAGCAAGAGCAAACTAGAAAAAAATAAAATATAAATCATAGATAAGTAACTCAAAGAGAATCTACCATTATAAATCAAATCATCCTCCCAGTGATAAGATCTGAACATAGTTATGTAAAACTGTAAAATTTTGATAACTATAGTCCTAGAAAAATACAATTTTCTATAATTTGCTAAGAAGATAGAAAATTAGAAGACATTATTAAAGAAATTGCACCTTTCAAATCACTCAAAATGTCACCCACAAAACCACTTAGTCCTAATGCTTTCATATTTTAAGAAGGAAATAGCAGATCTCTTGAACTATTAAGATTAGAAAGATGAAATATTTCAGAAATTATTACTTGAAGTTGAGTAACTTTGTTGTTGAAATGTGGTAGAAATATTACAGAAAAAAATCATATATCAATCCTGCTGTTAATACAAATACTTTGTAATAAATATTAACATATCACTAACATCTATAAAATTAAAATAATAAGCTATAGTTCAGAAATGTCATATACTGACAATAACTGAAATTCAATCAGTGAATCTCCAAAAGATTAATTAAGACTAATGTTTCCTCTTACTAACTGCAAAAGTGCTTTATGCAATTTAACAAGTGTTAATTTTAAAACAGAAATCATGTAATAAAAGGATATTTGGGAAATTATGCTTTCATAAGGTAAGGCAGAAAAATCTTCTATTAAACACTGATTTTCTCATGGAAGTTTTCATAATGATGAGTTAAAATTATCTCTGTGGTTGGAGATGCTACAGATTACTGTTCATCAATACTGCCAGATAATAATGAACTAAAATTTTTTGTTAGAACAGTAAACTAAGTAAATAAGAAAATTGAATGTCTAAGAGTTAGAAAATAAAGAACAAAACTAAATTTCACACAAATATGGTATAGTTACAAATATTCTAAAGAACTTTTAAATTATTTTAGTAAGTGTATTTAATATTTTGTTGAGATAAAAAGAAAAATTATGAAAAATAATATACCAGCAATACTAAATATTAAAAAATAAAATTTAAAGGTAAATCAGCTTATAAAGTCATTGCTATCATAAAATAGCTTCTGATAACATTAGTGACAGATTAATGAATGTCTATATTAAAATTTAAAATTATATTGAACAAAATTACATATCCCATAATGAGAGAATAAATCAATGGGTTTGAAGATTCAATGATATTGTCACTGTCCTAAAAGTGATATATAAAATCAATGTAATTCTGGCGAAAACCTGGCCATACAAAAATTACCATTTTAAGCAAAAGCATAAATTGTTAGATAGAATGTAAATATTAATAGCAAAAAGAAAATTGTAACTTGTTTTTATTCATTAAAAGAATAATATGAGATATACAATGAGAAAGAAAAGTTTGTGGTTACTGCTCTAATTAAGGATTTATAAAGAAGATATATACTTTAAATTCATGAAATAATTATCATACATTAAAAAATACAGCAGATGATTGAATAAGTACTTAAAACATTACCATGACACCAATGACATTTATAAAATTGTGTAATTACTGTAGTTATGTAGGATATGTAGAAACTGAAAGTGCATTCTATGCAATACCCAAAGCAACATAATAAAAAGGGCCAGGTATTTATCAGGATATGCTTCAACTAAGAGCCTTCTGCACTGCCAATCTATGTGCCATTATAGGGATATTTAACCCTCACCCATTAACACTTAACCTTAAGTATGACAAAAATTCTACTTCAAATTATATACCTATGGTAATCACAAAGCAGCAAACATTTCATGTTGTCAATATGAATGTGAGCCTCAAACAATGGAAAGTAAATACCTGTCAATAATGGAACTGGTAGCACAAATGTGTGTGTGTGGTTTTTTTTTTAAATATATTGACTTATTGCTAAGAGAAAAATAACCCTTGCAAAAGGATTCACAAAAGATTTAGGAATAAAAACTGGCGTTTGGCTCTTGTATAATAATATTATTAGCTATACTGTAGACCTAAGTGGATGTAAGTATGTGCATGGTAATAAAAGAGTGAAATCCAGAAAACTATTATCAAAAAGTTATCATCCTAGAAGTCATTACTATTTGTATAGTACTAAAGTTAAGAGATTTCACAAAAGAATTCGGAGAAAAGTTGATATAGTGAATAAATGCACATTCACATGCATTTACTAAGCTACCAGATTAAATGAGTTTCCTGATTCAGCAATAATTGGTATGATTTTAACAACAGGTGTTGCTATTAAGTGGTTGGGATACAATCTAAATAGGAGATGCTACAAGAGAGAATGGAAGGAAAAGAGGTGTGAAAAGTAATGTAACTCCACACAAATTTAGCTATAGATAACTAAGAATGCAGGCTTAATTTCAAGACCAGGAGTTGTGGAATCTCAGTGATAAAGGAACAAGGAAGGATCCTTTCTGCTGCATCGTTTTTAATTATGATTATATTACTTTCAGAATCCTTTTTTAAAATTTATGTATAAAATTAATTATTATGTATATAGTGTTCTGGGAACCAGATCTCATTATAGATGAGTGTGAGCCATCATATGGTTGCTGGGAATTGAACTCAGGACCTCCGGAAGAGCAGTCAGTTCTCTTAACTTCTGAGCCATCTCTCCAGGCCCCATTTTTGCATCTTGAGGTGAGTGGATCCATTCTCACATTGTACTGGACATGATTCAGCATATGTATAAGAAGTGAAGGGAAAACATGTGGGGTTAGATGAAGGAATTGGAAGACAGAATTAATTCAACATGTCATTTCCCAAGGTCATTCATTATCCTCCTTTTTCTATATTCCTGGAGAATTTTTAATTTTTACATATGTAACCTAGTGTAGATGAATCTTAATTATAGTTTGTTTTTAGCTACACAGGTTCCCAAACAAAAGTACATTTATTCATTGAGTGGATATACAGAACAAAAACAGAATTTCTAGATTATATTTGCTCTCACTGGGCATGGTCTCATCTGGTTTTGGCTGACATTTATTACCAAATTCCTACATCTACTTATGTATATAATGCTTTTCCAAAGTTAATACTGTCTTTTATTTATTTTCATCTAGTTAAATTTGTGTTTTCTGAATATAGCAAAGAAATTGTCTCTGCTGATGTCCCCAGTATAGGTGGTTCATTAGTGTTTGTAATCTATACACTAATTCCAACAGACTTTGTTGAATAATGTGCTTGGTTAATCACTGCAAAATTTAAGCAAAATTCAGTCAGGTTTCACTTTGGTTCTGCTTCTTGCTGCTCTTTTTTTTTTTCAAGAGAAAATCAACAGAATGATCTCTATTCAGGAGCAACTGTGTGCAAGTCACTGTCAAATAGAGACTTTTATACACTGCATTAACTCATTTGAAGACTACGGTGCATGCATATAAAATAAGTAAATGGGAATTGTGGGTAAAGAAGGAACTTTGGAAGAGTGTTTGACCTCACTGTAAAATCCAAGAAACTAGAATGAACTACTAAGAAGAAACAAAGAAACAGAAGAATCTACCATTGAGAAGAGCAAAAGAATAGGTAGGTTATAGATTCTAAGTACCAGACATTAATGTCCCCCTCCCATTCACACTGCCATGTAGTGACTCACTGTTAAGAACCTGACACTTAATACACAGTTTTGAACTTTTCAAATTCGATTGACACTGATCACTCATCTGCTTATGTTTGTGGCCAAGGTAAGAGAGAGTTCTATAAGCCATGTGGCCAAGTTTGTGGGTAGGGAGCTCTAGTTCGCACTTAGGAAATATGTTTCAGACTTAATACAACACCAACATGGACATTTACTTATCTTGATTATTTGGTCCTATAACATGTTGTTATTATATTACTAAATTTTGTTTAGTTACACGTCTCACCATGTAGTAATATTTTCATCAGTCTTCTACTATCCCATCTTCCTTTCCAATACTTGTTTTAGTACACAATGGTTAAAATAGTGTGCACCATAATCTGGGACTAACAAAACAAACTAAAAATCAAAGAGACACACTTAACTGAACTATAGTGCTTGTAGAAGTTTAAAACTGTAGAATCTGTGTCTTCTGGCAAGAGTAGTCAAATATAACAAATGTGGAGTTATGAGTTCTATAAAGGGCTATGTGCTCAAGAAGTTATAGAATAGGGAAAATAAAAGATATGTAAATGAATGGTCACATACCTCTAAGAATTTCCCAACCCCAGTTATATGGCCCCTTAAAAATTTAAAATACAGATTTCAATTTAAAATTTAGAATCCCTCATTGATATTTATTTACTCCATTCATATTCAAATTTTAACTTAAAATCGACTTCACTCAAAAGTTTCATGTTTTCTTGAAAATATGGACTCCTCTCAAATCCTGGATTTTAACCTTAAGGCCTTTCTCAAGGACTTAAATATAATAATTTAACAAATGCTGTAACAATTCAGAGACAGATGTTCTGAAGAGAGAATAGAAGAGAACATCCATTTGTCAATTTCAGGGTTGTTTTGTTTTGAAAAATATACACAACTGTTAGTTGACTCCAGGTGAATAAATTCCAGCAATTGCATCTTTCTGACACATCAGACCTCTGTGGAATGGATCAACCTTAAATTCAACGAATTGATGCTGGTGTCTAATCATCATTCTACTTATGGTAGCCTGCTAGATAGTTCATAAAAGCAAGGTCAATATTGCCTTCCCAGTGTACAAATTCTCATCATAAGACTGTTTTGAATAAGCAGGGTTTAGTTGCAGAGCCTCCTTGGCAGTTGCTAGCATTTCAGTAAGGGCAGGAGCAGCAGAGACTGTGAAAAGTAGTCCTGAAGCAAGCAAATGACAGATCCCACAAATGAAGGGAAAAATGTTAAAACAATAAACAAAAGAGAAACAATTACTTGCTCATTACAAACATGTCATATTGCATTCTTTATTTTGATTGTGGAAAATTAGCCATTGACTACCAGGAACAATTGATTTTCCTTCACAGCTGTTTTCTAATTACATCTGAACACAGAAAATTCTAGTGCAGCCATTCAGCTGTTCAAAGGGAATTTTCTTTCATTATTGTTGCTGCTCTGTGAGCTTTGCCCAGCAGTATGACTAAACATCGTTTGAGACTCAACTGCATGTCGATAGTGTTTGGATTAAGAGTCAGGCTTTTCAACAATGTTTTAAGACCTGAAATACTTTAAATTATAAAGGGCTGGACTGGGAGTGCAAGCTGGGTGTGCAAATTTTTGATCAGATGCTATTATATAACTCTCTTTTTAAATCATGCCATCGAAACAAGGAAATATAATAAAGAGATCTTAAACCCATACATCTGTTTCTTAGTCACTGTATAGTTTTCAATTGTATCTATTTTTGTCACTGTGGTTTCTGATGAGTGTTTTGGCACAGTCTTGCTGGGAGGGTGGAAGGTGATGGGCAGTTTCCTGTCAGTTGATTCTGTGGGTAAAATCTAAGCAAAGAGCATGGAGATTATTAACAGGCAGGATTCCAAAGTTTCAGAGAAGCAATTGAAATTTTGGATGCTTCTCCTAAACTCTTCAGAATTTCTTCCAAAATAATTTCAGTTTTAAACCAAGGCCAGAAAAGTGAAAGATGCCCTTGGGAATTTTCTAGGACTTGTGGTTAGTGAAAGAGTTCTTTAAATACTCGGTCCTTCAGAGTTTAGACTCTTTGATTAATTTTTCCTGTAACATATGGAATCAGGAATATTAAAACATTCTACTTAAATTACAGGTAATCTTCACATAACTTTGTATTTTCTCAATGCCATGGCTTAAAAACAGCCATTTAATGCTGAAAGTCTGGACTGTACCAGGCAGGGAAGAGCTCTTTGTTATTATTTATTGAATGTTTTCTATTTTTGATACAAGTTAGCATACATCTGTTTGCCCCATGGCGAACTCTTTAATCTGATGAGAACCTTAATGTCTATAGTTCCTCTATTGAAGTAGTGTGGTTTTAACTGTGTTATTTTCTTTGGAAAAAACAAAAGATTGTTCCATATCTTATTATACTTTAATATTTCCATCACAAAAGTTAACATTATATGGTAATTATTGAATTAAGCTGAATTTGGTTTCATCCTGCCTCAGAACTTACAATGACTACATTATTTTTTAAAAATATTCCATCTGATTAAATAAACAGAAAAGCTTAAATAAGAGGTAGAGTTTGGTTTTGTTTTCAGTTTTTGTTTGCTTTATAATTATTTGTGACAATAGTTTCATATAGCCCAGGTTGGACCAGAACACATTGTATAGTTCTGGATGCTGTTAACCTTCACAACCTCTTGTCTCCACTTACTGATCACTCATATTGAAGGCATTTGCCATCACACCCAGCTTTGAGTGTACTTTGTAATAATTGATCTGTGGGTCTCAACCAATCACCCAAGCCAAGCTTCTGCCTATTCCAGACTGGCGGTTGATCAGATTATATAGAAAGAAAGCAAACTCTAGGCTCAAACTCCACACTCAATTAAACTCCTATATTTCACTGCCTCTTCCTTTCCGTAAATAATTGCTGATTGTTTTATAGAACTAAGATCTAGTAATTCTACTTGTTCAGAAGGTTCCATCAAAAACTGCACACTTACCCTCAGAGATTTTTGAATGAGTGTTCACTTATTTAAACTCTACTACATGCCTCTGTCATGCTTTCCTGCATGTTGATAATGGACTATGCCTGTGAAACTGTAAGCAAGACGTCAATTAAATGTTAACCTTAATAAGAGTTTCTTTAGTCATTGTCTCTTCACAGCAATAGAACAGTGACTAAAGCATCAGCTAATATAGTTGAACCAAATTAAGTTTTTACAACAGTATAATTTTTTTCACATGACCAAAGGAAGCAGAAATATTTAAGATAAACATGAATAAGTAGCACTCAACAACTAGTGGATAGTTCAGAGTTCAATCAATGAAATTATGAAGGTAACCTGTATTTTGCATATCTTTGATGCCTAGTTCCCAGCACTACTGGTATATATAATTGCTTGGAAGTAGGAGCAATGTCAAAATGTCAAAAGAATGTGAGAAAAGCTGTTGTCTAAATGGCATGAAAATAAAAGTAATGTTATTAACAATGATTTCAGCTATCTGTAACAAATAAAAGGATTTTCAGAAGGGTTCTACTGAATCAATGGGAAAAAGTCCATGTCTTCTTTTCATCAGAAACTGCATCGTTACCCTCAGAGAACAAGGAAGTTTTCTATTCAATACCTTTCACTCGCCTTTCTTCACTAAGCTATATTGAACACTAATAATAGAAGCACAATGTATGTTTTCAAGTCTTCATGTCCCAATGGATTAAAATAATTGAGAAAGTTAGAGATGAAATTACAGTAACAAGGAAAAAATACCACATTTCAGTGTACAGGAATTCACTACTAAAAGTCAGAAACCAATAATAATGATATTTCAAGTATAGCAATAACTGAAATGTCCTTACTTTATATATTTCTAATTGTACTTTCTATCAGCTATCAGTATCAGCAACAATAAAACTCAAGGGAGATGTAAAAATAATGTTTGCTTTTTCTCATTTTCCTGTACCCAAACAATAGTAATAATAACATCAATTTTGAAATGTAATTTTGTTTGATGTGACATAAATTTACAAAGGATTCTATATTATGCTAACACATTTTGTAAGTATAATTTTAAATAAGATGACAAGAAATATCTATATTCGTGTTCAGTTTGAAAAGTCTAGTTTTTATAGGTTTGGATTATCAGCAAATTAAGTTATTTGGTACTCAGACACACAAACTCTTTATTTTCCAGATGGTAGTTCCAGTATGTGCATATTTGTTACTTATCTTTCTGTTTCTATGATCAAAAACCATCAACGAAGGTGTTTTAAGGAAGATAAAATGTATTTGACTTCTAGTTCCAGATGGATAAAACTCCATCATGGTGGAGTCAGCAAGGTGCAGAATTGGTGGCAGGAACAAGAGCATATCTTTAACTACAACTGCCAAGAAGAGGAATGAGACTGTGAGTGGAACAAGAATATGAAATCTCAAGTCTTACCCTAGTGACGGACTTTCTCTAGGGAGGCTGCACCTTCCCATAAGCTCCCCCAAACAGTACCAACTGGTGAGCAAGAGTTCAAATGCTGAGACTATTGGGGATATTTCTCATTCTTATTACCACTGGATATGAATGAAGAAATACTTTGAATTACTTTTAGGGAAGGTATTCTAAATTATTTAAGTGAATGTAATTCACACTTTACTGTGTCTGGAAATAGAGTATCATTTTGCATCTTGCTAAGATGCACAGAGTACTATCTTCCTATTGGGTAGTTCCAGTGAATAATCCAAACTTGTAAACTATGATTAGTAAACCTGTCATCTAAAGCCTTAAAAAGATCAAGTTGTAAATAATTTATTCACATATAGTTTTCAAAAGTCCTCAGTAATCAGTGGGTGACAGTTTTTTGGTGTTTCTAATAAAGAGTTAAGAGTAGAACTGACAATTGCAAGTTGAAGGCTTATGCCCTTTACTGAGAATACATTTGTAAAAGCTATAACCTCTAATGGAGGTTATATATAAGAATTATATATGGAAATTGTCCTATTAGGAAGCAAATAAGATAAAATTGGGTCATCCAATTGTAGACTTTATCCAATAGAATTAGAAGAAAGTGCACCATGGTGAGCTCATGCACGTGCACGCATGTGAATTTTGTGTGTGTGTGTGTGTGTTTGTGTGTGTGTAAGTGTGAATTTGTATCTGTATGCAATTATGCATGGTGTCTGCTGTGATTTACAAACCTCCACTTATTTTATTTATAAAAGAAAATATTGTAAGGAAGTAAAATTAATGACCATACAGTCATGAAATGAACCCGTATCACATACCAAATCCAGTATCTCCTTCATCTTGGGTATTCAGTCTCTAAAACTATTAGGAAATATTTTCTTGTGAAAGTTACCAACCCTATGGCATGTTGTTATGACAGCCTGAAGAGTCTAAAACAGAGGATAGTAAAATTGGATTATTGATTTATAAAGCTCATCCCATAAGTTTCTGCTGGTTTGTTGAAATTATATGGGATATTTTCTCTTTCACAAATTGATATGTGTATTTCCAAAGACTTTTTTTTAATTTTTTTATTTATTTATTTTTTATTGTTAAAAGCAAAATTTACATTTACTCCCCTTGTTCCCGGCCCTCCCGCTCCCCCACTCCCCCACCGTCCTCCCCCTGCTTCCTTAAGATGGTGCAGGATATCCTGTCCTATGGTGAGCCCAAGGCCCTCCCCCCTCCATCTCAGTCTAAGAAGATGTGCATTTATATATAATAGGTTCCTAAATAGTCAATACATGCAGAAGAGATAGGTCCCAGTGCCATCATCGTTGGCCTCTCAGACAGTCCCCGCTGGCAGTCACATTCATAGAGTCCAGTTAGGTCATAAGACATTTTTAATCTCACTCTATGCTTGTCACTAGATTTCATATATGCGCCAAATAGTAATACCCCAGTAGACCCACATTAGAAAGTATTATACATTTAACTAAAGAGTTATTTCCCAATGTAGAGTGTGAAACTGTGCAAGTGCTCAGTTCCAGATGTAAAAGTAAGTTCTAGATTTCTTTAATAAAAAAGCATAATAAAATGAGGCCATGTGAGTTTTGGTGTGTTCACTATGCACATCTTACTGGAGTGATCTCGTGCATATTTTGTTTAGTTTGAGAACTTGTCCTGCCAAGCACAAGTGAGTCAAAGGCTTGGATATACTTGGTTTATTTTGGAGGTGATACCAGGCACTTCAAACGAAAGGAGAGAAGGAAAAGCAGGCACAAAAGAACAGATAAGAAAGCTATGTCTTAGACAACTCTAGTAATCATGAGCAATGGGGATGGAAGCCCACAGGGGATTCTATGAAACATATCCTAGGTTAGATGCATAAGATTAGTAGGAGCATGGAACATTAGAACTAGCCCCCAGTTCCCTTAGATGAGAGCTATCCCATTGTTACAGAGGGGCTTCCTGATTGTTCCTGTGACCTCCACTTCTCTTTCGATTTTTTTTTCTGGAAAATTGTTATATCTTTCTTCCTAGAAAGAGGGATGTTAGAACACAAGGCTCTGCTTTGGTGGCAGATCAGATGACTAGAGGAGCAGAGGTGATCCAATGCAAAGACAGAAACACTTTAAAAGTGTACAGAATACATATAAAAGTTTCTTTAAGGGATCTACCTAGTGTCCACATCATTAGTAAACTACATAACCAATTTTACAAGACATTGTGAGATCCACCATATCACAATGGTACTGCTCAAAGACTAGTTTACAACAAAGCTGTGAAAATCTAGCAGCTTAAAATTTGCCAGTATTTGCATTTGGCAGATGTTTTAAGTTCCTAGCAACTTACTACTGTGACTTGTGATCACCTGAATGCTAGTGAGTTAACCATCAGTTTTTGTAAACTTAATTGCATTTTGTGTTTTGTTTCCTAGTTTCTCCTATTACCCAGTAGGTAGGTATATGTTTCTTGTTCTCTTTAGTCTATTAATTTGCATACTTTTAATATTCAGAGACTTTTACTGACTACCTCTGTTTATTGTCTCTGTATGTTGACTAATTGTATATATGTCTAATTAATTTTATATAATTAATTGTATATAGTAATGTATATAAGTCTAATTAATTGTATATAAATCTAATTAATTCCTCCTAAAGAAAATAAAATCATATGCTCCAATGAGAAAAATTCAATATTTTTTGTATAAGTGTACATTGTCAAAGTCTGACTTATTATCATTAAAAAAAAAAACCCGAGTTCTTTTAGAATCTCTAAGTAAAACTTAGGTAACTTCATCCCCAAATTTTGCATATTATAAGTTTGTAAACCAAATACTTTTGTTTACTATCCTAGTTGGGTCACTAAAGCATATTTTACAACCATGTGTGCTATATGATTTAATTGTACAGATCTCTGCAGATTTTAAGTAGAAAAAAATGGAACAAATTCATATTTTAATGTTTTCTTTTCTGAGGATATATACAGAAAACAAATACAACCTGGTGAATGGCGCCACAATTTAGCAGATTGTTTTCCCAAACATTTTATGCTTGCCCAGAAATTCAATAGTGGTACAAAGAATTTTCATAGAACCTTAAAACAACATTTTTAGCATTGATGTATTTTAATTTATCTTAAAGAGGTCTAAATTAACGTTAATCTCTATTCATTTTTAGGGTTTTGCCTCTATACAGAAGTCATCAGTGGACCTTGTTTGTAGCCATAACTGATTTTCTAATGACTATCTTTTTCTTCTTATCCCTTCCACATCTTTGGCTTAGAATTCTCTAATTTTATGCATCCTATGTCACATGTTTCCCTAATGTGCATTACTTTGAAATAAAGGGTATTCATTTGATTCTCTTCAATATGCTACAATATTGTTCTCCTTTATTTTTCTTTCATTCTATCTATCTATCTATCTATCTATCTATCTATCTATCTATCTATCTATCTATCTATCTATCTTTTCCCTTCTTTCTTTTTTCTTATTTTGAGATAGGGATTCCCAGTAGCTATGGATGCAGTCATGGAACTCACACTGTAGACCAGGCTGGTGTCAACCTCAAAAAGTTCTTTCTCCTGAGTGCTTCAAATAAAAGCATGCCTACCATGGCCCAGCTTCCTTTATTTTTCAACAAGGTCAAAGTGTTACTGCCCAAGTCTGGAATCTGCAGGTCTCAGGCTTCACTTGTTGTGTTGGGAATGATTTTCTAAAGCTAAAATCTCAAGATAAGAGTGTTCCACAGTGAGTGCCGGGTCCTCTGGGCAAACACATTTAGAGACTATTTTTGCACAATTATGTTTATCTGCATTCACTTTTTTGTCATTATTACATATGCATAGTCATTCTATTTATATGTGTGTGTAATGCCTCACTTTGTAATGTGAAGCACATAGACAGATTACCTGTATGCTCATGTATACACAAGGTTCACGATTTTGTATATATATTAGTTCACAAAGGTACAAAAGCAAGAATCATGTGAAAGAAACTGTATTAAATGCTTTAAATATTGATATTTCTTTAGGCATGCAAAATGTGACACATTGCTTCTCTAGATTATGGGCAGCAGCAGTGAGTAGAAACTCTGAGTCAGCTACACAGTCACAAGGGAACCACAAACTGCAACACGTTGTCCTTCTAAATTATGTCACAGATTAGGCATATAAAATTTATGCTTGAATAATGCATAAATTTTTACAACAGGTTTACCAGGGTTATCTGTCATATATATAATTGTATTATCTATCTGTATATGTTTACATGTCAATATCTACCCGTACATGTCTACATATGACTGTGTGTATTATGCTTACATATGTACATCTATACATTCAAATGTATAGACTCATATACTAATTCATACTTTGAATTGTTAGGCAACTGTTTTTCCATAATAATCCAGAATGGAGTATAAGAAGGGTTTATTATTTAAGAATAAACTCTCAGAAATGGTAGAAATCCACAGTCCTCTGTTTGGGCTGGGAATTGGAATGGAATCCTTCAGCCAAGAGGCCCATGTTATAGTACCTTAGACTGTGCCCAAAATAGGCTGGTATCTTAAAGGCTATTGGTTGAATCAGTTCCCATTGCACCTCCCCATTTAGTCTAAATAAGAGAGTTTGAAGCTTAATACAAAATTAAATGCAATAAGAACAGATATCATGTATTGTCCAGTAAAAAGAAGAAAAAAAAACATACATAGAAATTAGAATTACATCCAGCATTGACAACATCAAATAAGAAACATATGCTAAATATTTTAATAGTTATCCTATCCTAAGGAGTCTAAATCTTATATTTAAAAAGGCTTGGCTAAGTCATAAGAGGAAAGTATCAATGATTATCTAGTCCTCAAACCCAACAAATACCTGAGAATGGAAATAACATTACTTAAGTAAACAGGAAGTGCAATCAAACAACTTTCAAAAGGTGCAAGAAATATCAGAGACAACAGGCTACCTAGGCAATCACCAAAAGTCTCATTTGCAACATTGAGGCACCCAACTTTGGCTAAATCCTAGAGTGACTGGCAGACCATTTTCAGAGGCAGGAAATTTTGAAAAACCCTAATACCCTGTCATGGCAAGGTTTGGCAGTCTTTTTGCTTGCATCCTGCTTGTCCAGCCTGGATACCAAGCATTTTGTTATTGGTCACAGCAGTGGCAGTGCTTTGCCCAAAGGCCAGTTTTGCCAAGAAAAAAACAAGCTTCAAGTGGAGTTTCTTCAGTGCCCAACATTCTCTCAGGTATATATGGGTGCTACCAGTACAAACCAGGAAGCCTTCTTAAAGGAGTTGCATTTCTGTTTGTGGCCAGCAAACAGAGACTATCTGAAAAAAAAATGTGACTACCAAGAAGCCTTGCTTGGATCCGTTTTTGTAGAAGCCCTCTTTCTTTCCTTAAGCTTTCTATATTTTAGGCGTGTCCCCAGATGGTGGGTGCCATTTTGTTGGTTTACAAAAGAGTTCCATAATAGTTCTGAATAGAGTATATCAAAGGTTTATTATTAGGTGATAAATTCACAGAAAAGATGGTGATCAGCTGTCCTCTGCTTGTGCTGGGAACTGGACCTGAATCCAGCAACAAAGAAGCCCACACACAATTTTTATCTGCATTTATATTGCATAAGATCACGCCCAAAGTGAGCTGGTATATTAAAGGCTATGGGCTGAAGGAGTTCCCACAGCAGACAACACAAAATCTCTTATTATAACTTTTTCTTCTTTATCTCCAAATGAGAAATTTGGCTATAATTATATATAATCTCATTTTTATAATCAACCAATTGTAGCATATATGAAATCCTCAATGCTGAGAAAAATATCAAGTACAGTGTTTATGTATAATGTAATTGTAATAGTGTGTATAATTCATTGTTTATTTATCTAGAAGATATTTAATAAAACAATAAATCCCAAATTCAGTTTAGTCATGTTCTGCCGTTGGACAATTATCTATACTCTGTCACTTGTATTGTGAATAAACACTGATTGGCCAGTAGCCAGGCAGGAAGTATGGGGGGGGGTGATCAGGCATTAAGTAGAAGAAGGGAAAGTAGAATTCTGGGAAGAGGGAAGTTTCAGACTGCAGTCAACACCCAAACAGAGAGGAAGCCAGACACAGAGCAAGCAAGATGTGACTGCTTCACTGAGAGAGGTGCCAAGCCATGTTGCTAACACAGACAAGAATTATGGGCTAATATAAGTTATGAGTTAATAAGAAGTATGAGATACCAGGCAAATCTGTTTATAAAATGTAGACCTCTGTGTGATTTCTTTAAGACTTAACTACGGGAACCGGGCAGGACAGAAACCTTGGCCAACAAGGTCCTTTTTATCTTGGCATAGTTTATGAGTTCATGCATACATATGAGGAACAGATTCATGTTTCATAGTCTCCTTCCACTTGGCATTCCTCAACATAATAGTTAAGCTTTAAAAATATGCACTCTTCTATTATATAATTCTATTTGTCTTAAAAATTGTAGTTAGTGTCTATCAACACTGCATGGAAGAGTTATTTTGCTATACAATTTTCTTTGCCAATCTGTTTAGCAGAAAACCCTCACCCATTCCTAAAAAAAAACCGCTAATTTGATATTCTTTGAGTCACAATATTTTTTATTTCACATAAATTAAATTATCATGAGTTTGTTTTGTGTCTTTTACAGAGAAAAAGTGTAATTAATTTCCATCCATTTTATTACTCCCTTGCATCAGTAATTCATGAATTTATTGTTGAATATAACATCTATTGTATGAAAGACTAAAGTCAGATTATCAATTTTTGTATTAGTCTTCTTGGTGTTTCTATAATGAAAGGCATGAGCATGAGAAAGTAGAAAAAAGTGACTGATTTGGCTCATAAATATGAAGTTCCAAGATCAGGAGCCGTAATTGATTTTGCCAATGACTAAAAATATTGTGAAAGCAGAAAAATATTGAAAGAGATTAAGTGTTTAAATAAAGAGAGAAAGGAATTTTTTGTATTTTATAATAGTTCATTTCCATGAATAGTAACCCAATTTACAACACCAACTTATTAATCCATTGGAATTAATTTTTTACTATCTCCATCTCATAAAAATTCCAATATATTTGATGGAGTCATATTGGGAACCATGTGACTAGAGGTTTATAACACATGAACCCTTAGAAATGATACTAAAGCCACATAATTTTAAATTCACAATTAGAAACTTTTTATTTTCTGTTGAGCCAATAATGTATAAAGCTGCCATGGATAATTGCATAGTGTATGTAGGGTTGTAATAATTGCCCAATTATCTAATAATCAGTGATGTCTATTAGAAAATTTAGTTTTATGGTAGATTATAAATGAGATTCATTTGCACTTTTCCTTATCTTTGAAAATTTTTATTAAAATTATATTAGCTTCATAAATATGAAAAACAAAGACATTTCTCTAGACTTTAAGAAATAGTTGTGACTGTCATTTCATCCATACATTGGTCATCTCATTCCAGTAATTATTTTTCTTGTGGTTTATAAGAAAGAGCTCTGTTATAGTCTCAGCATGGTTCCATTTAAAAAAAACAATGTATCTATCTGCTATTTAAGAATTTTCTCTGTCTTTTACAAAACTGAGTTGAATATGATAACTTGTGTTTTAGGTTTTTTTTTATATTGCTTGAATTTTTATATTTGTCCTGCTTGGTTTCTGAGAATCTGTCACCACGTGAAACATTAACTTTAATTGTTTCCCTGTATGTTTCCTTATTCTCATTCATTGTATCTTAATTGTCTAGAAATTTAAAATATATTTATAGGTCACAGATACTACTTTCTTTGTTGTTCTTCAATTATTCCTTGTATCTTAATTTCTCAAACTTTTGGAATTTCTACTGATTTATGTTCACACTAGCTACTTATCTCATAAAATATTCATAGGATACTAAAAATTACATAAAAATATTCAATTTTCTTAAATTCTAAAATATTTTCATTTAACTACTTTCTACTGTTTCCATCTTGACACCAAATTTATCAAATTTTTCTAGTGTCATACATTTTCTGTTACAGACTTGAACACACTAACCACAGATATTTCACAATTTGGTCCTCACAGGATCAAATCTATTTTGATTCCTAAGTATAATCTTGATAATTGTGTTGTTTCTTTGTGTGTGTGTGTGTGTGTGTGTGTGTGTGTGCGTGTGTGCGTGAACATACAAAGTGCATATGTCTTTGTGTATGCATACATTTGGAAATCGGAGGTCAATGTGAAGTGGTTTTTCAGTTACTATATATTGCTTGAGACAAAAATCTCTTACTAAAATGGGTGTTTACAAATTTAGCTAAAATTTTCACCCAGAAAACTTCGACAATCCTCCGGTCTCTGCCCCATCAGGATTGGACTACAGGTACATCACCACATCGGCTCATTCATGTGGACTGCAGGAAGCCAATCTCAGCTTTAAAATATACTGAGCCATTTTCTTATATCTCTTTGTTTTCTTACATAAAGCACTTCATCAAGTGTTTGCATAATTGATATATGTTTTGAAACTTTCAACGATATGTTGTAAGTTCCAATTTATATTTGTGATATACATTATATATATGAAATTAATATTTTAATTTTTAATTAAAGAGAATTCTGTGATCTTCACTAAGTGCAGTCAGATACTCAAAGTCTAGTTATTCCTCTGGGTTCCTCTTAGTTTTCTCCTATGATCTGTTTCTGTGTTGTACACATAAGCATGTATATATAATCAGACATATATGAACATGTACATATAAAACCCCAGCATCTATTAAGTTGACTAAAGAAGTGAGGCATCTTTCCCTTTGAGAATTTACTACAATGATTTATTTTACCAGCAGAAAGCTATGCATCTCTTGGAGTTTACTTGAGTTCTACTTGAGAAAATTTTGAATGCTTGTTCTTCAATTCGGACCTCCATTTATACTACACTGATAATCTCTCCTTGCTGCCCTGTGGTGATATTTTGTTTGTCTTCTCACAAATAAAGCTTGTCTGGAGTTCACAGTGCAAAGCTAAGCCACTAGTAATCCATACATTCCAGTGAATGATAGTATACATCTTTAATCCCAGGACTTGGAAGGCAGAGGCAGAGGAATGTCTGTGGGTTCAAAGCTACCTTGGGAGACATGAGATTGATCCAGTCTAAAAGAGAAACAGAGCTAGGTGATAATGACTCACACCTTTAATTCTAACACTAGGGAGGTAGAGACAGGAAGGATTATGCCTTGACGGAGAGAGGAATATAAGACAGGAGGAGATAGGAGCTAAAGGCATTTCAGCCTGAGAACTTGTAGAAGCAAGATATCACATTTAGTCTGAGGATTTCAGAGTGGTAAGAACTAGTGGCTGCCTGCTCTGCTTCTCTGATCTTTCAGCTTTCATACCCTAGTATCCAACTATGGATTTTTATTATTAAGACCAATTAAAATTGGCTTACCTCCTCCAAGGAGTTAATGGGGAATGGGAAAATGGGTCAGGAGAAGGGGGAACTGGGTTTGGTATGTAAAATGGAACATCAATTGTTTCAATTAAAAATGTAAAAAAAGAACAGGCAATACTTTCCAATTCATATTATCATCTCACTAGTGGTACTATATCCTTACAGCGGAGGAGAATGGAGGACATTCTGAGCACAGTCACAGGCAGGGTCTTCAAAATTTCTCCTGCTCATCCTTAAGTTAATACATTTTTTGTTTGTTTTTTTTAAACTAGTTCTACCAAACTGGAATGCTGTCTTTTATCTGAATAATAGTGTTCTACACATAGGGAAGAGAGATAAATGGGTGGATTCTAATATCTAGCACCTTGATGCAAGATTGTTCATAATAATGGTCCTAAATGATGTTTTAACCATAATGTGGTATTCAGTGTTCAGAGCGTCAGGGGAGTACAGAGCTTGCAATAGTGTAAATTTTGTCGTTTCTGTGTCTTGGTACAGTTTTCTAGCTTTTCTGTTCCTAACTTAGGTGATTTTAGATGGCGATGGCTGGCAGGCACATGCAGAGGGTCTGTTTCTTTTTTGGGTGTGGTATTTGTCCTCTGGGTAGCAGTGTTCCTTAGGTGTTTTGTGTATGTGTGATCTCAGTACCTTTGCATTTCAAGAAAGCAATTTGTGATTTGTCTTATTTTCTTTTTCTAAGAATGAAGTTAAATTCTTACTACTGATTGACTGAGTATACTCAACACAGAACATACCCTTAAAGAAGAAATAAACAGAAAGATATCTTTAAATCACTTTTGCTTACCATGTGAAAACTGAAGATTTCATGTTTGAATAGGAAATGGGGGAGATTTATTATAAAGACCTGGTCAGAACCAGGCTATCATAAATTCTAAACTAATATATTTCAGTCTTATATTCCTTTTGCTATTTCTTATAATGCAATGAATTTTAAGATATCATTAAGTAAATCCTTTAATGGTTTTTTATATTAAATGTAGATGTGACATTATAGAAACATTTGGAATTTTAGTGAGGTGTCTGAGACACAGCACCAAAGTTCAATATAAGTAAATTTATACGACTCTACCATCTCAGGGTGAAGGAACACAAAACATGAATGTGTCTAAAATCTTTAAGATTTTTTATACCTGTAGTTGGAG
>JAQHUG010000117.1:5661749-5671881 GCA_028555095.1 Dicrostonyx torquatus | reverse complement strand
CTCTCTCTCTCTCTCTCTCTCTCTCTCTCTCTCTCTCCTGAAGAGGAAGCTTTTCTGATGATGGCTGGGCAAGACTCTGATCTATAACAAAGTGCTGTTAAGAAACATCCAATTGTTACATTCCTTTAGCAGAACAGCAGTATTTGGTTTTACTCTAGATACCTATTTGGTCTTCAGTTATCGGCCACCCAGGTAGTGTCAAGAACAAGCTCCATACCATGGACTGAGCTTTAAATCCAATCACATATTGTGTCTCCCTCGCATCAGTGTGTCTTACAGCTATGTTATCGTTGTAGACTGGAGACTTTGTAACTAGGTTGTTGTTTACCCTTTTTTGTAGTACACGTCACAGATCAGTGTCTCAGACTATATTGGTTATTAGTTGCTGAATTCTATTCAGTTTGATAATTGGAGAGGAGAGACACCTGATGAGTTCCTTAATCAACCATTGCTAAATTCCTGTTCTAAAATAAGTATTTAAGCAAAGCTTTATTCAAATGGACTATATGCTAAAAACCTGTTTAAAGTAATAATGTAAAACAAAACAAATCTTCTGGACTACTCTGTAATTTTCATCCTAGAAAGAAAATAACTTTTTTCTTTTTTAGGTTAGGTTTTCTCCAGCAAGCAACAATCCTCTTCAGCTAATGTCTCCTTTCAGGATTAAATCCAAAATACTGCATTGTGTTCAGCATTCACGCATCTTTACTCTTCTGTGACAGGACATACTTTAGTCTTGCTTTTGTGTCCTATTTTCCAATTGATGTGTTTACATCTAAAGTAATTATGAACATAGATCAAAATGTGCCAGCTGGCTTGCTGTTTTCTTTTCTGGGAATTTGTCTCAATTTTATTTTCCTAACTTCTGTTTTTATTGAAAATTTTATGATTACATTGTGTCTTCCTTATTTAGCTGTCATTTATACTTTCTGTATTAATGTTTATCCAAAATATAAAATATTCTTTAAAAATCAGTTTAATTATTTTGGGGAAATTTAATATATAAGTTTTGTGGTCAACACTTCCTACCCCTTCCCTCCCTTCATTGTCTCCTCCATTCCTTCATAACTTTTACACTCTCAAATGCACACATACAAATTTAGTGTTGCTCATATTTGTATGTTTTTCAGACTGACTGCATGGAACTGGATAACCTATGAGGATCTTATCAATGGCGAGGACAGATTCTCTCAATAACCATTAATTACTTGTAGTCTAAGCCTGGGTGAGGCCCATTTGCACTAGCATGTCAATTGATGTTGTCATCACACAGATCTACTTTATATTCTTTTGTACATATGAAATTTCTTATGATTTAAAAAATACAATGTAATGTTTAGGAACACAGGTGAATGAGTTCCCAACTGAGTTACCAGTGCTGACTTCTTGAACTTATATTTTTCAATCACCCTATAATTACATTGAGCATATGGATACAAGATTCAGTCCCTTGAACTTGAAAAAGAACATCAATAAAGTAATTTACTACTAATGTCTGCAGATGGAAGACAAGCAGAAGAAAAGAGATTCATGCAGATCAGAGAACAGAAGCATTCCTCAAATACGTTAACAGTAAAATATCATTTGTAAAATAGTTAAAAATAAGACCAACACATAGGTACAGTGAGTTTACATCTGTAAGTAAAATGTTTGTTGTAAAACAATAAAGTCCTTATTCTGTAGCAATTATCATGACCATATGGAAGTAGAGGACAGAAACAATTCAGACTGCCTGGAGATCATTTTGATGTTTGTCTTTCAGAGCGTCTTTTTAATCTCCAGAGAATGCTGAAGGCTGCACGTGAGGACACGTTTGTTGTACTGATCATGTTTCATCAAAATTGGAGAATCAAATTCTGAAAATCCCAGTTGTCAATGGCATGTTCCTTCAATCAGTAATTTTAAACTGTGATATCTTATTTATGAAAATCCTAAGTAATTAGATGATGAAAGGCAATGAATAACAAAAGCAAAAAAAAATGTTCTTTGCCTTAAGTAGAGGGTTGCTCATTCTAAAACTACTGACATGGTTGTTCAAGAAGAGGCTTGTTTTCATGCCCTTTAACTCCATTAGATTCACATTTTCACCTTCTTCACAAACACAAACACACACCATTTAAAGGGTAAGAAGATGTGGAACGATTGTTGTCAATTAAAAGCTCTTATAATTTTAGTTACACATAATTTTTATTCATGTGCTTACTCAGCAATGATAAATTATGGTACCAGAAATTGTAATCAAAATCGGGCAAAAAAAATATTTACACACTCCTCATTTATTTTGAAAATTTGAATGAAGTGTGCTGATTCACTTTCAAATACTTTTACAAACCTAATTTTGGAAAGTATTAACATTGAGATGATTTTAAATGGTAGGTTGAGACACAGCAATAAGGAGAAGACTGAATTACTATGTCCTACATTTAGCACTTGACATTGACTTTTTGATTAAGCCCATAAGGGCTAATAAAATACCTCCTAGTATTGAAACTTGATTGAATTCTTTGCCATAAAAGAATAATACCTTTCTCCATAGCTTTGAAGCCCAGCTGTCTATGTGCTCATTCTATATCTGTGAATCTTCAATGTAAGGTTCAATCTTTAATGAATATGAAATAGCTGAATAAAAAGTACTTGTTGGCCTATTTAAATATTTTGAAGCAACAGATAATATAAATCAAATTTCTCATAGGATATACAGGAATAGATAAACTTTAGACATCTAAGATGACAATTATTTCAGGAGCATTCCAAATTATTCACGGTAATATAATCTCAGTAAATCATGGGCTTATATGACCAATACTGTGCAGAGTGAATATAACACAATAAATTCTTGCTAAATTTCATATTAAGGCACACAGGATATTTAAGACTTAATTAATTATTCCAATATTGTGTTTGTCTCTGTATAATATGCAGTGGAGCAATATAGATGTACAATGAGTTTTTTTATAAAAACTTGTCAAATTTTCTTTATAAATGTGTGTATAAATATTTCAGGACATATGCTCAACTATGTTCATTGCAGCTTTGTTTGTCATAGCCAGAACCTGGAAACAACCTAAATGCCCCTCAATCGAAGAATGGATAAGAAAAATGTGATACATTTACACAATGGAGTACTACACAGCAGAAGAAAATAATGAAAGCTTGAATTTTGCAGGAAAATGGATGGAGATAGAAAACATTATTCTGAGTGAAGTAACCCAGACACAGAAAGACAATTATCACATGTAATCACTCACAGGTGGTTTTAAAACATAAAGCAAAGAAAGCCAGTCCACAAACGACAATCCCAGAGAACTTACACAACAATGCGGACACTAAGAGAGACTTACATAGATATAATCTAAATGGGAAGTAGAAAGTATTAAAAGACAAGATCTCCTGAGTAAATTGGGAGCATGGGGACCTTGCGGAAGGATTGAGGTGGGGAGAGGAGAGGCAGGGAGGGGAGCAGAGGAAAATGTAGAGCTCAATAAATATCAATAAAAATAAAATAAAATAATTTCTTCTTAGGATCTCCACATATCTACTTTATGTTTACTCCAACTATTTATAGTATAATAACCTAAATGTTATTAATCAACAACTACTTAAGCTTTAAAAGAGAAAATATGTAATTTAGGTCAATTATAACTAATGTAATTCAGCATCAAATTATTCCAGGGCTTGTTTAATGACTTTATATATGTCAAAATTATATGTAGGAATATGTAAAATATTCATCACATAAATTCTAACCACAATAAAAATTAAGTGGAATATTTCAATTATAGCATGGAAATTCCCATTGTGATTTCTCAAGAAGTTAGACTAAATGTTCTATGATCTTTGAGGTTAAGATCATCATTCTTCATGAAAAAGAGTACAAAGTCAAAAGGTGTCTTTTAAAAATTCTTCCCTAAGAGTGCTCTAAGCATTTAGCTTTTACTGTTTTTAAATGTCTTCTGTGAGTCTGAGTATGTTGCTACAGGTGACACAGAGGGATAAATAAGTCACACCTGGGCTTTGCCCTTCTCTCCACATAGACACATGTGTCTTCCTGGTCATTTTTCCTGCCCACCCTGAGCTGCTATCTCATGACTTCATGAACATGATTCTGATAATGGTGATAAATGTTGCCATGTCTACTTAATATTTTTTTGCGAGGAGACACCAGCGGTCACTTGGAAGACCTTTGAAAACTAGGCTAACGGGCTGGAGAGATGGCTCAGCGGTTAAGAGCATTGCCTGCTCTTCCAAAGGTCCTGTTTTCAATTCCCAGCAACCACATGGTGGCTCACAACCATCTGTAATGAGGTCTGGTGCCCTCTTCTGACCTGCAGACAAACATGCAGACAGAATATTGTATACATAATATATATATAATATATATATGTATATATGTATACATAATATATATATATTGTATACATAATTCATATATATATATATATATATGAAAACTAGGCTAGGCTAAATATGTTTTCAAACAAAGAAATAGCCTGCTCCAACATAGAAACCTCAATTCTACAAAAAGAACTAGAATTAAATCTCACAGTTTTATAGTTTTATATCTGCCACGTTGGTGTGTATTGGTTAGCACACACATTATGTGCTAGTTCTATGTAAAGAATCAACCCATGTATTGAATATATATTGCTTTGCTCATAGACATTCCAGTCTTATGCACCCCTTACCTCTGTTTACGAATATATAACATAGGAATAAAAAGAATTCAAGTGATTCTCATAGGAAAAAAATGTTTCTTGTTCTTTGAGACTCACTTCTTTCTTGTTATTCAATTTAGTTAGAATGAATTGTAGAGACATAATAAACTTTCTTTTTAAATTTTTTCTTCTAACATGCTTTCTTGTCATTTCTGACTGGATAGCAAAGGAAATTTATCATTTATTTGATGTTCATATATTTTTTAAAAACCTAAGTATTCCTAGTTGACTCCAGCTGTCAAATTTCACAGCCTAGAGTCATCTACAGAACTCTCAGTTGACAGATTCCTAGACCTCTTTTGTCTGTGGCCATGTCTGTGAACTACTGTGTTGAATGATGATTGATGTGGGAGGGCCTATCCTGTTGTGATTGGCAGCATCCTTTTTCAGGTAGGACTAGTCTGTAGAAGCAAACTAACTGAGCATAAGCCAGTGAGCACCACAGTAAGCAGCAGTCTTTCATGGTCTCCACTTGAATTACTGTTTGAGCTCTTGTTCTGTTGTCCCTCCAGGATACCTTTTGGCCTGGAAATATGAATGAAAAAAATTGTTCTTACCTCAATTTTATTTTAGTCAGATGGCTTTTCAAACCAACTGGAAAGCATACTAGAATTTACTTCCTTTGAAAATTTCAATTTTATAGGTATTTAATATAAAAAGCTAACACTCTTTTGTAGACAGGATGTGATCAGACAAAATAAAGTTGACCAATTCTTTGAAAGAAAACAAGTAAGCTATTTTGAATTAACTAACTGACTCTACCATCTATATTATCTTAAACATCTAGCTGGCCTGTTTGTATTTCTATAAAGACAGAATAGTTAAAAGTGAAAAAGATAACAAGGAAAAGGATCAATTGTGGTGCTTATGAAACACTATTGAAGATGGTAGCCTATGAATCCAATTTACACTTTCTCTCTGTGTATTAAAAACATGAAATATACAGTTGTTTCCCAGTATGTCCTTCAGGATCTATCTATATGTGAAAGTACAGTCAGAATCACTCGATAAAATAAAATTCAGGGTTAGTTGTGAACAAACTACAACTAGAAACAACAATGGAAGGCATAAGATACATATATTAAAAATGGAGAAGGAAAGAAACAAAGAATGCATATAATAACAATAAAAGGAAACTGAGAGCAAGCTTCCAGGAGGCCAGGAAAGTCTACCTGTACCTTACTCACTTACAAAATCACTCACTCTTGTACATCATACTTTCAAGGATAGTCCATGAATATCTAGCTCTACATTACAGACTTGGTTAAAATATGCTTGTAGTTTCAAAAGCAATGAATACAGTATGCATTTCACAATGACCAAAGTGTTTATTTCCTTAAATTCTATTTGACATTTCTTTGTAATACAAATAAATGAAAAAGTAAAGATGATACGTTTCTCAAAGAAATAATGGTTTCTAATAAAACATTAGAATTAAGGTTCACCTTGTCTATGTATACGCCATTGGTTATACTCCATTTTTCATCAACTTCTGATTAACTGGCAATGATATTTAAGGTTAAGACTGTATCTGATCTCTGAGATATGAGTTTCAGAGATCAGTCCAGAGTTTTTGTAAATTATAATTTGTTGACTGCCTTCTGCTTCTAATGTCTTCAGCAGTACAGTACCTGTCTCATATCGATCTACTGTCTATCAGCAAATCAAGCTGTTAGGATAATTAGAAAGGTGGGCTACAGCTTACTGCTTAAACCTTTAAAACAGGAGTTCAAGATGTTTTCTTAAATTTTTTATCATTTGCTTCTTAATGTAGTCTCTGTCAGTCTTCGTTCATTTTTTCTTTTTTCTTTTCTTTTGTTACAATATTGAGACATATAAAGGACATCATTTACAGTATAAAGAATTCAGTCATATGTCATGTTTGCATGTAGATTTAATGTGACTGTGATTTTAGAGGGAAACATGAACACAGAATAGCACAGAGATTCTGTTATTGTGTCATATGTGGCTACAGATGGAAAGCAGCCTGAACAAACATGAGGTAATGACAAAAAGGTGGAAGAAATTTGGGGTAACACAGACATATCAACTGGGCAGTAGAGATCTATGCAAGACACTCAGCTCCTAGTTTATCTGAAAACCTAGAAATGATTTGGGGCAATCTTAGCCTGCCTGAGACACCTCTTTGTGCTTAGCTGATCTTCTCTCTCACCATCACAATAGTTTATACTTTAGCATTCTTATTCTTATTATTATCATCATCATCATCATCATACTTGTGTCATGATCTGTAATTTAAAAAAAACTACATTGAATTCAATACAGTTAGATACTCTCAAACTCTAGAGAATTTAAAATCAGGAAATATTTCTACTTAGAATACATCTAAATTAAATCTCATTTGCTCCTACTTGCTTAAAGAGAAAAACAAAACAAACAAGTAAACAAATACAAACAAACAACAACAAAAATCTTGGACACCTAATGCCATGATCAGCACCTGGTAAAGAGTAGATTTTCCTTGTGATTGTCCTCATTTCCTACTGTCCTTCATGTAAGGGACTTCAGTGGCCCCTGATGCCCTTGAAGATGGAGGCCTCTCATGTCGGCCTGCTGCATTTTTAACACTAGAGCTGGAGCCCTGTGTCAAGGCTTTTCTGTCCTTCTCAGATCCTCCAAGATGCACAACAGAAGGTTTCAAGTTTCGCATTGGGTGCCACTTCCTCCTCCTTGGCTCACTCAGCAGGAAAGGGAAATCTGTGTGGGTGTGTGGAGCTTTCCATCAGATTAACGTGTTTCTGGCTGTTGCCAAAATTAGGAAAAAAATTTAAAAACAAATAAATAAAAAAACAGCATCAAGAATAAAATAGCTTTATTGCATGGATCACAAGTAAAGGGAATTAATTTTCAAAAGCAACAACCGAGCCCACCTCTTGCTTAGGAAGTCACCTCTTCCTTACACAAAATATTCATCACCTTACCTCGGAAAACGATTTCTGAAGATGACCCGGATATGAAAATTAGGAACCAGCCAGAAAGCATTTTTTTGCCTGTGTGGCGCCAGCTGTCCCCTCTGCGTCTTTTCATTTATCCTGGTAGTGCTATGTCTCTTTGCCTTTAAAAGTTAAGTCCACCTTCATCGCACATTGTAGAAAGAAGTGAAATTAAACTGCAGTGTGTTCCAGAGGAGAAAATCTACTTTATTCCTCTCTCAGCCCTACTTTAACTTACACTGACCTAATTACAGCCCACACCAGGCGAAGCCGAGTTGGCGGAAGGAGCGCTTCTGCCACCTAGTGGTTATTGCTCTAAACTATGCACTGAGCCCCCTATTTTTGGCTTTATTTTTGAAATGTCTGGCAGAGAAGTAGAAATGACCTTCTCTAGTATCTGCATGAATACTAAAGATCAGCAACCCGCACGGCTCCGCTCCTTTTGATAGTCCAAAGTGTAATATTCGTTTAAAGATTCCATCTAAAGAAAGTTGAATAAATGGCTCCTAGGATGAACTATTGCTTCAGAAGCGTTTTATTAAGACTTTATTATGTGACCTTTCATGAAGATGAATTTGAAAATCATGATGCCAATATTAATACTACTTAAAGCAGCATTTGCTATACTATGTGTGGAATTGAATACTTAAAGCTCTTACGACCCTCGTCACTAAATCAACTGCCCTCCCTCCCAGCAGCCACACAATTTTGCTAGCTGAATGATTTCTTCTGTGAAGCTCCAGGCTTGTTTGCTTGTTTCTGGAAGTGGGAGTGAACATTTAAGAATGCTGTGTTCTCCTTTTCTGGCTTCATTAATGAGTTATTGATTAGTAACTTGAAAGAAAAACTTGGATGAAAAATGTAGCCAGCCTGAATCACCAATGCTAATTAATACCAGGGAAGGGAAGGAAAATAAAAGGCTCTCCTGTCCCTAAGCACCAGTGTAGCCTGACTCTTCCTCTACCAGTGCATTAAGGCAGCCATGGCCTTCCTATCAGCATCACCTAGCAAAAGAACATCTTTTACAGAAACCTCCCATGCATAAAGCAAAGGAAATCTTTAGATGCAGAGTGCAGCTAATTCTGGGATCATGAAAGCAGACCACGAGATTCACAAGGACACATGTTTCAATAAAGCATTCAAAGTGAAATGATCATTTACAGTAATTTAACTTATTGTAGCCATCTTTAACATCATGCCTATGGATTATTATATTATTAAATCTAGAAAAGGTGACAAAAATTCATTATTATTCATATGGAGTCCTTAAATCCCTACTGCTTACAATATTTTGTTCAGATTATGTTTACACATGAAAGTAAGTATGACTAAATGTTTGAATAAAAAATTGTTCATAAAAATTCACAATGTAGGGCTAGAAAGATGGCTCCGTAGCTAAGAACACTTGCTGCTCTTTTAAAGAATCAGAGTTTGCTTCCCAGCATCCACATTAGAGAGCTCACAACTGGCTATAACTCAAGATCTAGATCTGGTAACTTTTTCTGACCTTCAGAGGCACCTGCATACATGTATCATGCCTAAACATGGACATACACAATACACATTAATAAAAGTGAAACCATTACAAATAAAATAAAACATCTTTTATTACATTTAAATAACATGCTTATTTATTCATTTTTACTTGGAGAGTGACACTGAGTCCTCTGACAGAAAGTATTAGGTTCATATAACTGCAAGAAACAGCCAACACGACAAGACTCAATTTAACCTTTTTCAACTCTCACCAACCTGCAACCCAGAACAAGAAAGGATGAGCTTCAGTCACAACCCATCTTCAAGACTTCTATTTCCTCATGCAGACTGTCTTCGTTTTTGTCTTAGGTTATTTCACTGGCTTCCTAGTGGGCCAAACTCTTTCTTCTATACATCTGTTTTAGCAGATTCAATTATTCATTGTTGTTGGGTGCATGAATTCAACTCAAAATCTCCTAACTTTGTGCACTAGAACTCGCCCCTCTTTACACTTATCTCTCACACACCCAGTTTGGTTTTGGATTTTAAATTTAAGTAAATCCTTTAGAGAAGCTTTTCAGGTTTTGTCCAAACTCACATAGTAAATTTTTAAATTTTTCTTTACATTGAAAATAATTTGTGGTAAAACAGCAGAGATTAAGCTTTGGTGAATTTATCAGTAGTATTGTAAAGTTACTACACAATTCTGTAAAATCTAGCTATGATTGTATCATGCCACCTCTAGAATAATTTTGACCATTCCCTGTTTTACTTTTTAACATAAAGTGTCAAAATATTAGGATAGGGGAGAGAGAAAAAAATAGAAAACGATGGAAGAAGGAAGAGAAGGAGGAGGAGAAGAAGAAGATGAAGAAGAAGAAGAAGAAGAAGAAGGAGAAGAAGAACAAAAAGAAGTAGAAGAAGAAGAAGAAGAAGAAGAAGAAGAAGAAGAAGAAGAAGAAGAAGAAGGAGAAGGAGAAGGAGAAG
>JAQHUG010000117.1:5602386-5616956 GCA_028555095.1 Dicrostonyx torquatus | reverse complement strand
GATGATGGCACTGGGACCTATCTCTTCTGCATGTATTGACTATTTGGGAACCTATTCTATATGAATGCACATCTTCTTAGACTGAGATGGAGGGGGGATGGCCTTGGGCTCCCCATAGGACAGGGTATCCTGCACCATCTTAAGGAAGCAGGTGGAGGACGGTGGGGTAGTGGGGGAGCGGGAGGGCAGGGAACAAGGGGAGTAAATGTAAATTTTGCTTTTAACAATAAATAATAAATAAATAAAGAAAGAAATACATCACAAAAATTCTAAAAACAAACTGCTATTATCAACTTTCACAATGTACTGCCCAACATATACATATTTGAAAATTGATGAATTGCATATAATTAATGTGATTTTTACCAAAGTAACAAGTGCAGGCAAACCCACAGGTTTACTAAAATTAGAGAATGAGTTACATTGAGTAGTTATTTTCCTAAAACTCTCACTCCTAAAGTGATTGAAGCTTATATTCCATGATTACTAAATAAAGATTTATTACAAGGAGATACACTGTGTGATTTGAAGACTTTATAAATTATCTGAGCAGCACTAACTAAATAAAATCAAATTTTTTGAAACTCTTGCTTTATTCAATAGGAATAGCAAGTTCATTATTTGCCAGTAAATGGAATAATCGGCTAATTAGCAGCACTTGTTATGAGATGAATATTCAATTACCAGAGTAGAAAAGAGAAAAGAGGCATGATACCTTGGTAAATTAATTCCTTCTTGTGGACTGAATTTGCATCCACCTGGCATAAAACATAAACAGCCTCTTAGTAAAACCCTTGGGAGTTTTGCCAACTTCAAGGAATTAAAGGGCATTTAACCCTTTCACTCTTTGGCAGAAGATTGCCGCTCACAGATGTTTTCTTCATAGCATTGGTTGAGATTAATTACATCTGTCTAAGTGGCATATATTTTGCAATGCATAGAATGGTAATTAACCATACTTCCTGCCTCATTTGAGTCCAGCATCTTATGTAGAGGAGTGCTGTAAAGAATTCATAAAACTGTCTCACTGAACACGTATGTGAGTAGGTGATACTTCAGTGCAATTATAACGATCTTAAAAATATAGTGAATCCTATAATAACCCAAGATACCTACAATAAGTGAACGTCCTGTTCATCACCCAAAGGCTGTTTCTACTTTCCTTTCCTAGATGTTCTTTTTTTCACACATTGAATACTTTCTCTCTCTCAAAACTCTAGATCTGGAAATGGGAGTATCTGTCTGCGAATGATTTACCAAGACAGTCATATAAGCTGTGCAAGTTGGGAGAGTTCCAAAATTATTTGCAAGTTAGTAAAAAAAAAAAATTATGATTAGTTGCTCCAACCAGTCAAGCCTTGTCTATGTTTTATGGACATGCCTTTCATTGCTGGTGCTATGAGAGTTGTACGTCAATATCAGAAAATGGGGAAAGCCAAGAGCACATATGACTCATATGACATAGCTGTGTGGAAGAATGGAGAGAAATGACCTCTATGGAAAGTCATGTGGTGGTGTGAACTGCTTGGTTGGAACAGTTAAAAGTACAGGTTTCAAGATTTAGCTATGGCTTTTTCAATGTGTGCTCTCCACTGCAGTAAGTTTAGAAAGCATAAATCTTTAAATATACACAATCTTCACTCTAATTTTAATCAGGAAATTTGATCTCATGATACAAATAAAAACCAAGAGTGTTTAATTACTGCCTATTTTAATTAACTAATGATCCAATTTAGGATTGATTAAGGTAGAGTGCCACTGTTACATGAATTTAATGTAGCCACATTATTTACAAGTGATTGTTCATTCTTGTTCTACTAAAACATAATTGATTGTGGTTTGCTTTCCAATATTTTAAAAATAATATACATGTTTTTGTTGTATCTTGCTTATTTCTTTAATTAGTGGTGTTTTGATGAGGGACTTAATGGGAGCTGTCGTGGCAGGGGATGTAAGAAGAGACAGAGGGCCTATAAATAATAGCTCATCTAAATTCTCAAAATCCTGAATTTTTTGCTCAATTCATGTTACATTGTCTCGTAGCTGGAGCTGACTGAAACAGTGTCCCATAGGTATGACACTCAACACCCCTGTTTGTCTAATTCTAGTTTTAAATGATTTGAAAATTAGAGCTTTGGATTTTTTAAAAATATTTCTTCATTGTTTTGCTATTATATCATTTCCAAACTCCTTATCCTTCATTCCACATGTCCCTCCTGTTCTCTTCCAAATTCATGGCCTCTTATTTCAATATATATGATACACATATGTATACACAGACACACACATATAGTAAGGTATGCATATAAGTAAGTATATATTTGTGCATCCTTATTTATAAATAAATATACATTAATTACACCAAATTGCTTGTAATTTCCTAATTCTTCATTTATATCCTTTTCCTGACTAAAGAATGTATACACACACGACAACTTGCAGCAAATAATCCACACACCACATGCATTTGATTAACTAATTAATGCTTATTGATTAATTGAAGTAAAGAAGAATAAGTCTCTAGGATCAATTTCTTAAATCTCTTTCATATGATTTTTCTGAGTAGCCATATTCATGGTCTTTAAATATAACGTTTTGTAGTTCACACTGAACATTAAAATACTTGTCTTGGGCTCACATTCTCTGCTTATTCTATTATGTGATATTACGTCCAAGTATATATTTAACAGATACAGAATCTATACGAAAAATATTGAAGATCTCTGAGATGTTGCACTTGCATATCAATCTTTTTTGCGTGGTTTCATTGTTTTAAAAATCAGTCCATGACATGGTCTATATCTTAGTCAGTGTTCTATTTCTGTGAAGTGGCACCATGACCACAGTAACTCTTGTAAAAGAAATAATTTAATTGGAGTTGTTTACAGTTAAAAAGGATTAGTCTTTTGTCATCATGCCAGGGAGCAAGGAGGCATGCAGATGGACATGTTGCTGGAGAAGTAACTCAAGAGTTCTACTTCTGAGTTCACAGGCAGAAGGACAGGAAAAACACAGGGACTGACTTGGATATTTTGAAACTGCAAGCAAAGAAACCTTCTCTCCAGTGAAACACTTCCTCCAACAAAGTCCCACCTACTCTAACAAGACCACATCTTCTAATCCTTCTCAGGTAATGCTGCTCCCTGATGACCATGCGCTAAAATATATGAACCTGTAGGGGCAATTCTTACTCAAATTACTACATTCCACAAAATATTCCAAGGAGAGCAAAGAGAACTCAGAGTGGTAGAGTTTACTAGGAGATATTTTGGCTACAGAAAGCCTATCTTTGAAGGAATTAGGGGATCCTATCCTCTCCATTTCATCCATGTCTGGGTATGTTGTGAATCAGCTTTGCTACCTTTTGCCAGAATAATATCCTGTTTGGGTACAGATCAAATGTTATGTTTCCAACCAGTCATAATCTAGAACTCTATTCCAAAATAAACCTTGTATTCTTCTAAATAAATTGTTTCAGGCATCTTGTTACGTGGCAGAAAGCTGAATAACACAGTCCAGAATATTCTTTGCATAAATATAGTCACAATCATGATGATATTTATGTAATCAAAATTCATTACAAGAAAGCAACTAAATGAAAGGCTAAGCTAAGACTACAAAATAATATTTTAAGTATATCATTTTTCAATTTGATGAAAAAGATAATCTTTAAATCTTTAAAGATTATTTTAATCTAATTAATTCCCAATACCACAGTACTCCAAGTGCTTCATATTCGTCATTAAATTCTAGAAACCCCTTTTCTCATTTGCAATCCTCACATTTTACAGCAGAGAATAAAGTGGAATCCTTCCCTTCCCAGCTTCATTAGCATTGTAATTTCTTGCCAAGAGAATCAACTTGATATACTTGAATTCAACTTCAAGTTGAAGTGTACACTAATCCAGTTAAAACCTCTCTACAAATTTGACATAAATTAATGAAGTTTCCAAATGTTTTGTCAAATACATATAATGATGCAAGAGATCTAGACACATTTTTTTCTTCAAAACATCGTGAGTTTATTGTTACAAGCTTAAATGAAGATTTTGAAATTTAATATAAAGATAATAATTCATATGGTAAATAATGCATAGCTTGTATTTTATAATTTTTATTAGATAACTTATTTATATTCACATGATATTGAATTACCATGAAACTTAATATTTCATTCAGTTTAACTTGTAGTATTTAAGCAAGTAATAAAAAAAGTTACAAATTAAACAAGGCATGTAAAGGGACTGGTACGTTTGCTCAGGGGTTAAGAGCACTTGCTGTTCTTTTAGAGTACCCAAGTTCAGTTCCCAGTACTAACAGAATGGATCACAAACATCTATAACTTTATTCTGTGGGGATTCAGCTCTCTCTTCCAGTTTCTGAAGACACAAGGCATATACATGGTGAACATACATGCATGCAGACAAACACTTATACACACGAAATTCAAATAAGTGAATCTTAAAAAAAATGGTCTGTGAACATTTTGTTTGCATTACATTTAAATGCCAGCTGCATGTTTTAATCTGGGGAAGTCTTTTTACAACCATCTTATATAAACGAAGAGTCTGAGAAACCATTATAATCATATTTCATGGTAGATGATATATATTATTCTCAACAAAAATTTTCAGAGACCAGTGTTGCCTTTATGCTACAGATGTGGCAGATAATTATGAACTTGGATTTAACTCTGTACAGGAAATGTGAAAACAGAACATGACTTTTCCATTCCTCATTGAGTTATTCAAAATATCCTGTCTCAGAAATGGTCCAGATTGATTCAGAAGTGCTTGTGCATAAGTAACCATCTAAGATGAATGACATTGAATCATTAAAGAGGTGTTAAAATGCAAGCTTATTACTGAATGGTAAAAAGGAAATGTACTCTTTCTGATTTGTGTGATTCAGTGCCCTCCACCATGGAAACGGTTAAATTTCCTTTGACAAAGGAACTCAGGAGAGGAATAGCAATCCTCTGTCTACATGTCCCTAATGACTTTTTAAACACTCACTTACATAATAGAACAGCATAGTAAATTTTAATACAATGTTGCATCAGCACTAATTGTATTTGAAAAAATATTAAAAACAGCAAATTTCCTTTACACTCTCTGATAATCAACACTATTCATCTCTAGATTTTTGGAAACCAAATAAGAATATGTAATAATCTATTTCTATTGACAAGTGGAAAATTATCAGGAATGCCAAATAAAATAAACTGAAACTAAAATATCAAAAGCTTTTTCTATGTATAGAAGAGACGAATTAAATGGTTGTGATAGAAACTCTATGTTTTGCCAAGTCTGAAACATTTGGTCTCAATGTGAGGCCCAGGGCAACTTGGTTACACTGCTGTCTCAGCAGGCTCAACAGAAACTAGATAAAAAGTAGGCCTGAATTTCAGTTACTGAAAGGCAGCACCTGTTCAGGAAAAGCCATCAGATGACACCAACCAGGGAAGGGCCAGCATCCTATTAGATAAGATTGGGTAAGATCACCAGATGTCCCTCCATTCCCTTATGCCAAGACCCCCCTACAAATGTCAGCCAGTCAGAGTTCCTGAAGCTTAGAAATCCCCTCACTCCAACTTCTGCTATGATAAAATCCATACCTTAACCGGTCACAGGGCTCTCCCGTACCACTATGTCAGACACATGGAAGGTCCAAGCCTGAGCTTGAATAAAGACTCTTTGTTTTTACATATGAGTTTGGACTCTGTTTTTAGTTTGTGGGGGACCCTGTGATCTGGGCATAAGAATCAACCCTAGCATAAAGACAATGTCTCCAAGTTTTAGAGATTAAAATGCATGGTAATGTCCCACTACTCTGTCCTCCTGGTCTCTCTGTCTTTCTCCTTGTCTATTCTCTGCCCTCTTGACCTTTCTGTCTCTCACCAGGTCTCATATCTGTACTCTTGATCTCTGTCTCTTTAGATGTCTCTCCTGCATTCTCTCTGCTGTTCTCATTTTTTTCATCAGTGAGGACTCCATTTTCCTCTTTCTCAATTTTTCTAGAATCTCTTTCCATACTACTTCCTCATCCTTGGGTTTTGAGAGATAACCAAAGTGATTGTTTCTTTAATGAGTTTCTGGAAGATTCTAAACTAACCTTCTTCCCACTTACAAATGTCCTCATTTCTTAGTCTTCTTCCAGGTCTCTGGAGTCTGGTTTTACTCTGTGAATTGAATTCTATCTATAGTTCTCCACACTTAATTATCCAAGTCTGAGAACAAGATGAAATGTTCTCCCACTGTTTATATTCTGCCTGAATATGCCCCAAACACTATTTTATCATTTCGAAATGACGGCGCAACACAGTAAATTAAATGGAAGTTTATTTCAGATTAGTACTATTTGAAAAAATTAGTAAATTATTTCAACTCTCTCCCCAAGGCCTAAAAGAATCTCTTATTCACCTCACATCACATTTTATTTTAAACTTCAGATCTGGGTCAGATGATTCAGTCTCTTTGTCTTTTTTTTTTCTCCTCTGTATATCTTTTATGAACCAACTGAAGGCTGCTGTCTTCTTTGAGTTTGCTGTATTTAAAGACTAAATTCTCTGAGGTGTATAGCCATATTAAAGTAGATTCTATTTTCAGGTTTGAAAGAACTTGTGTTAGTTTCCTTATGTTGACATAACAATGAACTGCAATCCACAGGGATTACAACAAAGAATACATTCTTCCCTGTTTCTGGAAGTCAGAATGCCAAAATCAATGTAAGCTAGGAGGAATTCTTCCCTCTGAGGGCTCTACAAAATCCTTTCCCTTACCTCTTACTAACTTCTGCTAATTTCTCAGAACTTTTTGCATTCCTTCCTGCCCAATTAGTCCAGTTTTCCCTCTGCCCCCATGGCTTTCTTCCCTTTGTATCTGTGTGTCTTTACCCATTTCCCTTCCATTTAGAACACCAATCATTGGATATAATGCTCATCTGGACTCAGTGTAATCTCACATCAACTTCATTGTTTACACAAAAGATATGTTTTCATGTTTGCAGATCACCGAACTTCTAGCTGCCATTCTTCCTCTCCCAGAAAAAGGTTATATTCACAAAGTAAAGATGGTGGAACATCTGTAAATCTTTTTAGGTAAAAACATACAATCCATTATAAAGTCACTCAGATGCAAATAGACCAATCATATATGAAATGAGCATGGAGATATCCCGATTAGCTTTGCTTAAATACTTAGTGTTGGTGCTAGAACTCACACATTAGTATGCATCCCATTTTTAAAAGGATTTCTCAGAAGTACATAAAACAAATACATAAAACTGACTCTGAAAAAAGAAATACACACACACACACACACACACACACACACACACACACACACATACATTTTCTCCTTGATTATCTTCTTGAACTCTACAGAACGGAGGATATTACCTTGTCAATACTGCTAACTATTGAATGATTAAAGACATATTATTTCCCAGAAGATCTTCTCCAGGATATACATTCCCATTTAACATGATTGCCTTTCAAAAATATGTCATGAGCAGACTGAAAACCATGACATGTGTCTCTCAGGAAACCTGATTTAGTTCCAGTTGTCTCATTTTTAAAAAAACGTCTCCTAATTGCTTAGTTTCTTATATAATTAGAGTTCATCTTATGATAATGGATTTGATGTCAGACAGATGTGACTATGAATCCTAAATTTGCCACAAAATAACTGTTTTGACATTAAAATTAAATAGTTTCCCTAAGCTTCAACTTTCAGCTTGCAAAATAGGGATGTAACATTACCATAAAGAGTTAATGAAAGTAGTAATCAGATAATAGATCATCAGCATAGTGTGGATGTACTAATGACTTCTGATAACTTTTATTATTATGACTATATAGAAATATCATTTACTACCACAAAACCTATTATTTTGAGAATGAGCTACAATCCTATGCTACTTCATGTCCTGCTAATATCACCATAGCTCATAAAGACTTGTGCACTGTTTGACAGACCAAAATATCCTTATTTTGCTATAGTATATAAAAGCAAAGTGGTTCCAAATACCCAGAGTTCTAATGATCAGGGGACTGAAGTATATAATTTTGCATTTGCAATGGCTACACAACATAAAAGGATATGAATTATAATCCCAAAGGCATAAAAATGAATGAGTAATAAAAGCAAAGCTTTTTACATAATGGAAGTTCAGTTGTTAGCTACTCAAAATAAAGTTTTTACTGAAATTGTTTAACAAAATTCCCATGAAAGCTTCAAACAAACAGACAGAATTATTCAAGAGCATCATTACAAAAAAATCTAATCATACGCATATACAAATATACACACATACATACATATCCACATACATATGCACATACATATATACAAATAAACACATACATACACACACATACAAGCTCACGTATCCAACCATTATGCTGTGTGACACTGTTCCTGGGGAGACATGAACCAGTTTTCTCATTCAGATAGAAAACTGAGGACAGACCAAAGTATGGATACCATATCCAAAATATGGATACCAGCTTGATGAACCAATGAGTTGATTAGAGTTCCATACTAGAATATGAGAGAAGATGTTTTTTAATATTTATTTATTATGTAAACAATATTCTTTCTGTGTGTATGCCTGTAGGCCAGAAGAGGGCACCAGACCCCATTACAAATGGTTGTGAGCCACCATGTGGTTGCTGGGAATTGAACTCAGGACCTTTGGAAGAACAGGCAATGCTCTTAACCTCTGAGCCATCCCTCCAGCCCCAAGAAATGAATTTTTTATTGGAGAAAAATGACTCAAAGAAAGCCGGGTCACCAAGAGTTCACCTAGCCTAAGTAATAGCACATATAAACTGGATATGTGGAATATTCTGAACAAAATGCAAATGGCTCAGGAGGTCAGCAAGTATCTTTCCCCGATGTCTTAGTTGGTCTGAATCTCTGCTTGGTAACTCAGCTACTCTCTGGTTCTTTGGACAGCATAGTTAACCTCTATTCAACTGGTCTGAGCTTCCTCTAAGATGCTCGCCTGTCTGAGAGTGTCTTTCAGAGCAGTCCCAAGCTCAAAGAAGAGATGCCTGGTGAATCAGGTCCAGCAGGTATGTTTCAGAAACTACTGTTGTTCACTTTCTGCCTCAAAAGGGTCCCGGCAAGATGAGATGATTCACCTCATTTTAGAATATACTATCCTAGCCATATTTTCTCCAAGATAGAGAAATTGTATCACAATAACACACACACACACACACACACACACACACACACATATGCATGCACATCTATACATACACAACCCACATACATACCCATACACACACACACACACACACACACACACACACACACACACACCTGAAAGAGGAAGGAAGAAAAACAAAACAAATGGAAAACAACTTAAGGTTAGCAATAAATCCTATGCCTGTCACAACTACCTAATATTTAAATGAAATACATTCCTCAATAGAGTTGCTAAAAGAAAAACAAAACAACAAAATGAAAAAGAGCACAACCATTTTGCTGGCAGGGGCTCACTTTAATTGTAAGCAAGGAATAGGTGTGAAATAAAAGAATGGAAATTTTATAAATGTGCCAATATCCAAGCATATCATTTTGCAGCATAGACATTCTTGCATCTGAAGGTATTAGTATTAAAATATTAGTAGGAGACTTTAATACTCCAAATTAAATAATGGAAGGGACATCTGAACAGAATACCAATAAGCTATCAGTAATACCACTATTGTCCAAGTGCACCTAAAATAGATGCACATACTGTTGTTCTTTTTAATTGTGGGGATCCCCGCAGCTTGCTGTGGGTCCTCAGGGTTGCACAAGACCATGCGGGCAGTCCCCGATGATGGTGGGTCCCCGGTAGCTTGTGCAGGTGAAGACCACAGGACAATGGTGGCAGCAGTGGCGGCGGGCAGGCGGCAGCAGGTGCATGAAACCAGACAGTAAAGTTAAACATTTATTAGGTGGATTATGGAGGGGAAAAGAAAGAAGAGGGGAGAGAGAGAGAAAGAGAAAGAAGGAGAGAGAGAGAGGAAGAGGAGAACAGAAGAAGCACACCTGCTTCTTCCAAGAGCAGGGCCATAGAGAGGGGAATCTGCCAACTGCAGGCAGGCAGACAAGGAGTGGGCGTGGCTTTCCATTAAAGGGACAGAATCCATTACATTCCCAGCTCTTTTTCATAATAAAAAGCAGGGGAATTAAGCACCACAGGTTGAAGGAATTGGGGCAGTGGACTCATGACTGCTTCTGGCTTATTTGTGGGCATCGTCTTTTGAGGGGGGAACCTGAGATGACTGGTGCTGGCCACATCCTGGCAGAGCTGGTCTCTGCTCCTATCTGGTGTTTGTGCATGGAAATGTCTGGTGTCTCTTATACCTGTTTTACGGTATTGGCAGAACAAAGAACAGAGTTAAATTAAGGAAAAAAAATTTAGGACCAGGGAATTGCGGGGGGGGGGTGTGTGTTTCTGACCTGTTTAAGGTGGATGCTTTAATTCAGCTCTCTGGAACTCACAAGAATTCTTTGGGTTTGTAAAAACAGAAGTTTTAGACATATACATTGTATAAACAGTAGCATATTTATGTTAGAATGACTATAACAGATATTTCTTCACAATGAAAAGTATTTTTAAGACTATGGAAGGCATCATGAGGGAGAAATTTGACCTGAAACTTGTTTAGTGAGGTTGCCTTTTTAAATTGACAAAGCCTCTCAGCTATCAGACTGCATTAGAGATCTTTGAGAAGGATAAAATTTTACTTGAGTTACTGATTAAAAAATGACAGAGAACTTACTTAGTTGGCACCCAGAGCTACTCCCCTTTTAGGTCCTCCAGGATGGCTGAAGGTCGCATTTACCTTCTGCTTTTTAGCATAGGGCCTGCCAGGCTCCAGAAGATCCTGTGGGCTAAGAAATCTGTAGGAAGACAGGCCTACCTTGTCTGGAGCAGTTAGGGTGTTGATTCCAGCGATTCTGTCCACATCAGAAGATCTTCAGCTTAGGTGAAGGGCAGCTTTGCCCAGGCCCAGTGGTGAAGCAAACTGTGGATGGACATTGTTGTGTGCCCATTCTATCTTCTGTATTCTTTGGAGGAAGTAGAGTGCTGTTGGGAGCCAACCTGTCTCTTTTGTTATGAAAAGATTTTTTTTTAATAAATGCCATATTCCCCAGATCTCTGAGCAGTTGAAGGCTGTTCATTAGGTATAACTACAGTTTACAATTTGCCTGTAGAGCTGGGTCTGAGCTTGGCCGCATTGGCTCCCAACTTAACGGGTAAGATTTGCACTCGTATAATGACAGAAAGAAGAAAAACTGCTTGTAATAGAAGGGTAATGGCAGAACTGACAATATTTTGTAGGAAGCTTAAGAGTACATACCAGTTTAAAACCTGAGACTTACTGATTTTGTAATCTGAAATGAGATACAGTGAACAATTATATTAAGCATAGGTGCATTTAAGTTGCATGTGTGATCACATACACACACAGAGAGTGAACAGGAATTGGATGAAGTGGATGCTTTGGTGGGCCCTACCAAAGGCATGCCACTGCATAAACCAGAGGACAAAACAGGGAATACTTCAGTAGAAATTGGAGAATCTGGTCACCTTACCAGGCTAGAGAGTTAACACTGGAGAACCAGGCAGGGAATACCTCAATAAAGATGGTGGAACACGGTCACTTGACCTGGCCCTCAGCCAAGATGGCTATGAAGTCATTTTACCCCAGTCAAAATGGCGACAGCCACACCTTGTACGAAAAAGCCATAAGAGAGACCTAGAGGTATGATCTGCTCTGTTGCTGAGTCGCAATGCCATAAGCCACAGATAGGAGCAAAAGTCTGGAGCTGAAAAAAGCTGCACCATGCCACAAGCCATGGCTGGAATTGGAAAAGAAAAAAAAAACTTACAACCCAGCAGCTAAAATCGTGTAAACCCACAAAAAGGCAAATCAGCACGACCTTCCAAGACCCATAGGGGAGTGTCCTCCAGGTAGACCTATGGGTGGGAAGGTAAAGCCTGACTGGATCCAGTCTGGGTGACTGGAAGCCAGAGAGGTCAGTCAGAAGCCACTCCGAGTGGCTTTTTATGGGCAAGGGGAAAAAAAAAAAAGAAATGGAAAAAAAGAGAAAGAAGAATCCAAGGGACCCTGGGTCTCCACTCAAATGCACCACACAGAGTATGCAGTGCTAACGCAGGTGGAGTGATCCCAGGTCAGTCCAAACATAATCTTAGCTAAGGGAAGCGGCCAACAAGTGAATGCAAGCGAAAGGACAACCATAGCCTTGAAGACCCTGGTTGCTGGTAAATTCCCCAAGTTCAAATAAACAATTAAGCTGACGAGAATGCGAACACTCACTATTGGATGGAACACGTGGGTCGTTCTCAAGATAATCCCCAGTTGCGGTTTGGTCCCAGGACTCTCGCTGGAAGACCTCCTGAGTCACATGGCACCAAATGTTGTTCTTTTTTATTATGGGGGTCCCCACAGCTTGCTGTGGGTCCCCAGGGTTGCACAAGACCACGCGGGCAGTCCCCAATGGTGGCGGTCCCCGGCAGCTTGTGCACGTGGCAATGGAGGCAGCAGTAGCAGCTAGCAGGTGGTAGTGGGTGCATGAAACCAGATGAGTAGTAAAGTTAAACATTTATTAGGTGGATTATGGAGGGGAAAGAGAAGAACAGGGAAGAGAGAGAGAAAGAAAGAAGGAGAGAGAGAGAGAGAGATAGAAAGGAAGAGGAAGAGAACAGAAGAAGCACACCTGCTTCTTCCAAGAGCGGGGCCAGAGAGAGGGGAATCTGTGAACTGCAGGCAGGCTTGTGGGCAGACAAGGAGTGGGCGTGGCTTTCCCTTAAAGGGACAGAATCCATTACACATACCCTTCAGAAAAACAGAATGTATGTCCTTCTCAAGTTTTCGGGGAATACTCCCCAGTATGAATCACACTGGGACATAAAACACTTCGTGTACATTTTGGAGAAAGTTATAAAATTATAATTAGTAACAAAGGTAAAACTGGGACATTCAAAAATATGTACTAATTAAAGACACATTTTTGAATATTCCTTGATGACATATCGAAAAAGAAACAGGGGAAGTGGGAAGAAAATATCTTGAGATAGAAAAAGAACATGGAAGCATAGCATACAATAACTTAGAGAATTCAAGAAAAACATAAAAATGAAAAAATATTGCCAAACTTCATAGTTCAAAGAACTTGAAGGAAATAGAAAATATAAGTTAGAATGTAGGGCCTGGGTCTACTCCTGCTCCTGGAGTTCATCCTGAGGACAATTTCTGGTCAGCCAGCTAAAACATTCTGTATGTTTTTGTGGTCCCTCTGCCCTGCCTGGTGATTAGCTGTAGGGCATTTTTTTTTTACTCCATCTTGGGTGTGGCAATTTCCCACCTGCCTGGGGGGAATTCTTTGTGCAGCAGCTAGGTGTGTAAGGACTTTCCCAACATTGAATAAATGGCGTTCAGCTAACCTCCTTCAAATGAAGAATGACGCTCCAGGCCCTGACTGGCTCGCTTAAGGTACAGTAGCATGAAAACTGTACTGAGAGGGCAACACAGAATCAGGTGTTACATTAGAAAAGTACAAAAGAGTAAATACAGCAAGATAACACTGCACTGAAGAGTTGATTTTCAAATAAATAAATAAGCAAGACAAACCATTACTTACAGTAACTAAGATGTAAAAAGACACAATTAAATGAGAAAAAAACATGGCAATTGATACCACAGAAATATAAAGAGTCATAAGAAAAAGTTTTAAACAGTGATATACTAAAAATGTGTAATCTGGAAGGCCTGCATACATTTCTACTCACATATACCCACGATGTACTCAATTAAGAAGAGAAATTTAAGTTACCCACTAATTAATAAGAGTTTGAACTGGTAATAAAACATTCACAACAAAGGAAAGCCCAGACAAGATAATTTTGCTGCTGAGCACTACAAACATTTAAAGTTTTTGCATAAATTTTTCCAGTAACAGATATTAAAAGAGGAAACACTTCCAAACCCATTTCATAAGATCAACATCACCCAATACCAAAATAAGAGAGAGATTACAGAACAAGAAATGAAACATAAGGGCAGTGTCTCTGATGAAGAAAGATGTAGAGATCAATAGTACATTAAATGAACCACAGACAATAACCAAGTCTGACTTAATACCTTGTATACAAAGATGGTTCTACATGAATTAGTTGATTAATATAATGGACTACAAAACAGAATGAAGAAAGAAAATAATACAATTTGATTGATTTATATAAAAATGAACCCCATAGTCCCTTTCATTTGAATATTTGGTCTCCAGTAGATTACCCTATTTAGGGATGCTTAGAAAGTGTGGCCTTGCTGGAAGAAGTAAATCACTGGGGCAAGCATTGAGGTTTCAAAAATTTGTACTATTTCCAGTCCACTCTCTCTGCTTCCTTTTTACAGTTTAATATGTGACCTCTCAGCTGTTCCTGTCACTATGCCTGGGGCTTGCTTTTATGCTTCCAGCAAAGACAGTGATGGTCTCTTGTGTCTGTGGAACTGTAAGCCTTTCTTCTATAAGTTGCCC
>JAQHUG010000117.1:5527132-5547627 GCA_028555095.1 Dicrostonyx torquatus | reverse complement strand
CCAGCCTTGCCTATATTTTCTCCTGAGTTGCTATTGGCCATTCGGCTGTATATTAGACCAATCAGGTGTTTTAGACAGACTCAATTGCACAACTATACAGAGTTAGACAAATGCAACATAAAAGAATGCAACACATCTTTGCATCATTAAACAAATATTCCATAGCATAAGTGAATGTAACACATCTTAAAATAATATTCCACAATAGGGCATAAAGGAATCAAGCTGGGACTGAGCTGGAGAATCTCCCCTTTGTTGGATGGTTTTCAGAGCAGTGCCATGAGCTACATAGGATGCTGGGAAATAATTTCCAAAATAGTCCTACCCAACTATGGACTATGTGTGCTACACTAACAGTATACCTGTAAAGGTGTGTTTGCTAGTATAAAAGTGGCACAACTGTTAGTGGCTACAACCAATTTTTTGCTAAAAGGTTAAGGCCTAATCCTAAAAATCTATATTTGGTACTATATGCTGTAGAGAAAACTTGTAGCAAGAAAGGTTAGAGGCCCAAGTGATGAAGTTAATTTTGTTCTATGAAAAAGAATATGATGTGCCTGAAAAACTGTCTTCTAAATATTTTATACCCATAGATTAAACCACTACATTTGAGCCAGTTTTGGAAGGGTACATTTTGGCTTGAGTATTTTGTTTCTTTGGTTTAGCCTGCTTTGGTTTGATTTGGCTTTGTTTGTTTTCATAATGGGTAGTGGTTACTATATGAATTCATAAGTGGTCAAAAATCTGAGAATAATGACTTTTTAATTTTGTAACCCAATGTTCAGACATAAAAGGAAGAAAATAATGAAGCATCTATACTACCCAACCAAAGACTCAGAAAGCATTATAGATGTCGAAGAATTGTATAGCTTTTTCTTCTATATTAAAACATTCTCTGCTGGAGGAAGCAAGGAGAATCAGAAAACTCAGCAAACTTATGAAATTTTCTATATTCAGGAAACCCAGAAAGTTACAAGATTAAAAATTCCTTCTATAAGTTTATCTAAGCAATAAACAATTGCTAAGGGTGAAGCTATATACAGACTATGAAGGAAATTCCAGGAAATGTAAATGAGCCATCAAACATTTCGTGTCAGGATTTTTTGGTGGTGTAGCTGCCCTCGAGAACCCATGATGCTATAAGTACCCTTAACAAACTCATTGGTTCACCAGGTTATGCTTGCATGCCATTATAATTCTCGTCTCTTGTGAGTGCTTAATTTTGGGTGAATAGGCATTTGTTCATATTTCCTCAGCAAAAGCCATGCACTAAATATTTTGGTAGTTTTCTATTATAAAAATCCCAATACATTATATTCTATATGCATGTGTGTGCATACGTGGGCACACATGAATGTGTGTGTGTGTTTACGACGTTTCTCTATTTAACAGTCCAAGTTTTCCTAAAATCTTGTAGAACACGCCCTCTTCCTAAATAGACATTTCCTGTCCTAGCCACCCAGTTCCAAATAAACACATAGAGGCTTATATGTGAATATAAATTCTTGGCCAATAGTCCAGAATTATTACTAACTAGCTCTTACCTTTAAATTAACCATTTATGTTAATCTATGTATTTCCATGTGGCTTATGTTTTTAAACATCTTAGTTCCCCAGTGGCTGGCTGACTTCTTTCTAACTGTGCCTTTCTTTCCCCAGAATTTTCAGTCTGGCTTTTCTGCATAGACTTATTCTGCCTTGTTGTAGGCCAAATAGCCTTTTTATTAACCAATGACAGTAATACATGTCCACAACATGCAGAAGGATTATCCCATAGCATTCTTCAAACATACAGAGATATACCTGCCTCTACTCCCAGAGCTTTGGAATTAAAGGAATGTGACACCAAATGCTGGGCAACTGAATTATAATATGTATATCTAATTGTTTCATACTTTCCTCATGTAGAGATGTTGAATTTCATTAAGTACCTTTTCTGCATCTACTAAAATAATCACATAGAATTTTTGCCAGTAATTTTATAATTATGGTATATCACACATTAATTTTAATATATTAAGTACCTTTACAGCTGTAAGTTACCACTTGAATATAGTTAATAATCTTTTTGGTGTGCATTATTCACCCCAGGCTATAGAATACAACTTGTAACATTGATGTAACTTTCTCAGGAACATTATTTTTTTAAAAATTAGCCAATTATTCAGAATAACTTGAGAAATTCTGACAATAGATTTGGAGGGGGCTGTTAATTATGTTCCTATTTCATTTGCATTAATACTTTAGATTATCAGTTTTTTCATTTATTGTTATGCTATAAAATCCAACAGAAAACAACTCAAAGTAGGGATACCTTATTTGAGCTTGGAGTTTAAGAGGGATACAGCCCACTATCATATCGAAGGCATGGCATCAGAAATTTGAGGCAGAGGTCACTTTCACCGTCAAGAAAAAAAGAAAGGGCATATAGGGGAGCCAAACTACAAAACTTCAAGATCTTCCCCCAAGGCTTTGCTTCCTATGGCAAGAATCTACCTTCTAAACCATAACCCGTCTCAACTAGTGATAGAACATGTCTTCAACAATAAGACTATGTGGCCGGGCTGTGGTGGCACATGCCTTTAATCCCAGCACTCAACAGGCAAATGTTTATAAGTTCGAGGCCAGCCTTGTCTAAAAGAGATAGTTCCAGGACAGGCTTTAAAGCTACAGAGAAACCTTGTCTCAAAAAACCAAACCCAAACAAAACAAAACAAAACAAATATGACAAGTAAACCCATAAGAGAGAGCAAACAGTTGCCATGGAATCAAAATATGCCATTACCTTAAGTTCTGATCAAGCTGGATTGCCAAACTTTGCCTGAGTATTTAATCAGCACTCATTAACGTATTTTGTAGTAATTGGGAAACTATATAGGGTTGGCTTACCAAGCCAATCTTATTTATTGTCCAATATAGGAAATAAAGAGTCGATCAGATACCTTTAATAGTCCATGAGAAAAGAAAGGCAGAGAGAATAGGTTATGATGTCTAAATTCATATATTTAATATACTATTGTTTTTGACCTTTTATATGTCTTTATGGTGCTGTCTCTATTCACTTTAACAAACAAAAAGGCATTTTGTTTAAATAAAAGAAGCAATGAAGTAGAAGAATGACATAATGTAATAAATAGCTAAATGGTAGACTTTGCATTCTTTTGTAAAGCCAACCTTTATTAAATTCATCTAAACAGATACACATATATGTATTTATTCATTATTTACCAAATAATGAAAGTAATTTTTAAAGTGTTTTAGTAAGATGAACAGTTTTTTTGGGATAGAAATATCTCAATATCTCTTATTTTTCTGATTTTTATTTCTAATGAAAAACTGAAAAAATATTAATGGCTAAAGCATGGTAATACATGCTATAGTCATAGAACTTGAGGGTCTGAAATAAGAGAATTTGAAATACAAGGTTGCCCTCGTAAATCCTCTCTCAACAACAAAAAGGAACAAAAAATAGTGGATCTTTACCTTTCTCTCCACTTATTTATGACATTCAATCATGTAGGTTGAACAATCCTTGCAACTCTAAGCAAAACATAACTTGATCTTTGTGGATCATTATTTTGTCAAGTTTTCAAGAATTTATTAACTATTTGCATCCATGTTCATTGAGAATATTGGCTTGCAGCTTCCAGTTTTATTGTGTCTTTATCTGGTTTGAGTATTTGTCTAATATTAGCTACACAGAAGGAGTTTAGAAGTGTGTTTTCTGTTCTTATGCTTTTTAAGCGTTTTTAAAAACAATTTAAAAATGACCGATTGTAGTTCTTATTTGAAAGTCTGATAGAATTCAGCTATGAATCCATTTGAGTTTGGGATCTTATGGATATGAAAAATTTCCCATCCATTTCATTCTTATTTGTTATAGGTCTGTTTAAATTGTTTATCTTTTTTTTGATTTAATCTTGGAGGGAGCCAAATTGGATATGAGGAAAATTAGATATGAGGCCCACTTAAAAGAGAGAATTTATGGTTTGTACTGTAAACCTAGGCAGCTATCCTTGCCAGGTGAGGTCTTTGACACCAAAGGAGAACTTATTATTGTCACATTCCTAAAGCAGTATAATTCCAAACTTCCTTACAAATGTTTATCCTTACAGACATAGGTAAGTGTAGCATTCACATCTCAAAGAAACTTTTCTCTGCAGCAATGAAGATTCTTCCAGAAACCTGTCCCTTTCAAGATGTAGAGAACAACTGACTACAGGATGCCCCTAAACTGATACATCTACAACACAGTCGCTACGCCTAAGACTCAGGTAACATCATGAAAGAGAGGATGAAAAATGGTAAAAGCAAGAATCCCAGGATACCTTTTGTGTGATAGTGTCTTGAAAGTTGAGTCCATAATATCTCAATAACCTTGTCACCCCTAACAATGTCATAACAGCACAGTGACAATACCTGTTGACATGTTAACATGAATATAGAAAATATCACAGGGCCCCATGCCTAAATGAAGACCTATATATAATTAATAGATGGGGAAAAAATCTTTTCCAGGAACCAGTTTCCTGATATGTTTTCAAATCTCAAGTGATCAATTCTAAACACACATGTATATGAACAATACTAAATGGACACAGTAGATTATATTCATATGCACAATTGTATGTATGCATGTGTACAATAATAATAATTAAACAAGATATGAATTTGAGAGGGAGTGGAGGACAAGGGGGTTGGAATGCGAAGAACGCTAGAAGTGATTTAAATATAGCCTTCATGTATGAGAACAGAAGAAAGAAAAACACAGAATAATGGAGAATGATATGTTTGCCAAGATATCATTTTGTAGATTTTGCCTTATATCATTTTCTGTATTCTGATTATTGACACCACAAATAATAGGCTATTTCACTGAGTTATTATTAAGTACATTTCAAAATGATATCTTAAATAAGTGTTACAAGATTCTTTGTGTATCACACTTTATTGTCTTAATTTTTTAAACTAAAAGGTTTTTCTTTTACATAATTCTGAGTTGTGCTGAATTTTGTCAAGCAGGCTTTCTGATGCTTTGTGGTGATTCAGATCCTTGTGGTGGGTGGAATAACTACCCAAGAGACTCATGGCTTTAGCAGAGCAGGCTAGAAATTCTCCTGGACACTTGGAGAGAGTATACTTGAGTAAAATACAAAAGGTAGCTGAATGCACTATCAGACCTTACCACAGAAGTTTCTTTTTACAATGGATGTTGCCTAATACAGAGGCAAACATTTGGTCAATGTGCATGTAATAAGAGACATGGATTGTTGACTATAGTTGGGACAAATATATTACACCCTTTTTCTCCAGTGATCAAAGATCTTGAGGAAGAGGGTTAGGAAAGATTGTGAAAGCTAAATATAGTGGATTTCTGCAATAAAATGGCATTTTCCTTAGATGATAGGACTATGCACACATAAAATCTGCATAAGAACAGGCCTGAAAAATCCCAGCCTATAAGAGAAGAGGAGTTTATGAAATCTTATCTCTCACTGAGGAGGTATTGACAATTAATGGCTGCTAGGGTGGAGTCAGTTATCTTCAGCAAAAATGCTCTTAAAAGGCTGACAATGCTCCAGTGTATGGTTTCACTGAATTCACTGAAGAGAGACAGAAAGAGAGAGAGAGAGAGAGAGAGAATTAAGACTGGAAGGGAAACATGGAGGACTAGGCGAAGGATTGAAGTAATAGGGGGTGAGTTTGATAAAACTGCATTATATATATATATATATATATATATATATATATATATGAAATTCACAAATACTAAAAATATTTAAATTGACAAACAGCAAAATTGGCCTGTCATTGCAAAAAGAGTAGTAAAACTCTGAAAAAGATTTAAAAATATATTAACTTAAAGATAGATCAACAATGGACTTGGCACAACGTACTAAAGGTAAAGATGAAAACAAATTTAAATATAATTTGAGTTTATATTGTGTTTAGATCAGGAGAATATTATGTACAGATTAAATCCACAGAAGAAACTGTATTGACAGTGTTTCCAACTTATTAAATATTACATGTGGTTTTGCCATGCTTAAGTTTTTGTGGATAGAAATGATAAAAAATATCTACAGTTGCCATGTTCTGTGGAGTCAAGATGCACTGTACATGAAAATAAGTGTTACGTGTCAGATTATCAAAGCTTTTCTCTATCCCAGTCTATTAGAATTCAAGACTGTTTAAGACAAAACACAATTTCTAATAAGAGATGAAATGTTTGCTTTCAAATTTTTTGGAACATGGATGTTTTTCTAGCTCATGGATCTTATTTATTTGTTTCACTCCAATAATTAGTTTCATTATTGTTTACATAGTCATTTTGCACTTCCCTGTTTTCTTTATGATTGATTCAAAGTAATTATAAATTTCATTAACTTCATCCTTTTATTAAAAATTAAAATACATTATGCATTATAAGGGTGGTGTGATCTTTGTATTTTTGAATTTAAAACATAATCCTTTTTTATTAGTAGCACATTGAACCAACAAAGAAAAGTGTACATAAATAATTACAATTATAAGCAGAAAAATAAATGTTATTTATTGTATTTCCAAATGCATATCCTTTCTACTTCTGACAAATGACTATACTTAGAATATCAAGAAGAGTTAGTATTTGATTGATATAATTAAGAGTCAGTGGTAATTTAAGGACAGTACATGACACACAAGAATATGAATATATTTTTTAAAATTTAGGTGAATATTGACAAGGTAATGTTTAAAGCTTGGTATGTGATTAGTTCTCAAAAATATTGGGTAGTCAATGTTGTTAAGCCGATACTTTTGTTTTGTCCAAAAGACAACTTGTAACTTTGAAGTACATTTCTTGATGCTAAAGGACCTTGAATGAATATACTAACACTTTGGAAACAAAAGAAAGATTGTAGAAGTCAGAAGGAATGGAAGGCAGCAGGAGAATGGCTCACCAAATCAATTAAGCAGGACTCACATAGTCTCAGGGAGACAGAAGCAGCAAGCATGGAGCTTGCATGTTCTCTCCTTAAACGTTATGGCTATTAGCTTGGTGTTTTGTGGGAATCCTAATAGTGGGAGCAGGTGTGTCTGATTTTCTTGCCTGCTCTTGTAACTCTTTCCCTTCTATAAGACTGTCTTGTCCAACCTGGATATGAGGCCTTTGCCTTTTTTTTTTGTATCTTGTTTTTTAGTGTTTGGTTGTTGTCTCTTGGGGGTCTGATTTCTTCTAAAGACAAAAAGAAGAGGGAGTGGATCTGGATAGGAGGGCAGACTATTTGGGTGGCTCAAAGGAGTGTAGGGAAGGGAAACTGTGGTATATGAGAAAAGATTCTATCTTAAATTTAAAAAAAAATTAAAAAAAGAAAAAAGTGTTAATTTTATATTCAGGCTTTCATGAAATACCTAAGCTTGTGGGCAAAAATTTAAACATTCTAATTACATTATATGCACATGAATAAGAATAGTTATCAAGTACAAAGTTGAATCTCTAAGGGTTGTAAATTCTGCATTGTGAATGGCATCTTGTTAAAATGTCCACAAAATTAATCTTTCTCAAAATAAGTTTATAAACTAATAAGTCTACCCATTTTCATAATTACATTATTATTTTAAACAAATTTTATATATATAAATATATATATTCACAGTATTTCCATGAGTGGACTCCATCACAAAAGAAATGCTATTCTGTCCATCATTTGCAATATTATGTATTGTCCACATACATCTATATACCTTTCAAGTCTAGATTCCAAATGAACTTCTTAAGGTGGTGAACATAAATACTTAGTTTTGATCCCAAAATATAAATCCAGAGATTTTATTTCTGTTTAAAGGATTAATAGTTAGCAGTGGCAGTATATATCTATATTATATCTATATCTAGATAGATAGATATAAAGAAGCCCTTTGCCCATGGCAGGTTTCTCATGATACATGTTTGCCAACTAAAAGGATTTGATGAAAACCCCAAGACATGAAGTACGTCAAGTGGAAATCCTGAGCAAAATAAAACAGAAATCGGCTTTATATTTTAAAGTAGCTTAATTAGAGTATAATTTCCACTCATGAAATGCACTCATTGTAAGAACTCCATTTTTAATAAATTAATAGATCACACAGTCCACTTAAAAACCATTTTTAAATATTTCTATCACTTAACAAAATTTCCTCAGATCCACTTAAAATGAATCTCCATTCCTACTTTTCAATCCTAGGCAACAACTGTTTTGCCCTGTTTTTCTTGAGATATGGCTTTTCTGGTAGTTTAAGTAAAAACATTAAAAAATTAAGTGTGTATAGATATTGCCACATAGCAAAAACGCTGTAGATTTAGCAGTAGCAGCAATTTTTGCTATTAATACTAAAGCTTCTGCAAGTAAGGAAAAAAACCTCCTGCTGTGTAAGTTTGGAGGAAGAGTGTGGACTCAGAGCTCCCAGTTAAAGGCAAGCAGGGAAGGCAGCTCGCCTGTAATCTTAGCATTCTGGAATAAAGGCAGGAGACCCCAGAGCAAGCTAAATAGACTAGCCTAAACAGTAAGCCCTGTGGTAAAGTGTCAGGCACTGTCTCAGTTTAAAGAAGGAGTATTGAGGCACACATAATTTCTACATCAGTGTCCCACATCTAAGTGTACTTTTACCCCCATACATTTTCATCCCATATTTTACTTTGCTACAGGAAAGGTTGTTAGAGGGTAATAGGAAAAGATAATCATGAAACAAGTCTAATCTTTTGTTCTTATTTCATTCACAGACAAATTTCAACAGAATTGAAATTGACAACCCCCATCTTCTTTTAAGTGAACTGTCATAGTCATGATCTTGAATTTACTTTTATCAGTTTAGATCAATGATTCTCCACCTTCTGAGCACCGCAACCCTTTAATACATACAGCTCATCATGTTGAGGTGATTTCCAACCCTAAAATTATTTTGTTGCTGCTTCATCACCATAATTTTGATAAAATTATGTAAATATTTTTGGACACAGAGTTTTGCCAAAGGGTTGTGACCACAGATTGAAAACCTCTGATTTACATTATTGCTTCAAAAATGTACACTAAAGACAAGAGATAAATGGATGGATAGTTAGGTAGGTAGAGAGATAGGTATGGAGATAAACGGATAGATGATAGGTAAATAGATGATAGATAGAGAGACTAGACATGAGTATTTGACTTTAATCTTCCCAACTTCTTGTTGGAGTAGGCTGCTTGTTCATTCCGGCTACCCAGAACCGAAATCACAACACAGAAACAGTATTAATTAAATCACTGCTTGGATCATCACTCTAGCTTCTTATTGGCTAACTCTTACATATTAATTTAACCCATTTCTATTAATCTGTGTATGGCCATGTGACTGTGGCTTACCAGCTAAAGTTCTGGCATCTGTCTCCAGCGTAGCAACATGGTGTCTCTCTGACTCTGCCTTCTTCCTCCCAGCATTCAGTTTAGTTTTCCCAACCTACCTAAATTCTGCCCTGCTATAGGTCCAAAGCAGTTTCTTTATTCATTAATGGTAATTACAGCGTACAGAGAGGTATCCCACATCAACTTCTAAATCCAGAATCATTAATCACTGTTTTCTCAGTTTTTATACTTTTCAAAACAACATTTAATGCTTCAAATATCTATCTCCTACCAGCTTCTCTCTCTCTTTTTTTTTATAAAAATATTCTTAGGGTTTAATGAATATGGAAATAGCATACCATAATCGACATGATACAATGAAGGCAGTTCTAAAATACAACATGCCAAAAATCTACAGAATACAAAGAAGGCAGTCCTAACAGGAAATTTTATAGTGCTAAAGCAGCTATTTAAGACAGATGGAGAGAGAGAGAGAGAGAGAGAGAGAGAGAGAGAGAGAGAATTCTCAAACTAATAACACAGTGATGCATATGAAGACCTTACAAAAAGTATAACAACCAGGAAGTGATGGCTAATGCCTTCAATCTCAGCACTTGGGAGACAGACACAGGTGAATCTCTGTGAGTTTGAGCATGGAAATGGATAAAATTAGAGAACATTATCCTGAGTGGGGTGGTCCAGACCCAGGAGTGTGAATGTGGTATGTGCTAACTCATAAGTGGATAGTAGCCATAAATAGGGGACATTGATTCATGATCCTAGAGAATTTAAGTAGTAAGGTGAACCCAAAGAAAAACATATATAGACCCACCTGGAAATTGGATACTGACAAGATCTCCTGACAAAACTGGGAGCATGGGGGCGGGGGTAGAAGGAAGGGGAAATGGGGAAGAGGAGGAGAGGAGGGGAGGGTTAAGGAGAAATTGAAGGAGTGGGGTAGTCAAAATGGAGGAGGGACAGATATGAGAGCAAGGAAGGAGATGTCTTGACTGAGGGAGCCATTATGGGCTTAGAAAAATTCCTGGGAGTCCTCGGAAATGGCCCCAGCTAGGACCCTAAGCAGTGGAGGAGTGGGTGCCCGGACTTACCTTGCCCTGTAGTCAGACTGATGATTATCTTGGATATCACTATAGAACTTTCTTCCAGCAATGGATGGAGGTGGAGATTGACATTGGAGCACTGGACTGAGCTCCCAGGGTTCAGTTGAGGAGTGGAAGTAATGGGAATGTGAGCAGGGTGGTTCTACCAGCTTTGAAGAAAAATGAACAAACGGCAATACTTAATCTTTCTCCAGGTACTCTATCCCTTGTATCTCTCTCTCTCTCTCTCTCTCTCTCTCTCTCTCTCTCTCTCTCTCTCTCTCTGTTTTTTTTTGTTTTTTTGTTTTTTGTTTTTTTGTTTTTTGTTTTTTGTTTTTTCGAGACAGGGTTTCTCTGTGGCTTTGGAGCCTGTGCTGGAACTAGCTCTTGTAAACCAGGCTGGTCTCGAACTCACAAAGATCCACCTGTTAGGCATTTATGAATAGTTAATTTGGGTAATACCATCCTTGGGTTGGTAGGATCAGACTGTAGGAGAGGCATCTGAGTAACAGAGGGGAGGCAAGCCAGTAAATAGTAGTATGTATACCTCAACAACGTTTGCTTCAGTTCCTGCATCAGCTTCCTTCAAAGATTAATTGCAACCTGTATACTAAAATAAACCTTTTTCTTTTCCCACTTGGGTCAGTGTTTTATCAGAGCAGCAGAATGCACACTAGGATAGTAGCCTTCACAGGACTATTCATCTCAGTATTCAAATATGAATTGATTTCTTAGAAAAGCAAGATTCAAGTGGTCACTCAAGTTGGGTGATTGCCAGAAACAGGTTCTGAAGCTGCTGCCTCGTGTCTCCAGACTTTCTGGAAATCAAGCCAGACTGAGATGTATGATCCTGTATGATAAAGTCTCCTGCTACTCATTTATCTAAGCAACTTAGACCTGTGATAAAATGTGTAGTTCTATAAGATCATTTAAATTATTTTATTAATTAAATTGGATGTATGACAATTCCATACGTGTTTATAGTACATTCTAGCTGTTGTCAAGCTCCTTTCCTCCCTATGTCCCGCCCATCACTGTCAATCCCTCTGACCCATATTTCTCACTAATCCCTTTTCTATGTTCATGTCTTTCTGTTTTGTGACACACTGAGTTTAATCAGGGCCATCTGTGTTACCATGATACACAGTAAATTTCATTGACCATAACTAAGCCTTTAATTCAAAAAGTCACCAAGAAAGAAGCAAATTCATAGAATCACAGTGAAATAGTATTTTAAAATATGTTTTCATGGTACTTTACTATGTATCTAGTAAATAACAGTTGCTTGTAAAATTACCAATATCATTGTCTAACATAACTGTGTCACACAGTAGATTTTGAATATTAATAATCTATAATGTAGTATTAGAAGAAAAACCTCACAGTTCTTCCTAGTGTAAGAATATTACAATTAATGCCACTAAGACATAGCAAAAGCTGTCTGCACAGTAGTTCACCCAAGTTGAATATTAAATATATGTACATGAAAGACTCCCTAGGGATGATGAGCCTTTTAATCATAGTGTTTGACTTTCCATAACTGATTTGTTGCTCCCTGGATGGCAGGAGGATGGACTTAAGAAGCACATTTTTCTCTAATTTCTTGAAAAGCACTACTATCAGCCTGACAGCCTGGACTGATTAAATATCACTATTCACATGAAGTCATTACCACTGCCTTTAAGAATCTGAGGCTAAAATTAAATGGAAATTAACATAAGCCCTAACCCCTCTTCAGTCTCTTTCATTTCTGGTAATAATGATAAACTAGGAAAGACAGTGTACTCAGAAATCACACAGTTTTATTGTGTCAGTCCATTAGAGGCTGATGAATTCTTCATCCAGAGTATAATAACATAGCATATTCAAAGCAGGAAAAAATAAATTTTAAAGTAATGAATATATAAACAGATTACCTATTCTTTAGAAAAGGAAATCTGGGAGCTTAAAGAGTAAGAGAAAAACAATCTTGTTATTGAGGACTACTTTATGCTGTGAGGCCAGAAAATTGAGATCAGAACTGTGGTCACAAAGATGTGTAGTAGATGGTGTGAGCTATCCAAACATACAGTTGACACAATTAGAATATGTCGCATTTTCCAGACAGGACATGGAGTACTGGAGAGTCTGTCAGTAACCTGAAGACCATGTTAAGTTTCTACTAATAGTCAAGGTTCATAAGGAGTCTTTGGCTATCCTAAGTAGAGTATGGAGGAAAACTGAAAGCAACAATAAATAAATGGGACCTTCTGAAACTGAGAAGCTTCTGTAAAGCAAAGGACACAATCAATAAGACGAAAGGGCAGCCTACTTAATGGGAACCAACCACACATCAGACAGAGAACTGATCTCCAAAATATATAAAGAACTCAAGAAATTAAATGTCAAATAACCAAATAATCCAATTAAAAATGGGGTACAAATCTAAACATAGAATTCTCAACAGAAGAGTCTCAAATGGCTGAAAGACACTTAAGGAAATCAACATCCTTAGCCATCAGGAAAATGCAAAACAAAGCAACTCTGAGATATCATTTTACACCTGTCAGAAAGGCTAAAATCAAAATCACCAATGATAGCTTATGCTGGAGAGAATGCAGAGTAAGGGGAACACTCCTCCATTGCTGGTGAGAGGGCAAACTTGTACAGCCACTCTGGAAATCAAAATTATCATGTCAGTTTTTATTTTTATGTTTTATGTCTCTTCATTTGCACCATCATACATTTGCCATGAATACACGGATATCCTCATAATTTTGATGTTTAAAATATTTGTTTCCCATTCACTTGGTTCTACATCATGTGTAGTTTTTGTATCTCTGGTTTCCCATGTGAGCCAATATCAGTATGGTACCCTTTATTTAAATCTCATGACTGCTAGATGACACTTGGGAATTTAGTGGTGTCATACAGTATTTATCCAGAAAACGCAGGTGTCTCCAAACCCTTTGCTGTCATGCACATTAATGTTGGTGAAAGTTCTACTAAAAAGAGAAAAACTATCAAAGTCGATTTTAAGTTGCTAAGATTTTAAAAGTGGATGAAATAAAATGAAGTGTCCAAGCAAGATATGGCCTAACAAAGGAGAATAAAGTAGCATGTCGATAAAAAGTCTGATTGGAGTAAGAAATGGGTACAAGAAATTGAAAAGCTGCTTTTTGCTTCTACCCCAAATAAAAGTCCAGGCATTTTACAGAGCGTTTGCAAATGAGAGCAGCATGATTTTTCTCCAGAATTCTAATGGAGGCCAGAATGTTTTCTGTTTACATTTTCCTCCGTAATGTTTCATTCTAATTTCTGAACACTATTCACAAACTAGAACTATGGTTCATTGTCCTCTGTCCTTTTTCCTTTACAATTGTCATATACATGCTTACATACACTGTTTAATGACACTGACAGCAATAAGTATTTCAACCAACCCCAAGTAATATAAATAGGGTTTTTAGATGTATCTAATAAAAGAAAAAACATACCTGTCAAGTTTAAGTTGAAGATAAATGGCCCTGTTGTTTCATCATGAGTATACTTCCAATAGTTCATGGGTTATATTTTTATTGTCTGACTTTAGATTTCACTTATATTTCTTTCCCCATTGTTTATAATAACCTTAAAACACAAAATACTTTCTTATTGATGTGATATCATGAAAGACATAAAAATTGTCATTGCATCACTAAATTTGCAGGCAAATAGATGCAACTAGAAAAAAAATCATTCAGAATTAGGTAACCCAGACCCAGAAAGACAATATGGTATTATTCACCTATGAGTGGATATTTGCTCCTAAGTAAATGATAATCAAGCTACAATCTACAGATCCAGAGAGGTTAGGTAAAGAGGAGGAATATAAGGAAGAAGGATGAGTTTCCCTGGCAAAGGGAAATAGAACAAATTCAGAAAGAAGGTGGACTGGAAATGGGTAGGAACAGAAGTCTGAAGAAAGTTGGGAGAGATAGTGCATGAGAGACAGCTGGAGTTGGGAGAGGTAATCGGGAGTGGTATGGTAAACCTAGTACAGCGAAATCTTGGAATCAATCAGGGTGACCCTAGTGATAAACCCTAGAAGTAGAGGATACAGAGTCTGTGAACTAGCCATCTTCTGGATCCAGGCAAGGCTTACAGAAGTGGAACTGGGTTACATTCTATTGACTTGTTGGCTGAGTGGGTCCCTTAAAGATCTCTAAATAACCCAGGATGATGCTGAGAAAGAAGGTCCCCTCAGAAAACAGTGGATTTCATTGTCGAGGACAACATCCACACATGTCAAGGAGCCCATAACTGACACTGCTTGGATGGCCAGAAAACAGACACTGGATAACCCAGAGATTTAGGGTAGAATCAAACATGACTGGTCTTTAAGAAAAAAAGATCAATGAAATGATTCCTAATGGTGTACTTGTAGGTTAGTGCTTTGTCATCATCAGAGAGGGTTTCTCAGGCAGCATTTATGAACAGGTACAGAGTGTGACAGTCAGACATTATGTAGAGTCTAAATTGGATGTCTTCATCAGGTCCCTTCCCATGGAGCTCCAGGAATTCTGTAGGAGGAAAGACTGTAGGAGTTGGAAGGGATGGAGAACAACAGGAGAACATGCCCACTGAGTCCCTTAAGCGGGGCTCACATGGGCTCACACAGACTGAAACAGAAAGAATTGCCCCTGGATGGGTCTGTACTAGGTCCTCTGCGTGTAGGTTATGGCTTGGTGTTCTTGTGAGACTCCTAACAGTGGGAATCGACACTGTCTGCTTTTTTGTCTGTTCTTGGGACTCTTTTCATCTTATTGCATTGCCTTCACCAGTCAATATGAGGGCTTTCACCTTGTCTTATTGTATCTTGTTTTATTCTGTCTGACTGACACCCTTTGGGGATCTGCTCTTTTTGAACAAGAGATGAAGTGAGGGTGTATCTGTGGGAGGGGGACAGGAAGATGTGAGGGAGCTAAGAGGAGTGGAGGAAGGGGAAACTGTGGTTGGGGTGTACTGTAGGAGAGTAGAATTTTATTTCAATTTTAAAAGTTCATAAAACAAATAAACAAATGAATACATATACCAGACATGATGGTACACACCTCTAATCTCTGAACTCTACTACAAGAAACAGTGTCATTACATACTGAGTTCAGGTTTGGGCTAAATAATCACTTTGAGGTCATTCTGGGATAATGATCAAGGTGTCCAATTATTTTTTAAAAACAAATCTTTTATAAATATAGAAAAAATGTTCATTAGATATATTGCAAATATCCCTATTCATAGTTTGAAAAATCTATAAGTAAAATCAATTACCCAGAAAAAATAAACTAATAATCTCTCACCAAATTTTCTTATAATAAAAACAAAATATAAGTATTATTTCAGTTAAAGTAAATTACATAAAATCATGACATAAATGACTCCCAATGAAAATATATTTATTCAAAAAAAAGATTATTACTTAGGTATATGATTGGAGAAATGAATGTCCTGACAAGAAAGTGTAGGGAAGAGAGCCCCAACCTTATGTTCTCAGCCTTGTTCATGTTGGCCCATCTCAGTCCGGTTATACAGTAGTGGAAAAAGCACACTGTCCTTGTATACTTCAGAAACAAAATCTAGTCAGGCAAAAATGGGTAAAGCAATCAGTGCTCAGCAAAGAAAAACACTGAAGGACACAGGCCAGGCCTTGAAACTCAGAAATCTGCTGTGACGTTCCCTACAATTGGTCCAGTCCAGTGACAGGCTGAAGGAATATGTGAAAGATTGTCCTGCAACCATGAGGCCAGAATTGAGAAGACTTCAATTTTTTTCTGAAAAATGTGCTGCCAGGCTTCTGAACAGAATAGTGAGAGTCACACAGAGCCCATTGGTACTTTGAATAGATAAATCAGTAAACAAATATTCTGAGAATAAATGAGTATTTTATCAAGGGTACAGAAAAGAAATGCAGGTTAGAGCTGAATTCTGTGGTGTGTGGTGCTGGTAGTGCTGGTGGTGTATGCATGTGTGTAGGGAAAATAGCCTCTAATATCACAACTTCTTACTATAATGCTATTTTCTACACTGGTGACCCAAAATAAATCTAGAGGCAACCTGTGATAACTAATGAGAGTCTCATGTACCAGTTATAAGGTAAATATTAAGCAATCAATGTTGTTCTCCAGAGTGCCACATAAATTGTTTTATTAAAGTGCCTTCAGTAGTTTGTTTGTACTGATAATTTTTCAAAATTATTGCATTTTTAACCCCAAAACATAAGGTAAAATTGGATAAAGGAATTGGAAATAACTAAATAGAGATATTTGACCTGGGCACTCCACAAAAGGGGTGCATGATTAGAAATTTTAAATCAGAAGCAGTATACATTTATTTTGTGTCTGAGTTTTATGTGTATGGAAGTTTTGTCTGCTCATATATGTCTGTACCACATGCATGCATTACCCATGAAGGTTAGTAGCTGGTGTTTTGTATCCCCTGGTTATAGTTACAAATGGTAATAATAATAGTTACAAATTATTACAAATGGTAATAATAATAGTTACAAATGGTAATAAACAGCAGGGGAGGGGCTCTGGGAAACAAATTTGGGTTCTCTGTAAGAGTAGCTCATGCCCTTCACCACTGACCCATCACACCAGTCCTTATGTGAGAAATTTCTAATAACATATAATTTAAAGCACTCAATAGATGCTGCATATAGATTTACGTTTCCCCGAAGAATGCATGTGTTGTAATTTGAATCCCTAATACACTGTAATCTAAAGACAGATCTTGTGATATATTTATGTCATTAGGATGAATCTTTCAAAGAAACAATACCTTATAAAAATAATGTTCTTTTTCTCTTGCCTCTCTCTCCCCATTCATGGTTTAACTACTTTCTTCCATTACACCTTTCTCCAGCTTTAATCTCTCCCCTTCTCTCTATGTCATGTGAGCAGCATAAACAAGACAATAGCTTTAAAACAGACACAGGCCTTACCAAAAAGTGAGCCATGCCACCATCCTAACCTCAGATTACAATTCTCCAAAAATGTAAGAAATATATATTTGCTTTTATATACATTTTTGAACAAAGACTTTTAATGAATACAGCTTGCAAATACTCTTGAGGAACATGATACTGCCTTCATTGAATACAATTTGGAGCAATTTGGAGCAATACAAATCTGTACACTCCTTTGTAACTGGACCCATGATAGCAGAACCTTTTATCTTGCATTTATTGTTTACTATGATCCTTGCATTATCTTAAATAAACAATTTTGCTGTTGAATTACCACTTTTTTTTTAGTTCTGGTTTGCTTTGTTTAACTGTAGGTATCACCATGTTGCCTACAACATCAGCATTAACTCTGTCCCAGAAACATAAAATCCTTTCCACAAACATAATTCCAATAATAATAAGAAGAAACTTTTGAAGGGATATGAGTGGATGAGAAATACTGAACTATACAACTGGTATCATTGCACCCTGCAAACTGATGTGAGCTCAACCACATTCAAATCAATTGAAAATAAATTAGAAGAAGGGAAAGGAGACATAAAATATGCTGAAATTTTTCAGGAAAGAAAATAATCACATAAACAAAATGATTCTGTAAAAAAAAAGCTTTCTTTACAATTCAAAGACATTTTACATATTAAAAACATGTCGTTATATGTGATATTGGTGTAGAAAGATGAAATAATTAAGCCTGAAGCAGAAATGACCCTATGTACTATGTGAAATATGGGAAAAAGGTCTGTTTGGAAATAGAACACAAAGGAAAAAAGCCTGAAAAAGAATGAGATGAATAGGCATAAAACAACTAACCAGAACACTTGAAGGGTTCCATGTGTCTATCCTGTGGAATCTTATAAAGTCATAAAAAGAAATGAAGTATTGATTTGAACTAGAACATGAGTGAGTTTTAAAAACATTGTACTGAGATAATTCACCTGGGACTTACCAGTGTGTATGATCCCATTCCTATGAAATGGCCAGTATGGTAAATCTGAAGGGGCAGAATGTAGACGGATGATTTCCAGAGCCTGCACTGGGAAGAAATAGGCTGATGTTAGTCAGATAGATTTTGAAGGTGTATGATGAAATATTTCAAAGTGCCATCCTGGTGACTGATGTACAACCATTTAAGTTAAAAATTACTAAGCTGTACATCATAAAAAATAAATTCTACAGTATATAAATTAACTCAACAAACTGTCAAGAAACATATTCACACAGTGAACCTTTCTATCATCTCTCCTAAAGTAAAATAAAAGAACCTTTAAAAATTGGACACCAGAAGTATTCATCAAGGATTTCAAGGTCCCATGCCATATACTTTGCAAAATAAGAGGGCAGAAAATTATAACCATGGGTTGTCTTAAAGATACTGTTCTTCTATTTATAGGAAAAATAAAATAAGAAGATGAAAATATAATTTCCCATATAATAAGTAAGCAAACTTTAAATAAAATGTTTTGAAAACAAGAACTTTGTTTTGTATCTACAAAATGCAGATTCTTCTGCTAATTTGCCCTTCAGAAGTTATTGATCTTCTTAAGATTATCTTGCTCTTCATTTATATATCCTAATGGAGGGAATGTAAACCCATTATTGTCGAAAATGATTAGAAATTGATCTTTAGACCACTTCTTACTTTAATTAGCCCGACTGATGCAATTATCTGAATAATACCCAAGGCAGCATTTGCTTAGGTACAGTAAGAGGCCTCTGAACTCTGGATGTTGTTCTAATCTTTGTTATTTCTTTTAAAGTGGAGAAATTTCACCACATCTTTTGATATAGTTTGAAGACTCTGACAATTTGGTAAGCATTAAAGTTATATCAAAAAATGTTATTTTGACTATCTGCTAGGGAGACAGTAAAATTAAAAATTCTCTAACTAGCCTCAGTTATTAAATCTGAAAATATTTCAGATTCAAAGAAACTAAAGGGCTTACTTTTGATAGATTTGTATTCTATAATTAAGTAAAATTCCAGTAACGAAATTTATAATTGTGCTATTAATAAAGCACATGTGCATGGCAGCACAATCTAAACTTCATGCACACACACAAAAACACACACACATATACATACATAGGAAGCAGTCAGTATTTTCCTTATTTCACTGGATTTCAAAACAAGAATGAGAAACAACTGCTTTCAAAACAACACATTAGAAATATAACTCAAAAAAAAAAAGAAATATAACTCATGCCCTTGCAAGCAACCTCCACAGTAGCAGAGTAGCATAGCAGCAAAGGAGCAACTGTCAAGGGACCAGGCCCAAGCCAGAGACACTTGTGGGAACAGGCCAGAGCCAGCAACATCTGCCAGAGAAGGCCTGGATCAGCGACCTCCAAAGGAGCAGGTAGAAGTGAGTGAGCACCAAAAGAGCAGGCCCAATCCAGGGACCTCTAAAGGAACAGGATTTAACCAGCTACCACCTTGCAAGTGACCTCCAGAGAAGCAGGTACAAGGGAAGAACGACCAAGTGAGCAGGCCTGAGCCAGAGATCTTTACAGGACTAGGCCCAAGCCAGGGACATCTGAAAGAACAGACCTGAGCCAGAAACCTCTACCTACCAGAGAAGGCCTAAGGTAGTCACCCACAGGAGCAGGTACAAGGAAGAAGATCCAAGTCAGCAAATTGTGAGGAACCTGGCTCAAGCCAGGGAATTCTGTGAAAACAAGCCTGAGCAAGCTACCTCCACCAAAGCAGGCCCAAGACAGCGACCTCTGCCAGAGTAGTCCTGAAACAGCAACATGCACTGGAGCTAGCTCAAGTAAGCAACCTCTGTGGGAGCAGGCCCAAATGACCTCCAGAATTGCAGAGCAACCCCTGAGAGCACTGGGCAATCGCTGGAAATATTGAGTGACCTTCAGGGTGACTGGAACCATGGTCCTGACTGCAACATAAAAAGCAACCATCTGAGCCTTGGATCCACTGGCACTTGGAAGATTGATCAGCACAGACACAGTCACAATTACACCAATTAGAGGAAAAGATGGATAGATAAGGTAAGAACACATTCAATACTGTAAGGAGAAACACAACACAAACAAAAACTAGTATCTCTACAAC
>JAQHUG010000117.1:5509989-5520268 GCA_028555095.1 Dicrostonyx torquatus | reverse complement strand
ATGTGGCTCCATTTTACAGCATATTCTTCATGTAACTAAAATATTCACATAAATATATTGCTCTACCAGTTAAATTAATTATTCTTTCTAAGAGAGGATCAGAGCTTATTATTTCAGTTTTTCTCAAATATTTGATTAAGACTGTCATCAAATATTGTATCAAAAACTTCTACTGAAGGTACTCAGGATGTTGACACAGGAGGGTCATGCATTTGAAACAAACATGGTCCGCATAGGGTTATCCAGTATCAAAAATTAAAATGAATTTCATTTTTCTTAAAAGATCAATACAATTCCATTCTGTAAATGTGCTGCATTTCCATTTCCCATTTATTAGTGGATGGACAATGAGCCTATTTCCATTTCCTGGCTCTTGCAAATACAGCAGCAATAAACATGGAAGAATAAGTGTCTCTGTAATAAGAGATATGGAGTTCTTTGAAATATCCCAGCAATAATACACACACACACACACACACACACACACACATATTAAATGATTTTAGGATCCTCCACAATGATTTTTATAGTGGTTATACCTTTTCCTACCAGTAGTGAATAAACATTCTCTTTCTGCAATCCAAACCAACATGAACTGTTATAGGGTTCTTTTTATTTTATTTTTGTTTTTGTTTTATCTTTGTTATTCTGACTGGCCAGCAGTAGATCCCACAGAAGCAATAGATTGTTCAGCTCGTAATTTTTAACAGCACTGGAATAGAAAGAAGGCTCTTCTTTAATATTAACAGAGTTAAACCCTTTCTACATCTTTGGATTTTAGGATATTCTGAACAAAAGATTTAAGGGATTCAGCACAGATTTTTTAAAATATACTATCTAATTATTTTCAACTATAATCTCAAGGTTTAAAGCTTCAGTGTAGGTGCTGTTGAATAAACCCAGCCAGATCTTTTGCTTTGGTATCACATGACAGCAAGTGTATGAGTTTTTACATAAGTCAATGGCCTTATTTTCTAATCAGTGAGTGGCCTACTATGAAATAATTCATTTGACAGTCCACCTTACATAAAGACTGATATTACCAATGGCCAAATGTTATGTTCAGACGGAAGCATGTTACAGAAGTCTATACCCAGACAGTTGCTGAAACTTCATCCTCTAAGTCAGTCCCTGTTTGGGAGTGTAAAGAAAAGAATTGGGTCCATAAAAGTACAGTATCTAAGATATTGCTAAGGTGTAGAACCACAGCCCTCCCACACATCTATGTTGTATTTCTAACCTTCACAAAGATGGACGGATTTGTTTGAAGATTGAGGTTTTGCAGTGGTTATTAATTTCAAATGAGTTCATTCAAGGTTTGGGGGAATAACTTAGACAGTTATATCTCCTGATAATAAGAAGGACATTTGGACATTGAGATACGTAGTTATGAGGAAATAATATGAAGAAAATGAGATTAGTAAGATCTGTTTTTCAAAGAGAGAGGTTAAGAATAGATTTTTTTTCCATCACAACTCTCAGAAGGAACTATTTCCATAGATTTCTTGATCTTAGGCCTTTAGTCATGAGGGCTAGGAGGCAACAAATTTCTGCTACTCAAACAAAGCAATGTGTGGTACTTTGTCACAGCAGTGAAAGGAAGCTAATATAGACACTAAGCATAAATTATATTGAGGAGTGGGCACTACAGTCCTCTGCCAGTCTGAAACTAACTTGATCCAGATTTTTGAATAAAGGAAGGTATGACCTAGAATAGAGCCACCATCTTATCTGAGGGAAGTTCCAAAGTAAGGCTTAATCTCAATATAAATATATAAATCTCAATATACATCAATCAATCAATAAATAAATAAATAAGGCTTAGTAATATGGTCTCAATATAGCTGCAATATTGCTAGAAATAGTCTTAGCAAGGCTGACTTAAGCTACAGATATTCACAGGGACAGTATTTATTGCTATAATTCTTCATTTTCCTTTCATATTGCTATCTACTACAAAATTTTATTAGATTTGGCTATCATTGTTACTTATTTTTACCTATTNTGAAATTTGAAGGCAAATAGATGTACCTAGAAAACATCATTTTGAATGAAGTAACCCAGATCCAGAAAGACAAATATATGTGTACTCACTCATAAGTGGATTTTAGACATAAAGAAAAGAAAAAACAGCCTACAATTTACAATCCCAGAGAACCTGGACAACAAAGAGGACCCTAAGAGAGAATATGTATCTATTCTATATGGAAAGTAGAAAAAGACAAGATCTCCGGGGAAACTCGGAGCATCTGGATCACGAAATAGATCAGAAGGGAAAGGGATAGGAAGGAAAGGTAGTGGAGAAAAATATATAGCTCAATTAAAAACAAAAAAATTAAATACATCAAAAACAAAAAAGAAAAAGAAAAAAGAAATATAATTCACCACTACATGCAAACTTACCATTTGAATTAGCATATGAGAGAAAATAGAGTAGTATTTTTTATTTATTTCCTCACTGAATGTCTTTGATGCTCACGGCTACTGCATGGTAAAATCACCGCTGTCTATAAAGTGCCTTCAGTCTCTACTGGAAACCTGAAATCATTTGCACCAGAAAAATAAAATATATGGGCATATATGAGGTAAGAAACACTACAGGAAACATTTTGCTCTTAAAGGAATTAAGTGAATAAAAGTTAGGATTGTCCCTAAGTGATACCATCCAGAAGGCAGGTAGAATGCAGTAGAATAGAAAACTGGAGAGACTACCCTCTTTGAGGCTTCCACCCACTCCCTGCCCACCTACTTTAGGAAAAAATGATGGTTCAAGCACTGCCAAAAAGTACCAGAGAAAGGAACTGGAAAGTTATTTTACTGATAATTTTTTGCAGCAGGAACATTCTAAAATTATATGAAAATATCTTGTTTTCTCAATTAATCTATCCAAATTTGTTTTATAGATTTTATGTGGAGATTTGGCCCATACTCAGTACCGTCACTGAATACAGATAAAGAATAAAGAAAATATTATCTTTATTTTTCTCAGATGTTATAAACAGGAAGTTGGAAGAAATAAAGAGAGTTGCAATACAGGATACTTCTTTGCTCTCTTAGAAAATGGACATTTATACTTGAGCAATTATATCAAGCATCATAAGTTGTGTGTCTGTTCTTTGTAGAATCTCCATATAACTCTTTTTAACCAGACCTGGCCACTCACAAAATCAAACACACACTTTGCTCCTATGATAGTTCAGGATGGCCAGAGCACACTGGCGGAGTTTTCTAACAAAATGTTAGGGGATATGTTCCATTTCCATATGAACTGTTGAACCAATGGCTGTTGTTCTTTAACTAGTAACGATACTAGTTAAAGAACAACTAGTAGCATTGGGTATACATGAAGACATACTTACTCAAAGAGAAAGAGTGAAATAGAGACCACATAATTTTTACTTACTCTTTAAACGTAATCTTCATGAATCCAGATATATTTTTCAATAAATATGTTCTGAATGTTATTTTATTTAGTTGCATGCATAATATATTTAATTTTTTAAAACAATGTAATTATAAATATTATATATTATGTGTTGAATATTGCATATTATAAATTATATTATTCATCATTGTGTTAATTTTTGTCATCTTGACAAAAGCTATAATCTTCTAGGAAGAAGGAAACACAAACAAAAAATACCTCATTTGATTGGCCTGTAGGAAATTCTCTGTATTAGTGATTGATGTAGAGGGCCCAGACAACTGTGATCAGTATCATATATGGGCAAGGACTCCTCCAACATATAAGACAATTGAATGTCAGTCAGAAACAACTCAGAAAGCAACACTCCTCAATGAACATTATGTCAGTTCCTGCCTCCAAATTCCTGTCCTGACTTCAAAGTCTCAATGACTGGCTGTGACATGGAAGTGTTGAGACAAATAAATCCTTATCTCAACAGTTTGCTTTTGGTCAAAGCAATAGAAAACAAACTATCATGTATATATTATATTATATGTAAAATATAAGATATGTATCACATATACATAATTTATAAATTTATTATATAAACTATTTGCTGTTAGAACTCACAATAATTTATACATAAATATGAACATAATTATAAACATACATAAAACATAAGTTTATATCATTTAAGTATACAAATAGACACTTATATAATAAATGTAAATATATTTCACATATATATAATTATATCATTATATAAATATGTATATAGAAAGGGCATTCAAAGTCAGAGACATGCATTTTTTTCTTCTTTAAATATTTTTTCATATAATATATTTCAATCATATATTTTCCCTTCCTCCAACTCCTTCTAGATCCTCCCACCTCCCTCTCCAACCAACTTTCTCTCTCTCTAATAAAAATCAAAAGAAACATAAACAATAAAATAAAAACATACAAAAGAAAGTCACAAAAACAGAGTGTGTTTTGTGTTGGCCAGCTGTTCTTGATGATGAGCCCGGCCTTAGCGTGTAGTTGATTTACACTGTGACACTCCACTGACAAAACTGATTTCCCTCTCCCAGCAGGCATCATGACAACCATGAAGAATTATGAAAAACTGAATGGAGTCCTTTGTGAATCTGGGAATTTCCCACCAACATTTGTAAACTGAGAACCAGGGGAACTTGTCGTACAAAGCAATTCAAATGCAAGAACCTGAAAGAGGTTGGAGAGCTGAGGAGGCACACAGGTGGAAATCTCTCAGTTCATTAATGTTAATGACAGTGCCTAAGGGTTCAGGTGTTCCAGTTCCAGAGTTTAGGAGAGTATGGATTACAAGGCTAAAAACTAGAGAGCTATCCCTTCCCACCTTCTTTTCTGTCTCCTTTATTGATACACAAACACGTACCCCTTCATAAGCCCAGATGGCTTTAGTTCATCTTCAACCATCTTTGAAACACTCAAGGACTTATTGGACCTGAGCATCTCCTACAGGAGTCACACTGACTCATAGTAAGACTCACACGGGATACATGTCCTTGCGATACATAAGACAACACTCTTAACCTTGTCCTGAAGTAGTTCTGAGGCTCTTTTCTGTCTCTTGAAAGTAAAAGAAACCTGACGGATTATGATCCTCTCAGCTGTGTGACTCCTTAATTGCCTACTCTATTCCTTACATCATGAGGATTCACGGCTCTGGACAAACACTTGTTGAACAAACTGACAAATCAATGATTAGATGAGTGGAAGGGTGAGTAGATGATGCTTGTAGAGGTATAATTTTTCAATAAATCTCCTTTATTAAAAATATGTGAAAACAGGCATACCTATATTTCTGCCTTTGATGATAATACCAAATTGAAAATACTCATTTGTTCAATAGAAAGTATATTTTTCGTGTATGGGTTTACTGGTCTTACTAGAACATGTTTATATCTTACCTTAGTGATATCTACTAATCTGCTAATCATATATAAACATTATTATGAACTGTTTTACTTTTATTAATTTATACATTATGATCAATGTTTGCACTCGACATTGTTTATTTTGTAAGATTTTAAAAGGAGTACAGAGCATACATATACATTGATGTCTTTAAAGTTGCATTTTTCTGAGTATTTTACCACAGCCACAGGAAAAGAAATGAGGACAATCACCTACTGGTTCTCAATATCTTTGTTCATATATATTTATTGTCAAAACATATTTTCATTGCTTTGGCATTCAAATCAAATATACTTTTGTAATGCTTGTGTCTGACCTTAAAAGCATCATCAGAGCTGGACTGGGGTGGTGCTGTACCTCTGAAATCCAGTATTCAGGTGGCTGAGGCAGGAGGGTCAAGAGATCAACTCAAAGTCAGCTTGGGCTAGAATGATACTAGCTTAAGAAAAACAGCAAAACAACACTACCTTCCAAAACAATATAAAGCTATCATAAAGTTTAATTTTGCTGTTAATAAAATTAAATATTTTAGCATTTAAAAATTCTTGGTGTGTACTTTTTCAAAGCACACATTTTTTTTTTAATGAACAAGGGAGCAAACAGAAATTAGTATCCATACGTCACCTCCAGCTGTCCCCAGGATGACTATCCTTGTGGTGTCTTCTTTATTGTTGACATCTTGCAAGAGTTTGATAGAGTTGTGATAACTAGCGAGCAAATGTGGGAACTTGGTTAACTAAATTTTCCATTCTGCATTAGTGTTTCTATTGGCAGGTCACACTCAGAGATTGAGACAAACTTAAAATGTCATAGGTCCACCAATGACGTCCATACACAACATAATACTAGTTGCAAATGTTTCAGTATGGATCCCCTATATTTTAGTTGTGGAAGCTTTTCTCCCTTTCACCTCCAAATCCGTGGTAACACTGATTCTTCTCTTGCTTCCATAGTTTTATATTTTTATCACATCATTAAACTGAAATCAAATATACAGTGTGCAGACTTTTGATGGTGGCTTCTTTTTAACTATGTGTGTTTAAATGTCCTTAATGTCTCCTTAATTAATGTGGCAATTTCATCACTTACAACTGTTTCTACTGTAAAATAAGTTCTATTCCAACTCTCATTGCAATGACCCCTCCAACCTAAAATTTTCACTATAAAATAGTGAATAAACTTTCTTAGCTACTTCATTCATTAAAACATTGTTAAGCTGCCTGAATAATAAGTGACAAATTCATTAATTTAACTAGGCTTTCCAATTTATTTTCTTGAAGTTTTGAAGATTTCCTCTCACAGGTTTCCTGAATTTTATTTGTAAATGAAAAACCAGCTGCCAAAGTATGTCTTGCTTCTGGATGATTTCATTCCTGCTTTTCAGTTTTCTCCTTTGTCTTATGGTCTAAAAATATCTATTCAATGTTCTTGACGTCTTTCTTATTCTATCCAGGCCTCCACATCCTCCTTCAAACTACAGACTCATCAGTTCAATTCTGAAAATTCTCAGCCAGTTTCATTATTTCCCTCTGGCCCATCTGCACTAATCGTTTTTGGTATCTGCTATTAGATATGAGTCATTCTCTTCTTCCTTCTCTTCTGTGCTGTTTCCATCTTTCTATCCCACATACACTTGAACATACATGATTGATTCGTGAATGTTTCAGTGGATAGTTTCCTACCTGGAAACTTTCTGTCACTATTTTTTTTCTTTCTAGACATTTTGATTGATTTTCATTCAGTGTTCTTTTTCTTTACAATGTCTATGCTGTTAACTTCTGATTTTTCATCCTGACATCCTAAGACAACTGTAGAGTTTTAGACCTTTTCTCCTAGGTCCTGCTTTTTTACCCACGAAGATGGTATAGTGATGTTTAATTATCTGATGTGTGATTTTGTCTGTCTTGTTTTGTCCCTTTACATTGCTCACTGTTGGAGCCATCTTTAGTGAGACTTCTCTAATTCTGAGATTCTTATGTGTCCTGAATTGAAAAAGTGATTATTTTTGCTTCTTTAGAGAGTGCTAAGAGTTCCAATAGCTAACTTAGTCAAGTTTCTGAATCTAATCTCTCCACCAAGTTGGTACAGTGTTTTGATGGTGAACTTAAATTGCCTCCATCACAAAATATTGAGTTTTCATATTTTTCCTCCATGCTCTAATTTCTGTCCTGGAGAAATGGCAAACACCTTGGCTGTTTTTCTGGGAAAGTTACATTGTGTTAATCACCCTTGACTTACCTACAAATGGTAAAACTGCTGTTTTACTCAAGCAACTGCATACTTCATTATCTGATAATCCATTAATGTCAAGAGATCAAAACATAGCAATGGATGCTAATTAGTCATCGGGAGCCTTTCTTGTATTCTTGCAGTTAATGTGGAAAAAGAATAAAGCTAAACATTTTTCTTAAAATGAAGATACACTATTAAAATTAATGCCAGTTGTTGAAACATGATTGTCTCTTTCCAACTTGATGATTTCCATCTACCTTATAGTACATAGTAATAATTGCTTAGTTTTTCATTGTGTTGTATACGTTATTGAATGATATGTAGTGCTTAGGATTCAGACTGTAACTCAGACATAAAACACTTATCACACACTAGACCCTGCATTCACTCTTCAACACAGGGAAAATTTATTTTCAGAAGAATACATAGAATCTGACATAGACGGTTATTAATATAGATATCCACAATGGCCTAAGAAGCAAAGAATAAAAAACAGTGAAATGCCCAGGCCTAAATGGAGCAGCTGTATATAACCCTTCCTCACAGACCTAGGGATCATTGTAGAAGAGGAGACAAAAGACTGGAAATAGCTAGTACTGCATTTGTGAATTCACAGTACATGTGTTAGCATGCACAAGCCCCACGTAAACTCAAGCCAGGTCAAATTCCAGCATGAAGAAAGGAAGGAAGCCATGATGTCTCATTCCTTGAGGAGGAGCTATTGGCAACCGAGAACTGCTAGGAGAGGTAGAGTCAGTTGCTCTTATTTAATTAGTTTTTGAAAGAACATTGCCTCTGGTAAGTTGGCCAAGCTCCCATGAAAGACNTTAGTATAAAATTAAAACCTGTAACAATAAGCCTCATTTCCCATATCTTTTTATTGAAGGGCACTTTGTCAGTATTTTCCAATTCTTTAAGATTAGGGTTTTTATATTTAAGTATCCAATTAGTCTACATCGTTTAGTAATTGTTTTATTTTTGTCAGTTTGATATTTCCCAGTGAAGATGAAACAATTAATAATTTCATGTAAATTTTTCAAGGCAATGATAGGCATTTTTCTCATTAGATCTATTTATAACTTTGATTGTATTATTAGATTTTGTAATTTTATTCTATTGCTGTGATATTGAAATAATTCTTACCTAATCATTATTTATAAATTTTCATATGCTGTTATCTCTTAGGAAATGTCAATTTCAAATATCTGCAGCAGTATTGGCATAATTGAAGTTAATATGTGGTAGTCTTTCATGTGGAATCATTATTGTGTTTAAATATTAATGTGTAGCAGACACATCATTATAATATCAGTAATATATCTGGAAATCAGAAGCCACTGTTTTATTACAAACAAAAAGTGTGTGTGTGCATGCACATGTGTGCTTGTGTGTGTATGTGTGCAAGCACGTGTGTGCTTGTGTGTATGTGTGCATGTAAATTGTGCAAGTATATATGTGCTTATGTATCTATACTTATTGATTAACACTTTGGGAAGAATCAAAGGCAGTTATAAGAAGATAGTATATTCAAGAATTAAATTAAATTTTAGAAAAGCAATCAGAAATGTCCCTGCAATCTTCAAATCTTGTGCTATATCTGTGTTGGAGTGAAAACACCTGATATGGATCCAGTCTATCACAGCAAATTACAGAGGGCTCTCTCAATGTAAACAACACTGGTTACATAGGCAGGCACAGACAATTTCAAGTCTTTCTTTTCTCTTTGCAGTCTTAGCTACCATTGTCATCACCCTGAATGGTAATGTTAAAAATCTTGCATCTACAGACAGAATACAAGAAATTATGGGAGACAGAGTCAGTCCTTCACTCTTTACTTTGTCAAATCTCCTATTAATGTCCTAAATTTGTAAGACTAACTCAAGATCATTCATCTGGAATGGGTATCCCATATCCCGCAGTGGAAAATGGGTCCCAGAAGGGAAGAAATGGAAATAAATAGATTGCCATATTCTCTAAAGGTATTTGGAAGTTTTTCCTTCCCCCATACCTTGTTTATTGGGCACATAAGTGTCACTTGAATTGTCCAGTTTGGGGATCATCATCTAAGCCATATCCTTATTCAGAAGAGCCTTTTAAAACTTTCTATTTCTTGCATAATGTGAAGCTATTTAAAATTCCTTCCTGGAGCCAAACATGTAAATTATGTTTCTCTTAGAAAATTGCTCACTTCCTATAGACTTCAGATTTGTACTGTGAGAATGGTGTTTCTTTGGATTATTATCAGCTTCTTTATTTTGAGAACTCATTTTCATCTTGATACTTATTCAGTGTGAATTTTTTTTCTCCCCTTTGGTTTGCTAGCCGTAAGATTATGCTTCTGTTTGTTTTGTAAATTTCTTGGCTGTGCATATTTTGCTTCATTAACTCATCCATTTTTCTACTTTCTGGATTTAATTGCATGTCTTGTACTTTCTTGAATGACACTTGAATTTGAAAGTTGCAGGACATTATTTCATTTCCAACAAATGATTACTCAAAAATTTTTTATAATTATTTTTCTTAAGAATTTTGTAATTTTGATTAAAGTTTATTTTTAAATTATTTTCATTTCCAGTTTGGGAGAAATCTTGTCACTGGTTAACAGATAATTCATGTTTATGTAAGTAAGTACCACTTAGAAAACTTCTAATTCATAACATAAAAATCTTAAATTTATTTTCT
>JAQHUG010000117.1:5489683-5503678 GCA_028555095.1 Dicrostonyx torquatus | reverse complement strand
TACCTTCTTATTAATTACTATACATTGCTACAAATACCTTCTTGAATTTCACATGAGCAAGTAAACCATGATTTCCTCACAAAATTAAAATTTAAATACAAAACGTACTTACATAGTATAAGATAAAAATGCATAAGTTTACTTTTCCATGTGGCAAACATTTCTAAAAGGTTTTCGTTACTAGAAATACCTTGATATGATAATTACTGGAGAGAAGCAACTTCATTGTTGGAACTAGCTAGAAATGAATAAAATTCTTTATTATTATGTATCTAATGATAATTTTGCCAGTATTATAGCAATTCAGTCTGCTAATTTTTGAGAGTTTGTTAGACAGAAATATCACTCTCATCAGATATGACTTTTGCACAAAAATAACTGTCAACAAGTGTTTTTCTTCTGGCTGTATTTCTCTGAAGACACGCAACTTCATAAGCAAGGTGAGCAACATGGGATTCTTTTCATTTTTTTTCTGGTATCAGTTTAGGCCTAACTTGCGAATTGACTCCCTGGGCTTGTGGTTTCATTCAGATTCTTATGATTACTGGTGAAGGTGAGTAATGGCATTAGAGTTGGATCTATCCAATGACAGAAAATGAAATGTTGATTCTTTTGTAAAACTGCTTGTCAGGGATAGATACTGCTTTCTTCTTTTCTGCTGAGCTTCATCCCAGAAACAAAGGCACCTTTTGGTGAGTGCTTTGATGGCAGCCCCTATGATGCGAACTAGGTGAAAGATAAGGAAATAAAGAAAACCCATGCCAATAATATGTACAGTGATCATGTTTTTACATATCAGTTGAACAAATTTAAATTATAAAAGGAGAGCATTACATTCAAGGCAGATTCAAGAAAACAAAATATTTCATGAGTATATATTGTTTAATTGCTAACCTATGTACACTAAATTTTGGTCACGTGCACTGTTCTCATACAATATAGACAAAATAGGCATGGAGAAAGGTTTGATCAAATGTATCCATGGCAAGACTTTACTAAAATAATTACTGTACATGTTGGGCAAAAAAGTCATATCATTTTTTTAAGTGCTATGATAGACCAATAACTGTTAGTTTGCAATCAGAGACTACAAAAGAAATGATTGTGTGAATATCTGAAATTCCAGGTGTTAATTAAGGAACACAATAGACAATTTAGTGTGAACTTATTATACAATAATAATATTAATGACAGTATGTAATAGAGTAAATACTTGTGAGTTATTATTTATGGTTAATTTACATTGGTATAGTTTTTTGTACATTGATACAAGTTCAAATTATATAAACACCTATACAAAGTTATTCTGTCAGATTGTATACATGCATGTTTCTNAGGAATCTCAGAATGAGACTGTCAGAAAGCTGTCTCATCCCATTTTAGTCTTATATTCCTCTCGAGGGCTGGGATTAAAGGTGTGTACCACTGCAGCCGGGCGGTGGTGGCGCACGCCTTTAATCCCAGCGCTCGCAAGGCAGAGGCAGGCGGATCTTTTGAGTTCGAGACAAGCCTGGTCTACAAGAGCTAGTTTCAGTGCAGGCTCCAAAGCCACAGAGACACCTTGTCTCGAAAAACCAAAGAAAAAATAAAAGTGTGCACCACCACTACTGCACGGTTATTGCCAAACTGGTGTGGCTACTAGGATTAAAGATGCGTCACCACTTTCTGGTCTCTAACGCTAAGTGGTGTGGCTATTTAACTCTCTGAACTTCAGGCAAGCTTTATTTATTAAAATACAAATGAAATACCACACAGTATGTACAGTATGAAGGTATATAAAAATGATGTGTTTATTTAAATGTGATATGGAATTAAGATACTTTTTTCTTTATATAAATGTGATTCACCTTAGAAAATCTGTGGCAGCGAAAGCCTGGAAACAACTTGACATGCTGGTAAAATGTGACAACTGCAGATGGGACTGGTAACACGGAGAAATAGAATAAATGACTTGTCTCAGTATTTCTGTTACATGATGAGTTTCTTAGAATATTGAGCCTATTCTGATAGAAAGCAACTAAAAATGCAAAAGACCTATTAGTTCCATTAAAACTGTTTCAACAATTATGTTTGAAATTGTAACTGCTTACACACTTTCCGCTAACCTTTTTAAAATTTAAATTACACGGCATATTGTTTCATTGAATACTTTGTATTTCTCCAGACTGATAGTTTATAAGATTGTCATTACTAGAATCTTCACAAATCTCCAAGAGCATTAAATATAAGCTATAAGCTGACTAGATGCTCATTATAAACACAAAAATAGTATAGATCTTCTCTGCAAGGTGTTAGTTTTGTTATTTTAAACTAACTCACGACAATAATACATAACATAAGGTCATGCAAAAGTAGACATGAAAGCATATTGGATGTAGTATCCTATATAATAATATTTGTCAATGTGGAAACTAAAACTAAATGTAGATTTATTTGTATATGTTTAAAAATATCATTAAAAATATGATAAGAAGTTGAGAGATGACTAAGTGGCTAAGAAAACTTGCTGCTCTTATAGAGGATCTAATCTTGGTTTCTAGGACTCATGTCAGCAATCACACAACTAAAGGTAACTGTACCTGCAGGGGACCTGATGACCTCTTCTGCCTCTGTGGGAGCTTGTGCTCATGGTCATATACCTGCACATAGACATGCACACAAATTTATACATAATTAAAAATAAATACATCTTCAGAAGACTCACACTAATTTTTTATTTTCATAAGTGTATTTTATGAAAACCTAATATTTAATAATGCTATTTACCTATTTATTTATTTTGGCTGTTTTGTTGTTCTTGTTATTGTTTGCTTAATACTCTGGCAGTTTCTCTCCACGGCAAATGAATATATCATGAAAGAAACCCTTCTTTTCTGAATGTTACTGAAAACACTAGAATGTAGAATATCTGTAGCTGTTGGCGAATGGCAGGGATGAGTCTAAATGTGCTACATGTTCTGTCAACATACTAAAGCTGTGGCCCCTGAAGTTAAAAAAAGAGTCTGAAGGAAACGGAAGTGTCATCAACAGAAACAGGGGAATGTGCAAAAAATTAAGAAAAGTGGATTGTGTTCTAAGTATGTCAATACTAGTCAATTAGTCATTGTGGATGATCAAAGAAAATCAAGGTTCATAGAGAGAAGCATGATCCCTATGGAGAACACTGAGATCAAACACACCATAAAAGGTATAACAAACTCAACATAGAGCCATTGCTTAGCACATAGATTACAAATGTTTGAGCACCCATTTATGGAGTAAGTAGGGATTTGGAACAAAAACTGTAATGAGCAATAAGATGGGATGAGCTGGCAGTTTAGACAGAGGAAATGGTGTAGAAACCCAATACAGAGAGCCTGCACTAGCAGTGAAACATCCCTCAGAACAGAGAGCATCTAACTTACACTTTTCCTGAGATAGGTATACACATAAGCTGTTCAATATCTATACTCTACTTAATAGAATAATGAGTAGAGGATTTATTAGAAAATTAAACATTACTTTGTCTATAGAAACCTGGATATATGCAATTAATTTAAATCTTCAAAGCACTTACTCTAGGAACACTATATAAATGACAAAACAAAGCAAAATTAAAAAATAATGATATAGAATGTCCTGGAAAATATAATTTTGCATTACTTTCCTATAATGTAACTTGTGGAAGAGAAAAATTTTACAGAAGTCAATTAAAACTTTGTGTATTTTTTGTTGTTAACCAATCCAGATTACATGGTAACTGTACACGCTGGAAATGCCCACAAATTGTTTTTTAGGGAATTTAGAATTAGTTTCTGTATTACCCTATTGTTGTATGACACTACTACACACTCTCTAACTTTCAGAGAGCAATTAAGCAGATACATAAATAAAAGTTTTCAGGCTTAGGAAAATTATGTTACATACAACCCCGGAGTTCTTATTTGGGAAACTTCAGCACTTGGAAAACAATCGGGTTTCATCATTAAATTATAGCTTCAAGTGAGCAAACAACAATATTTATTACCGGGTTAGTTTATGCACACATTTATTTTAATACATTCCCAGTGTTTAGTTGAAATGATTTTAGAAAAGTGAATCTAAAAATGATGTACAAGCAAAGACTTCGAGATGATTGGTGTGAATAAATTAAGTAAGCTAAAGAAATTTGAGACCAAAATTAAAGAAAATCATGGTTAATAATCCACATCAATCATTAATAGGATTCAACCAACACTGTGGGGAGTCTGAGTTTTGTATTTTGACATTCTCTAAAGACACCCATCAATAAAAACCTTTGAAATATTTATTATCAATTAAGGAAAACTGAAATGCTGAAGTTTCTACCAAATTGCTCATATGGTTAATTATGTTACACCAACAGGGGGAGTTTTAGAGAGATAACCCCCATAGTGTAGAAGACAGGGATGTGAAAACTGGAATAACAAGAGTCTTATAAAGTGATAGAAGAAAAATATTAGAAACTTAATATTTTGATTATTGCAAGGAATACTATATGTTTAATAGAAATGGGTACAGTGTTCCCCAACCCCAAGTATACCAAAAACATTTGTGTTTGTTAAGCCCTTCTTTAAATGTTTTTAAGAAGTTTTTAAACTGTATTCTTTAATTACTTTAACTTTTGACAGGGAGTGTAACGCTAATACTATAGGCAATGGCATCCTATAGTGATTCAGTGGCCTTGATCTGGGTTCTTTAAAGATCTATTAGGGAAAGGTATTTTCCTGACTTCAGAGAGATCTATGATTCTAAGCTACAGAAAACATAAAAGAGTTCATTCAGTTGGGCCATCAATCATCTGGATAAGGGCTTTTCCCTAAGAATGTACTGTTTACCAATAGCCAAGCCAAAGAGATAGGAGGAATAATTGTCCTGTACCAAAACAATGGACTTTCCTTTCCCAGAATCTTTCCTCAGGTGAAGTTGTTCAAGATCCACCATCATTACATTCTCACTTCTGATGACCCTTCAGAGTCATAATTCAAGAAGGTGTGGCTTTTCTTTTCTTTGTGTCTTTTTTCTTTTTGATATTTGCCAAAGCCTGGGTGATTTCTCTGGTATATTGGGGTTTTCAGTCCTGTATGACTCTCCTCCCCACGTTGTGGCTGCTTGACCTTCACTTCCATGCTGGTTTGAAGCACATGGCATGGCTTACTCTCTTTCTTTTCTTCTTGTTCATTTTAGGGAGAGATGTAAAGATTTATAACTTGTTGACCTGGAGACTTTCATTAAACTCTGATAAAATTGTCCATGATATTTCTTTTGAGTCCATTCTTAAGTTCTTTTATTATCAAAACTAAGAATATTTTAAAAAGTACACTGATTTCCTCAGTAACCCAGATGATTCTGCTGGGATTCCCCCAAACTTCCGATATCAAGAGTGTCAATTCACTACTTTATTATTGTCTTAAATTTACTTTCATTTCTATTTACCAACTTTCTGTTGCTATCATTAGCGTTACTCCATTTCTCATTTTTTTCCTTTTTCTATGGATAGCATATGACATATTTATTAATACCTAAAAACTGACAAGGTAAACAAATTATGAGCCTACTGATATGGAGGCTTATGAGCTAACATCTGCCGTATGCTTTTTAAAGCACATAAAAACTCATAATTCAATCACAGTTATATCCAATCTAAACAACAAGCACGGCTTCTCTCCACTGGGTATACCTGAGAGTTAGATCAACCTAAAGCTTTCATTTCATGTATTTATCTTAAGTCAATATATTTAAATGTGTTGGAACTGGGAGGTAGAACCATTCATACTGACCTGGAAGAATGGATTATAATTGGCTATTTTTTTGTGAGAACATTTAGACATCTAAAACATCTTTCACAACGTGGACTCTTGTCAACTTCATAAATCCTCTACATTCTCAGAAATAAGTACTGAGACTTTATAAGAGTGATTCCTTCTGACTTCATTGTAGTTCTGAGGATGTCAAACCTATACATCAATTTATTTGTCTCTATTTCTTCTCCATGTAGATGTATTGTTTTATGTTTTTTGAATATTTAGATCATAAGTAAAATATATCATTTTGAAAAGGAAACTGTATAGGCAATGTTTTACTAAAATTTATGTAAATATCACCCATAAAATTTATTAGATCTGGTTAAAGAAGAAAAAAGAGAGGAGAAGCTATTTCTCTATGTTCTTAAAAGATAGACTTTGAAAGTAGGAAATTAAATATATTAAATATATTAAAATTAAATATATGTTTAATATATTAAAATATTTATAATAAACAATTTACTCTTATTCTTACTATGTTTATATAGTTTAGAATATATGTATATTATATTCTAATATATAATATATATGTTATACATATTAGAAGTGGCATTTATGGCTTTGGCAGTTATCAATCGAAAGCCCTTCAGGTTTTGTAGTTTCCACAGAATGAACATACATCTTCATAATGATCATGCCAGCTTAAAAATGGGAAGACTGCCTAGGTTTTCCTCCTTGAGACCATGAAAGTCAAGTAGATGTTCATTTTCTGAATTGGAACTATTGACTTTTTTTCCAAAAAGTTGCTTGTAAATAAGTGTGAAAAAAGTAAAGAAACCACTTCTCAATAATGAGCTGAGACAATTGTGATTAATTTACTGCAGCTCACAGAAATTTCAGAAACAGAGTGAGTTCTACTGAGATAATGATCATTTTTAAAGGATTAAATCAATGCTAATCCTGATGGGAGGAAAGTATCATAAGCAATAAAATATTGAACAATCTCCCACAAGTCCTAATTCATCTCACAAAGTGTTTGTTGTGCTTGTCCCAAATTGACAAGAGATTAAGTAGTGCTTTCATAAATCAATCTGATGACAGTTATTGACATTCTTTATGCATGAGCATGACTGTGCTCTCATCAACTCTGAAAGGGACACAACTGCAGAAGTATTTTCAATATGTCACTAGAGTCCACTTAACCCAGGGAACCTGTTAAGCTTCTCCTTTTCATTTGTCATTATTTTGCATGGTGATTTGTTTATAACTGATATAGCTCTCTGTATACTTTAAGCTAACTGAAGACATTTCAAGTACATGTAGATCTTTTTCACCCTTCTATTGTAAAGTGAAAGAAAACATAATGTTTTCAGTTTTATGATTTTGAAAATTCCAAAAGTATCTAAACATACAAGAGTTTTATGATTCTGAACTGAGTTTTTAAATGCTAATAAAAACGGGATTGCTTAGACGATACATTTAGGCAAGTGTCTAAAGAGATAAAATGTCTCCAATTTTGTTTTAGCATAAAAATGTCAAATATGAGCATTGAACTTCTGAAATAATTAAATTTATCAGCAAATCTAGGTTTCTTTTTATTATTTATTTATTTAGGTTTTTTGTTTGTTTGTTTGTTTTCTGGTCTGTTCAAGACGAGGTTTCTTTGTACAGCCCTGGCTGTCCTAGAATTAGCTCTGTAGACCAGGCTGGCCTTGAACCCACAGAAATCAGACTACCCCTGCCACTGCTGGAACTGAAGGTATGTGCTGCCACCACCCAACTCAAATCTCGTTTTCAAAGAAAAAAAAAGTTTGCTACTGATTTAAAAATTTCAAAATCAACAAACTATAAGCTTTAGGTGAGCATATCCAAATGATGGAAGAGACATTTTCAGCTTCATTATCAAATACATTTTTTTTATTGAAAAAATAGTATTTACTTGTTTCTCGTGTGTTAGTATTTGTGTGGGCACATGTATCTGAACCCAAGTCTGGTGATAATAGAACGATTTGCAGTAGTCAGTTCCGTTCTCCCACCAAATGTTCCATGGATCAAAAAGCTCAGTCTCACCAGCAAGTGCCATTACCTGATAATGGTCATATTGTTTACATTGTTATGTAAAGAACAGAATACATAACCAGATACATCTGCCACATAGAAAAACAATTGAAATTTTCTTTCTACATATGCCCCATGTAACACTTTACATAATTCATAAGTCATAGTGCATATTATGGATTAGTTTATGAAAACTAATTTTGTCCAGCATTTAATATACTTTAATTTAAAATGTTTTATCACTTCATTATGCAGCATGCAAAATTCCTTATAGTCTTTGATTGTATGTATATGACACTCATATTTTATTATATATATTTTATTTCTATAGTATAATTTGGTTATAAAAATATAATGAGGATTTTACAGAAATCACTAACTCTCCAGAAGGACTTTTAGATGCCAAGATAGGTAGAGACAGGCAGAATCAAAATTCAGCTTCTGGGCTCTCATTTTGGTTTTGTTTCTTTTGGCTTAAAACTATGGCTCACATTATGCTCTACTCTTCACATAGACAAGTCAACCAATCAGAGAAAGTCCGTCTAAAAACTAGTAATATAAGTCTGGTTAGGCTAAATTCATCTAACCTCTTTCATCTCCCTTTGAGACCAAAAACACCCAGAGTAACTAAATATTTTGTTAGCACAACATTTTGACTCAGATTTCTAGAAGCATCAAGTCTCCACTTGTCCTGCACCTGCAATCACAAGGAACACAGGAATGTCACAAGCAGACCATCCCATAATGAGACTGCTCCCCCAAGTGAGAGCAGGTATCCCAAGGTGAGCTAAATGGCTCTTAGTGCCCCTTCAGCAGAGCAATTTTCTCATGGGAAATGGATTGCTGTCCCAAGCTGTGACAGACAGCAACCTGACTCAGGATTTATTAGAGCAACTATGTGCTCAAAACTAGAACTGAGATAAGATGAAACAAAGCCATACTTCAGCCAAGACTACCTAATTATGCACATCAATTCATTGTGCATACCTATTTTATACTAAAGATCATCTTAGTACCACAACCTAACACACACACACACAGAGGCAGGGCTAATGATAAGTCTTTTTTTGTCATGCCTGCACTGATTCAATTTCCTTCCTGTCCTTTTATTTTAATTATTTTATTTTAGAGAATACAATATAATTACATCATTTCCCTCTTTACTTCTTCCAAACCATCCTACATATTTATTCCTCCTTTCTTGCTTTCAAATTCATAGACTATGTTTACTGTAATTGTTATTACATACATATACATATATACATATAGATTCCTAAATGCATAGATACACCCTGCTCAATTTGCATAATGTTATTCATATGTTTGCAGAGCTGTTCATTTGATATTGTATAATTAATTGGTATTCTTGTCCCTAGGTAAGAGAATTTCTTTTAATCTCAGCATTCCTTATTTGGCATTAACTCTTTGAGTAGGGTTGAGGCCTCCTCAGATATCTGTGAAAAGTATCCTGGTTAGTATTGGATCCCGTTATTGGGTTCCTCTACCAAAGGAATAAAACCAATCAGATAGATTTAATAAATCCAAATTTAATAAACAGAGCAAAGCAACTCCAGGGTGACTCTTGGAAAGGCAGGAGAGCAATCACATGGTGTCCAGGTCTTACACACTCTGCAGGCATAGTCTTGAGCAGCTCCAAGAAGGAGTTGACCCTTGGTGGGCTTTCTGAGGGCTGGGGTCCGGAATGGAAGAAGTGAGAACAGAACGGAGAGTCCCAACATAGTTAAACTTTGAAATCCTCAAACTTTGACTCCCTGTGACTTAGGATTGGCATAAAAAAATAGGATACTTTCATTTGAAATAAACACATTTTTTATTTCTAATGATGCTGGTCAGCCACAGAGGACCTTGCTCCTGAGAGGCAAGTGAACCTGTGCTGATTCTGCCCTCAGCTGATACATTGTTTTCATAAGCAAAATAAAACTGTTCAGTATAGTATGTTCATACCCATGTATTTAAAACTATTATATCTGACAAACCTGACCAAAGTAAACAAATTTGTTTTAATAATAACACAAAACACACACAGGTGGCAACAGACCTTCCTTCTGCTTCTGTTTTTGCCCCTAGCATATTCCCCATGAGGAATTCTTTCTACTACTACTGCAGTTGCTTTTTAAATGTTCTGTTGTTATTTTAAAAGGTTTAAATATACCTTACTTTTTATAATAGTTGGAGAACAAAGGGGAAGATGGAAATGTTCAAAATAGGCCACAATCCATTTCCTCTTAGTTTTTTTACATTAGCTTGCTACATCTCTTAAGAGTTAACAAAGCCACATTACACAGCCTTAATTTGTCTAGATTTCCATCCATAGGTTTTATCATCTATCTTTTTCTGGCTCTGCGATTCCATCCAGGACATAGTTCTATTTGGTGCTTTTGATTCCTCAGCCTCTTCTTGGCTATGGCAATTTGTCATGTTTTCTTTATTTTGATAACCGCAACACTTTTAAGTCATACCGGCCAGATATTTTATAGGATGCTCCATTATTGAACTGTATGTAAACTTCTTCTCCTAAAAGAAAAATGCTGGTCCATTCCAGTACAAAAATAAAACAATATCCACACTATTAACCTGAAAGCCCAAGGGGGAAATAAAAACAACTTTGTTGTCTTGAATAGAATAGAGAATTTTGTGCAATTTCTTTTCCCTTTTGTCTTATAGACTCTGTTCATTTCAAATGCTGGTCAGGTCATAGCTTTGCTATCACCCTTCCAGTGGTTGTTTCATTTCTTTGTAATACAGTTTTATTTTCTTGTAACAATCTGAATTCTTTACTGGTACCTTCTGTCTTAGTAAGCCATATTTTAAATTTTTTCTGAACACTAGCATTAACACATGTGTAAAGTGATATTGGAAGATGGGCAAAGGCCTTTACACACTATTACAATACCTCGCAGAATTGTTTTTTCCTCAAGTAAGTTTCATTTTCACTTGTCCTTCCCCTGAATGAGAGCCCTCGAAATTGTGGATCTCTTTATCTTGTTGGTAGTTTTGTCTTCTGTAATTCTTTTGCATAACTGATAGCATAGGGTATACAGCCACTTCACTCCTGTCTCTTCAATGCAAACAAACAAACAAACCAAAACCCTACAACTGGTGCCCTCGCCTTCTCCAGACATCACATATTCTGTCCCTCCTGGAACATTTCCTGTCACATGGTGACTCTACAGTGAAATCCAGTCACCTCAGGAATGAAAACTTAATGGACTCTAGCTTTTAAGAATTGTGAATAAGACTGCTAAAATTACTCACATGAGGAAAATTGTGTTAAGTTTCCAAATCAGCTGAGCAAAAGTTAGCTCTCTTTCTGGATCATTTAGTAGAATTTTTCTTAGCCTACAGAAGATTTCTGCGGTTCTTTCAGAAGTCTCTGGACCGTTATGTGTTCCTAAGAAAAGCGGGTGATCCACATTCTTGCTATGAACTGCTGTGTGTTATGTTAGTTCTATATTTTCTGTGCTAACATTTTTATAACAACAAGCATCTCATTTTCCATTTGTAATTCGTATAGTTTCCCCTAACGTTTCTTGATGTTGTTTGGGTTTTTCATTTGTTGTATGTGTTTTTCATTTGTTGTTGGGTTTTTCATTTGTTGTTTTTGTTCCTTTCTTTCCTTTTGACACAGGGACTCAGTGTAGCCCTAGCTGTCCTGGAATTCACTCTGTAGACCAGGCTGGCCCCAAACTCAGATCAAAAGTGTGTGCCTACAGCCAACGGGCAGTCCCCCAATGTTTATAATCTGTAAATGTTTATGCCCATTCTCATTTGTTCTTGGTGTCACATTTAGATTGGGTGTCAGGAGGAGGCTACTTATTCATCCTGGCCACCCAGAACCAAAATAACACACAGAAACTGTATTAATTAAATCACTGCTTGGCCCATTAGCTCTAGCTTCTTATTGGCTAACTCTTACATATTAATTTAACCCATTTCTACTAATCTGTATGTTATCACAAAGTTGTGGCCTACCAACAAAATTTCACCTCATCTCTCTAGGGCAGTGGCTCCATGGCGTCCCTCTGATTCTGCCTTCCTCTTCCCATGTTATAGGCCAAGCCAGTTCTTTATTCATTAACCAGTGAAGCAACACATAGACAGAAGGACCTCCATTGTGTTTGCATTTTAAATATAAGTTTCTCACTCATGTGCTGTCTGGAACTTTGCAAATAATTCTTTTCTAGTCTGTCAGCAATGTGTTCAACATGCAAAATGTCCATGTAATAAACTCTGTGTTACCTTGGTTTTAATTATTTGGCCAAAAAAAAAAAAACCATCATGTAGCACATATGTCACCAAATTAAAATTTAATTTGAATTTTCCCTAAGAAAATGGTACAATCTTTTGTAAATTAAGCTATAATGTTGGCTGTGTTTTTTATATATTGTACAATCAAGGAAAAGTCACATGACTAATTTTAGAAAACACTGCATAACATCACTGTAAAAATCATTTATGTTTGTAACAGAGAAAAAGGCAGATAGGTTTTAAATGAGTCTCATGGTGTGATTATATAAGCAGTCTTAGTTTACATTTCTTTTTCTAAAAAAGAAATATAATATTACACTATATTAACAGAGTCATCTGACCCCTTAGCCATAAGACCACTCAGTAGGTGCATTACAGTCGCTGAGTCACTGCTCCAGCAAATATTTGTAATGTTCAAAATTTCCAGAATAATTAACATTTTTGCCTAAATTTTACTGAAATCTCCTTTTATGAATGTATCTTAACCATTTAAAACTGTGCTTCATATCACTTGATTATTGTTCCTTTAAACAGGCCTGCATTACACATCCGTAGAGCCATTGTCACTGTGTCTTCCTTTATTACCTTATATATGGCAGATATTTCATTTGCAGAATTGCTTCTGAGAAAGTAAGGATTGGTCAAAAATACTCTTCAAGAGCCACCTGAACCCATCATGTTGTTTAGCAGCATTTTTTTTTGTTGCTGCTGTGGTTTATTTGTTTTACTTTTAGTGATTACATCTTCAGAATTTTTTTTCTCTCTGAGGATTCCATACAGGCACAAAATGTGTTTTAATCAAGTCAACCCATTTCCTGGTTCCAATTGCTTCCTTACTCTCCCAAGTATTACTTTCCCAACTTCCTAATATATTTTTGTTGTTTTAAACCCCCTGAGTTTACTTAGTGCAGCTGGTATGCATCAGTGTAGGGCCATCTATCAGAGCATGGACAGATCATCAGGAGGAGAATGCTTAAAGAAATGAGCTTGTTTTGTCTGTAAAACACTGCTTTTTTGTAGTCATCCCTGTCTCTTACAGTCCTTATGCCCCTCTTCCTCAATGATCTTTAGGAGAAGGTGAATTGGATACAGATTTAGGGTTGAGCATTTTCCAATCTTTATTGTCACTATACTGGCCAATTGTAAGTCTCTGCAAATTACTACTACAAAAACAAGCTTCTCTGATGAAGACCTAGAGAGACACTAAAATATGCGTATCATGATGAGTTATTAGGAATCAATTTAATAGTATGTCTAACTAGCAGAATAATAGCAGTGGTCTCTGCCTTTTACATCCAAGCAATATAATTGGTTTTTTACTTCCACAACATTTGTGCCACACAGTTCCACCAGCGGATATAACTTGCCAAACTTGGTGAGATTGATAATGAGTTTTTTCCCATATTGTACATAGTGTTTTCCATTGCTATGAAAGATATCAGGGTGATACCAGATTGTGTTCATTTTAGACTATGATAACAAGAAAAGAATTTTTCTAAGAAGTTTAATTATGTGCCTTCTAGTTTAAATATGTGTTTTTTGGCCTTAATTTAACCACACAAACATTGTTTCAAATGTATTAAAGATATTCAACCAGGGCTCCCTCACTACTAAGTAAGAATTCTTCATAGGAATTAAAGCCAGTGACGTTTATGTAAGAGAGTGTATCCAGTTTCATTACTGGCACTCAGGCTGGAAAATGAAAAGAAATATCACAATAAAGATGAGTCTCTGGGACATCAGCTTTGACTACAATATTGAGCAATCTCCTAAACGTCATGAGAATGGTTCATTGTGCATCCTGGATAATGGCTGTGCACCAAGGTAACTCCACCGGAGAAATGAATCCATGTTTGCACATAAAGTGAAATATTCCTGTACCTTAAGACTAAAGTGCATGTGATTCCTAGTAGCCTTAAGCCGATGG
>JAQHUG010000117.1:5479188-5489613 GCA_028555095.1 Dicrostonyx torquatus | reverse complement strand
GATGTTAAGATGAGTGTGTAAATTGTATTAACCAAAAGCTTGTGGTAATAAAGTTACTGTTTGAATCCCAAATCTGAAGTTAAGCTTCCCAACTTCCACCAAGCCTCCTAACAACACTTGCTGCTTGCAACAGGGATCTGTATACACTTGTAAAATAAATTCTTTGACAATTGATTCCATGCTGTTGTCTTTAGTAGTTTTCCAGTTAGATTGTAGGTCATGCTAAAGGCTCAGAACTTGGGTTTATTTAACATTCGTATTCAGCACATACGCCATTTTTTAATATATATTTTCTTGGATTGTGTATTTCATCAGACATTTTGTATTTCTTTGGGAAAAGAGTAAGAACATGGAGCTCTCAGAGCCCTTCTGATATCTCAAGAGGGCATTTGTGCTCCTACAGCTCAGAAGCAATCAATCCTGTATCATTGCTGCTTACATCCCCAAGCACATTCTGGTTCATCCAGGCCAGTGTTGTTTTAATCAGGCAAACTTTCATAGAAAAAAAAGAGAAAAAGAAAAAGAATTCTCCATTTCCTGCATTTCATTAGATTTAAAGTGATATTTATTTTCTGTGTTTCTAATACTTATGTGTCTTTTAATTCAGCAAGATTAAGTGTAGAAAAATTGCCAAACTTTTGAACAGTTAATAAATAATTTTTATTATATTTGAACAGTTAAAAAAAATTTTCTCCAAAAAAAGAAAAAGGAAAATATCAAACCATAAACAAAGAAAAACATAAAAGTATGAGAAGTGATATAATTACATCATAATCTAAAACCAAAGAAATAATTTAAAAAGAGATATCTTTATTTACATTATTATTTTTCTTTCTGATCTTTCTATGTCTTTGTCTCTGTTTCTCTATCGTTGACATCCCCTCTCGTGTGTGTGTGTGTGTGTGTGTGTGTGTGGTGTGTTTGTGAATGTGTGTGTAAGTGTGTATGTGTATGGGTGTATTGTTTATGTGTATATTTTTGAGTGTAGAGGCAAGAAGTTAGCTGCAGGTGTCACTACCCAGGGGCCATTCACATTTTTTTTGAGATGAAGTCTTTCAATGCTCTAGAAAATAACAATTTGACTAGGCTAGTGATGAAGTAATTCCCAGGAAGTCACCTTCCCTCATTTTCCTTGTGGTGATATTATATGTTGGGACTACCACACACTTTTTTGTTGCTAGGTGCTGGGAATCCATCTCAGACATTATGCTTGTATCAGATGAGTGATCTTTCCAGTCCTCAAATTAGTTTGCCTTTCCAAGGATAAAAACTCTTTATATTCTGGCTATTTTAATAAAATAGTAGGTGTTGGTGAAGAAATAGCAGGTTCAATACCAACATTGCATCTATGGATCAAAGAAACACAGAGCACTGGCTGTGTAAGAATAAAAATGATTGACTGTATCATTTTTCTGAGACTGAGTTGCTATCTACTGTGCTAGCAAGGTGTCTTGTATCATTTCTAAATAAAGTCTCTTGCCAATGCTAAAATAACTCCCTTAATGTACATATCTTATTCCAAAGGAGAAGGGAAGGACTAGGGAGAGCTTGGCGGAGTGGGAGGGTGGAGATGGAGGAAGGGTAGATTCATCATTTCTTTCAAATTTCAAGTCATCATTATTTTTTACTGCTGAGTTGTATTCCATTGTATAAATGTACCTCATTTTTTTATCCATTCTTCAGTTGAGGGGCATCTATGTTGCTTGTACATTCTGACTATTATGAATAATGCTACTATGAACATAGCTGAGCACTATGTCACTGTGGTATGGTTGAGCATTCTTTGGGTATATACCCAAAAGTGGTATTGCTGGGTCTTAACACAGGTTGTTTATTAATTTTCTGAGAAATTGCCATATTTATTTCCAGAGCAGCTATACAAGTTTGCACTCCCACCAGCAATGGAGGAATGTTCCCCTTACCCTGCATTCTCTCCAGCATAAGTTGTCTTTTTTAAACTATTTTTATTTATTCTTAAGCTATATATATAGTTTCTAAAACTATACAAGTGAATGTACTTCTACACAGTTCAAGAAGCCATTCATAGCCAGGCGGTGGTGGCACACGCCTTTAATCCCAGCACTCGGGAGGCAGAGGCAGGCGGATCTTTGTGAGTTCGAGACCAGCCTGGTCTACAAGAGCTAGTTCCAGAACAGGCTCCAAAGCTACAGAGAAACTCTGTCTCAAAAAAAAACAAAAAAAAGAAGCCATTCATAATTAAAACTATGGAGTTTCACATTGGCTTTTCCACTTGCACTGTTGAATATATTTTATGCATGTATCTGTTACCCAAAATGAAAAATTCAAGAGACTTACAACTATGTAAGCAATTAGCTTTATATATTCTTTCAAACTTGTTTTCATTGTCTGTCTTAAGTCCTTCCTCATTCCATAATATTTAGTCTTTCTTATTCTCTTTTTCACATACTCTATTGTACCCAGCTATATGTATCTGTCTGGCTGGCTGTCTATCCGTCTATCTGTCTGTCTCTCTGTGTCTAGATTCTGCATTTAAAGAACATGTGGTATTTTGGTTTTGTTTACTTTTCTTCTCTAAGATTGTATTAGACATGAAATGAAGACATTCGGAAGAGATATTTCTATCTCTCATTCTAATACTCTTGAAACAATGAACACCAGTGAATTGGAAATTTGGGAATAGCCTTGGATTTCTCATGTTTGAAGAAGGAAAATATTTAGCCAGAATGGAAATTTGCATTTGCTCTAACAAGTCCTTAGATCACCTTAGCAAATGAAACCAAAGCCCAAACAATGTCAAATCAATAGTGGGCAGAATAATAACTTGACAAGGACTGCTTAGATGTGCAAATTATTGACTCTCTGTTTGAATTTTGTCTCCCTGTCTCTGTCTCTCTTTTTTATCTCCCCATATGTGTGTGTGTGTGTGCATACCTTGAGAATTTCATAGGTTTTTTTGATCTTATTCACATACAATCTCAGCATTTGAGATGCTGTGGTAGAAATACTGCCATGAGTTTAAAGCCAGAGTACATTATGTAGTTAGACCCTACCTCAAAAATACAAAAACTTATGTGTCTTTTGCCTATACAAACATATTTGTAAGTAGTAGAGTAGATGGCTCCTAACAGTGAAAATATGTACCCATATATGTGCCTATATACAATAAATATTAAATTGCATATATCCCCAGTATGGAGTATTGTTTTACATCCATTGCATTCATCATTTTTTACATTAATTATAAGACATTGTCTATTAATTCTTAATATTGATTATGCTATAGTAATTAAAATATTTCTGTACATTTATGTTCTTTTGAACTGCATTTTATGGGGAAAATATAGATTTCTTTGTAGAATTGAAAATCTATTAAAAGAAAAGAATTAATTAATTAAGTTGACCTTCTGAAGCCAATATTCTATAACTACAGAACAAAAATTCACAATCAGCTTCCTAATAAAATATAAAAACAATATTTCAGATTATGAATAGAAAAAAATTTCAGTCCTAACAATGTATTTAATCTTCTTCAAGGCATCTATTTTCAGTATAATTAGGAAACATGTTTTAAACATCAGAAACAAATAGACAAAACTTATTAAATTTACTTATAGATAGCATGATCAAATAAATAAAAAGCTTTACAGACACTAACTTAATAAAATAATAAAAATAATAATCTGGCATGCTGAGAGAAAGATGAACAGGTTATCAATAGAACAGGTATAACTAAACTGTACTTGCATATAAAAGCATATGTATGTCATATATATGACAAAGTGTCATAATTGTTAAAACGAATTCAAAATGACATATCATAAACTATAACATACCTACTGAAAATACATGTAATTGAACTCAATAAAAAGATAATGAATGGTTTTATTAGGAAAAATACCCTACTAAAAACATAAAACTAAATGCATTTTTCTTTCTGTAGTTTTGTCAAAATAAGAATATCCTCTAAGAGATATATTTTTATTTAATTTATGTTTATATGAATGTTTATATGTCTGTACATATGCTTCTGGTGCCCTTTGGAAGCCAGGAGATGATGCCAGATATTCTAGAGCTGGAGTTCCAGGCAGCTGTTATCTTCCTCCTGAATTCTGGGGTCCTCTGAAAGAGCAGCAAGCCCTCTGAACCACTGAGACTTCTCTCTGGCCCTGATATTTTTAACAAACTACAGATGAATGCAAAGATTTCCAACAGCAACACTTCTGACATTTTATAATGAATTTTTCTTTCTCGCTAGCATAAAACAAATTTAAAGTACATAGTAGAATTACTGACCACTTTTTCTCTGGTTCTCAATATATTCCCAACTCATTATGAAGGACAGACATCAAGATGTATCCTCTGTCTTCAGAGCAAAATTATGATATTTAAGAGCCTCTAAATCAAGAAAATACAGATTAATTTTTATTAATTTAAATTCAGAAAATGCTTTAATATCTTTATATTTGCATATTCATTTGAAAGAAACAAAACTCAAGATTTCTGAAACATATTAGTATTTAACAAATTTTAGTTCTTAATTCTTCAAAAACTCCAAATATTGTATTTTGATAATGGTCTTCCCATTCTCTTCACCCTAACTCCTCCCATCTTCCTTCTCAACTTTCTGTCCTCCTCATTTCATTTCTTTACAACAAATCAAAGCTAATTCGTGCTACCCACATACTTGTGGGTGTGTAGCTGTCCACTGTAGAGTGGTTGACCAGTCAAGGACTATACCCTTAAAGAGACTGAACTTCCCTCTTCCAGAAGCTATCAATTGTTCCTCATTTAGGGGCAGGACTTTGTCAGTCCTTTCCTCATCTATGCTAGACTATTGAATATCTTGTTTCTGTATAGATCTTGTAGAGGACACCACATGACACACATGTTATGAGTCCATGAAAGCAGCTGTCTTGCTCTTACAATCTTTTGCTCATCTTCTTCAGTGATTCCTAAGCTTTGGGAAGAGTCTGATAGAGATGTTACATTTGAAGCTGAGCATCTTACTGATTCATTCTCTAAACTTTAATTAGATATGAATTTTTATGTTAGCAATCATCTAATGCTAAAGTAACTCTCTGATATCAAATGAAGCTTGAACTAATCTATAGGCAGAAAGATGCAAATTTAGAGGACAGTTTGCTAATATTGCTATTTAATGCACTAATAGTAATAGATTCACCCTGCAACCTCTCCAAGCAGAAGCTCTTGCTTATATTTACAATACCCAGTATGTGTTTTCTCTTGTGGGAAGGACTTTAAGCCCAATAAGAAAGCATTGTTTACTCATATAAAATCTATGTGACTTTTTCACCATGGGCATATCTTGCTACACTGGTCGTAATCACAGGTCACAGGGTTCACAGCTGATAAAACTATTAATGATTTTTTTCCACCAGTAGCTTGCATATTACATTCAAGTACTCACAGAGCTAACCAACAGTGAGGAAGTTTGATTTTTCTTGTTTTATGATCAACTTCTAAAAATACATACATAAGGCAAACCCTTTGAGATATTTTCAACATTTTATTCTCTCTCATACCTAACTATCTATCTGTCTATGTGTCTATGTATGTATGCATGTATGTATGTATGTATGTATCTATCTATCTATCTATGTGTCTATGTATGTATGTATGTATCTATCTATCTGTGTGTTCATATACATATGCACATACATGGGAATGTTTCACATGGAAGTAGGAGGTCAATTCAGAAGGTTTCTCAATTATCCTCCACCTTACATGTTGGAGACAAGGTTACTCATTAGAATTCTGGATGAGTAGGTTCAGGTAGACCAGCTGCCCAGGAAGCTCTAAAGATCCATCTGTCTCTACTTCTACAATACTAGGATTCAAGAAGTGTGCTAACATGCCCAGCTTCTTTTTATATTCTGGGGACCAATGCTTGTGTAACAAATATTACAAACTAAGACATCTCAGTAATCATACTGACTTTTATGCACCTTCCAATGCATAAAAGTCTTCTGAAGGACATCAAGCAAAAAAACTAATAAACTAACATTAAAATATCAATTAAAATCCTTTAAACAACCGTCATGAGCCAGGAGGTGTAGTCCAAGCCTGTTGTTCAAGCTCTAGGAAGGCAGAAGTTGAAGAATTATAAATTTGTGGCCAGACTGGGCTACATAGATGGAAAAGGTTTCAAAGACAGAAAAAATAATCATGGTAATAATAATAAACACTTTAAAACTTCTTTACAAATTACAACTTAACCAAATAAACTTTTACTTCTTAAATAAAGGTTAGGGTTTTTTCCCCTTTGAACGAATTTTTACTAAGAAAGGATGGTTCACAATTGCTAATTGAATTGATTTAGAAGCAAAAGTTGCCTTAGGCATTTAATCTCTAATAAAAACTTGCAGTGTGTGCACAGTTTAATCTATAGGGATGACAGGCATTGCAGCTATTTAAGATCATAAAATGGAAAATTTAGGAGACATAGTTTTGATTATTCAAGACATTTGACTTTATAATCCATTGGCCTATATATGAAAGATACAATGATTATGAAAATAAACTCAAGAGTTTGGGGTATTGAAAAAAATTGAAAACATGTAATCAACTTAAAACATTTTAACAACATTAGAAAAATATGTTGAGTACATGCCAAAGAGGAAGGGACATCTGTCTACTGGAAAACTGTTATTGATCTTCATTGACATGAACTTCTTAATGGAAAAGTAAAATCAGTTATTCCATTAAATAAATATCTGAAGTTAGTGTTTAAAATATCAATGCTTGATGTGAGTACATATTTGAATGCCAGTATATCTATCAGTGATATTGAATGTGAAGAAATACTTAAAATATTTTCTTGCTAATGTCATGAAGCTGACTTTAAGTATGACAATAAAAAAAAGCGTTCTGAAGTTCTGAGTGACTTTTAAAGCAATGTCTTTATGTAGGATTCTTCAATTCCTCCTTCCTTTCCCTACTGGTTGCTTACAAGACTATAATTTTCCTTACTCTTTTGTCTGAACCATTCTAAGTATTTTTCAATGAACATTTAAAACCTAGCTATCAAGAGAAATCACATTAAGTACTGGGTACTTTGTATCATCTTTTCACCAATTTCAGCTATTTTTTGGAAATTTAAGAAGGTGTGAACATTCACCAAATAAGAACACTGCACTGTATTCCTGGTATTTGCAAGGTACATTGCCTACAGTGCTTCAGAACCACTCTACAGGATAAACTTCACTAAAACTTCATTGCACTCTTTTACTCTACAGAATTTCTATGACTCTCTGCACTTTTCATATTGCTATTTTTATCATAACTTGAAAAAATGACTAACATATATGAAAATAACAATAATGTACATTTCAAAAGTCCTAAGTACTCATGGCATGGGGATTCTAGTTCATGTATGTCTAGTCCCTTCTCCCTTTTCCATCTGCCATTATTGTCACCCAACATTCATTTATTGAAACTTATGTATTTTATGTGATTATGAATATTCTTATGTAGATGAAACATGCACAATACAAAGATAGATAAGTAGATATAGATACAGATTTAATACAGATTGGTTAATAGAGAGATGGTAGATGTAGATTAAAGGTTTATAGGTAAACAGATTATTCACAAATTAGTGATAGGTAAAGAAGAGAAATATCTCACAGATGATAGATATATAAGCAGATGTTGGATAAATTTTATATAATCATAGATTCATAATAGATAGAAAGATGATAGATAGATAGATAGATAGATAGATAGATAGATAGATAGAAGGTAGATAGATAATAATAGGTGTGCATACACTCAAAAAACTTCTTTAACATGCCATGCTTCTAATTTCAGAAAACTCACACTGTTCTCAGCAGTAAAGTAGATACACACTGAGCCAGCTGCAGTGTTCCAAAGATAGAAACTATGTCACACAAACTTTGTAACTTCTGAAAAATATGTGACTGAATCTTTTAATGTGAATTAGGATAGCTGATCCTGAAGGCTATCCAATTAGAGCCACCATGAAAGCCAAGCATGCAGAATTCATCATTTTATATAGGAAATCAAGAGAACATTCAAGTGAACCCTTCCCAAGAGAGATATAATATTTTGAAGTACCCTAAAAAATGTGATAAAATATTCATTTCGTGGACGATATTTTAAGAGAAGATAAAGAAACTATATAAGCACTCAGAATTATTATTGCAACCTTAATAAAAGCTCTAATATCCCTTTTTAATGATTTTTTGAGAAACTATAAACAGATGACAAAATAAAATGCATTAGGCACAATCATAAGCAAGAAATTTAAGAAACAATTTGTTCCAGCAAGTGTTTGATCCCTACTCTCCCTACAAAGAATCTTGTCAAAGTGCCTCTCCTTGAGTGGTTGGTTATGTGTTATTTAATAGAAAAGAGATTGTCAGCTAGATCATGGACTCATTACACAGTGCATTTTCTTATGTTAGTGATTGCTTGCAGATTGTCAATTGGCTCAGTATTTTCACTTTGTCTGTGAACAGAGCGAACATACCACAGATGATGCTTGCTGCAACTCAGGTAGAATTGCCCCTCCCCAATATCTCTGTGCTGGGAGTTGGGTCCTCAGTGCAGGAGTGCTGAGTTGATGGGAGTCTTATGAGGTGGTCATCCTAGTGTGAAGTACTCATGCTAACCTTACATTGAGTTGGCTTTTGTGAAGGTGGCTTGCTCTGAGGCAAAGCCATTCCAAATGCTTGGCCCATTCTGCATATTACTGTTTCCCTTTCTGATCCAATACATTGTCACAGACAAGAAGATTCTCATCTGAGTGCCACACAGGATTGGACTCCTGCTGCCAAAAGCATGTGCTAAGCAAACCTCTCCAGTATAAAGTACCTAGTCTTAACCATCTTGCTATTGAAACGTAAATATGAAATTATTTATTATGCAAAAGTAAACTTATGCTAAATTTTTATTGAATTTCTTCTCTTCTTTATTTTGTGCCTGAAAAAATACATATTATAACACAAATTTAAATTCAGACTGGAACCAAAATAGACTGTGAGTTGAACTTTCTTATTTGCCTAAATATGTATTAATTTTCTGTTAGACTACTGTGCAAATAGAGTTTCACCTGGACAAAATATATTTTCTAATTATTGACAGCTTTGACTGCCATACTTTTATGCATCTTTAGATGCCCCCTGAAGTTTTAGAACTTGAATTCCAGTGACAGTTTGGAAGCTTTTTCTTGTTCCTGTTTATTTTTTATTCTATTCCTCTTTTTCTCTCTTTAGTCTTGTTAAGAATATTTGACACTCTCTCCTTCTTTCTTCATAGACTTATTCATGATTGTCTCCAGATGTTTTTCAAGCCAGTAGTTATTAAATATCAGATTTTATAGTACTACTATTACAGTGAGACCTGGCTGTGATATTTTTACCTCACATCTTTAGCTTTGCAACTTCATGCATCTTTGTAGAAGGCTGTGTTTATTCTTTTCAGCTTTCAACACCTATGAACAGCAATATAATACCAATATTTTATTTGCGTGGTTTATGTTTATGTTTTATTAATCAAGTATGAAATTGAGAAAGAATCATACATTTTGGAAGAAGTCAACTACCAAGCAGTAAATGACACTTAACCAGCCAATCAGGAGCTTTCATGTGCTAAGCAAATGGCTTCTCATCAAAGCCAGAAAGATTACCAAATCAGGGAGTAGAATCATCCTAAAAATGGAAGTATCACTTCTGGTGCCCCAAGGATCAGAGCAGTCCTAGCTAGAAGGTTCAATAAATCTCAAAGGTAAGAAAAGCTATATCTACTAGCAAAACAACTAAATTCTTGACTCACTAAAACTAGGTAATATAATGCTTTTGAATGAAAAAAGTTTGGGGTTAATTTGTTAAAATCAATGAATTACAAATACCTCATCTACAGGATCCAGCAATTTCACTCTGGAAAATATAGCCAACAGACACCCAATCATACTACAAAAGCATTTGTTCAACTGTTTATAGCAGCACTATTTGTAATAGCCAGAACCTGGAAACAACCTAGGTGCCCCTCAATGGAAAAATTGATAAAGACAGGTGTAAGATGGTATCTCAAAGTTGTTTTGATTTGCATTTCCCTGATTGCTAAGGAAGTTGAACATGACCTTAAATATCTTTTGGCCATTTAAACTTCTTTTGTTGAGAATTCTCTGTTCAGATCATCACCCCAATTTTTTAATTGGGTAATTTAGAACTTTTATGTCTAGTTTCTTGAGTTCTTTGTATATCTTGGAGATCAGGCCTTTGTCTGATGTACGGTTAATGAAGATCTTCTCCCATTCAGTAGGATGCCTTTTTGTCTTACTGACTGTATCCTATACTTTACAGAAGCTTCTCAGCTTCAGGAGGTCCCATTTATTCATTGTTGCTCTTATTGTCTGTGCCACTGGGGTTTTACATAGGAAGGGGTCTCCTGTGCCCAAGT
>JAQHUG010000117.1:5432031-5447682 GCA_028555095.1 Dicrostonyx torquatus | reverse complement strand
CACATCACCTGTTCTGTATTTAGACTAAAATTTGAAAGAGTATACTATCATTTATTAACTATTCTATTTTGGAATTTGTGCTTTGCATTGCTCTAATCCAAAACATCACCAGAATTGTCATACCCACCCCATTATCAATTAAGCCTTTGTTTGCCTCTGATTTGACAACATATCAATATATGAATTAATTAGCTTACTACTAAGAGTTAAGTCACATACCATATCTTGACTATTTTTAAAGTTTATGAAAACAGAACACTAAATACAGTAGAACCAATGATTTAGTCTCGTATATGTCTATCCAAGCATCTTTTATCCATATGTGGGAATGGGTAAATGGTAGTAACCATAACCTAATCAAGAAACAGAAATAAAATAAAATGAAATAATTCATAACCCTACTTACTCATATAAGGTTTATCATTACATCACATTCAATCTCTATGCTATTGCTCACAAGTAATTAGCAACTAGAATGTCAGCCAATACTCCCATGCTGTGGCCATATTTACTGTTTCTATTCTGACTCTTCATTTATACCAAGCTGTTTCTCCCTCAAAACCAACTATTGAGAATTTATCATTGCTTTTCATGTATATTCAATCTAACTCATAAATTCCAATTTAGTTTTATGATGAAAGAAAAGGTCAATTTCGTGACTATCAAGAATAAAACATGTCATATATTGACATTCCAACATTTCTTATATAATAATTTAATTCACAAGATTCAAAAATTAAGAATTCTGATAGTGCAATAAAACTCATAGAGAAAAATAGCAGAACCAAGGGATTGGAGAAAGTGTCTACCTATGAAGTTACATACACACGTACATAGTACTTTTATTCTGCTTACAAAATATTTAGTGTTATTAAATATATTTTCTTTTCTCATACAGAAATGCTCTTTTAAATATGGATGATATTATAAGTTCAAAAAGATACAACTTGAACATTATGAAATTATAAATAGTTGTAGGTATAGGATGTCATGGAATACAGGATAACTAATATATTTCAGGATGAAATTCAAACTATTATTGATTATTTTAGTCCAATGCTGTATATGTCACAGATAGCTCACTAACTTTATAGAATAAAATTCCACTGAAAAAGTCTACTCTAACTTTTTTTGAGAACAGAAACTAATGATTTGTTTCAAAATACGCTATTTTATGAAATTCCATATAGAGATGATGTTGAAAATGCTAAGTCTGACAGTACAGTCTTTCACAGCTTTATTGGCTGACCCAGTTGGTCCTGACTTGTAATACCAAAAGAAAGGGCATATGGATCTGGTGGGTCCACTCAAATTGAGCAGTATAACTGGTGCTGAGAGCACTTACACCCTCAATGGCTCTATTAGATTATAATTGCATAAATAAAATCTATTCATAAGCTGATGATTTTTGAAATGTGCTTGTATCCATAATTAGGAGACAAAATAATCTCATTACTTTGAAAAGTTTCACCACTCCTTTCTGGATTCCCTTGATCCACTTGGACTTTCTGTTACTATTTCTACATTAGCGCTGTCGAATAATGTTAAGAAGAGAGATCAAAATAGATAATAAAGAAATAAAATTTTATTAACTGCATTAAATAAAAGGATAAATTATGCTTTCAATTTGTGGTAAATATAAGATTAAAGAATCCAATGTAATTGAATCCAGAACATGCTTGATTTCAGTTCCATGTGCTATTGTTAATTGAATATCTAATAGCATGAAAAAGGCAACCGTATAATCCCAGCACTCAGGAACCAGAGGTATGTGGACATTTGTGTGTTCCAGTCCAGCCTAATCTACACACTGAGCTCCAAGCCATCCAGGGCTACCTATACTCTGTCTCAAAACCAGCAAACAAACAAACAAACAAAAAGTCAAGCATAGAATAGCAATGTATTAAAGGCTATGGGAATGTATTACTTAAAGAAATCCTTCATTCCTTTTGTTTTAAACTCAAATGACTCTTAAAATTGATAAGAGATGTATTTCAAAGGTAGCATTTCTTAGCTGATAGTTTGCTGTGTCCCACAGCATATATTGTAGTAGATAGAATCCTTTTGTCACAGATCTGCATAGAGAGGAGAATGTCCCTGACAGTTGCCACAGAAATGCTGTAGATACTGCTAAATGCTCAACAATGGAGAGATGATACTAAAAACAAGAACTACAATCCCAAAGTTAACAGTTACATCCAGACCAGAAAATATAATTCTCAAGGATAAGGAATAGTGGAGCATGCCAATGGCTCCTTGAAAACACAATTACAAAAGATAAAAATAGGAGAATTATACCCTTAATTACCACATAATGCCTTATGTGGAAATTTCATCTTTTACTTTTTACTCTAAATTTCTTGACTATGGATGACAATATGAAATCTACTGCAGAAAGATTTTGGTATAATCACAGTAAGAGACCATTGCTAAAGCAACATGGAAAGACCCTTGCACTGGATTATGGAAAGTATCTCACCCTGTATTAATTTGGAGTCAAGGGCATGTTTGTGCCTTTTTTGCAAGAAGAAAATAATGTTTATTGAGATGACTGCATGTACAGCAGGATGCCAGATGTGATGATATCATAGCCACTGATGACTCCATAGAAGAAGAGGAAAGGGTTCCTGATACTTCCAGACCTTGGTATGTCTTGTTTACTTTGGAACAAATCCAGGACACTGACTAAAACTCATTTTGCCAATATGATATTCAATCTGCTGTTTAAATAAAGGACCTAGTAACAAAAACATCAATTTTCTTCTCTGAATAAAAGGACTCATTTACAAGGAGTCACTAAAGCTCCTCTTCAGAGAAGAGAAGGGTAGTATAAGGATTTTTTGCTGCTGCTCTAAGACTAGGACAATTGCTTAAAACCATCATTGTAACTGAACTCTCACATATCACAGAAACCTTTTTCTTGTCTTTTTATTAGAATTGATTTAAGAGAATTGTGATTTGACAAAATTGTGTGTTTATTGTCAATTTCCATGCTAGAATTATAGTGTTGACTTTTAAACCTTTTAATGTTAAACCTTAATTAAAAGCTAAACCTTTTAATGTTTGTAATTGATTTAGTTTACTATGAGATGCTACTGATTAGAAAAACAATCAGAACTTGTCTAAGAGAAATTTGACATTTCCATTGAGTTATTGGGTTTGACTTTTTTGATGAGAAAGATTTAGATTTTGTTATAGCTGAATACTATTAAGAAACACTCTAGACCAAGTCAAAAAGGGCATTCCTAACTCGGGTGATCCTCCACTTCTTTAACTAAGAGATTCTGTAACCATAGGATCATGTATATTGCAAAGTATTATCTGCTTGTACATGATTATCTTGTTTTGGGTAAATTCTCGTAACAAAAAGTTGGCTAAAAGGTGCAGGATGCCAAGAAGTCTTTCTCCCTTAACACTTTGTTTACAGAGGCTAGCAATCAGACATTGGTAAGATCCTCCCCCCACCCAGGCACCTAAGACATGGGCATGCATGACTGAAATGCACATACCAAAGACAGGTAAGTCTGGAATACAGAAAATTATTCACCTCACGCAGACGCAATCTTATGTCCCATAGCAGAAGCACAGGCTTTATTAAAATTAATAAAAAGGGAGAAATTGTGGAGGCCCAAAAATGTGAGCCTATTTCCACCTTCTCCAAATGTCAGAGAGTTGGAACTAACCTCTATTCTTTCAAGGTTATTATCTGTTTCTATCTCAAACAAAGGTCCCACCTACGCTTAGATCAGAGAGTTCTACTCTCTTAAGGTGATTGTCAACAGGTGTGGCTAATATCCAGACCTTGTGTTTCAGAAATGGAAAAGTAGATCGGTTTCTACCTCAAACAAAAGTCTAAGGATCTAACTACATTCCTGCTCTCATAAGGAGATAACAGTGGATTCTACCCAGGGAGTTATTTGCCTACAGAGTGTTTTGGTCTAGGGTGTGAATGTTACTTTGTTCTAGCAACAAAATGTTTATCTAAGAATATAGCCCACAACCTTCAATTGCTATGTTCATTTCCTTTTATCATGTTAATGCAGGTTTGTTTTTTTTTAAATCTTACTCCTACCTTTTATGGTTGAGGGTATTCTAAGCAATTGGAAATTAAACTCAGGTGATTTCAGTACTCACTGGAACTCCCTCCCAATACTATCTTATGTTTTCAGTTTTATTATTTTCACTCATGTCTTTGAGCCTTTAACTAACTCTTCTAAACCCCATGTCCCTGCCTTAATAAGGAGCATTTTTGTTGAAGCTGGTCTCCAACTGGTTCCAATAAAAAGGCTTGGGGAAAAATATATGGCTTCTAGAAAGCTTCTTATCCTCACCTGTGAAATGGAGCACACAATTTAGAGTAAGCAACATACAGTAATTTATTTGAAATGCACTCATAAAAGTTTCTGGGATGCAATGCCCACTATTCTCTGTACTGTGACAATACTGAGCCATGCAGGTTTACATTTATAGGAAAAATAGCTTTCTCTGGAAGGACATATTATATAGGACATAGGTAAATAAAAAAATACAGGTGCTTTTTATTATCAAGCTGTAGAAAGTGTTTAACACTATCTTCTCCATCTCTTTTTGCTGTTTCTGTGGCATCTATTTCCTCTATTCTAAAATGAGTATTTGGGACCCAAGCTAAGGTGTTAGGCCGTGTGGTTTAATCAGGTTAAGACAATTATAAAATAAAAGCTTTTTTCTGCATTTCCCACTTTACTTTCCTTTACTGTCAAAATTTATAAACTTCCTTATATCCTTATATATCTTCAAGTTTTATTTTTGTGGTAATTTCACACTACTAAAATAGATGAGAAAATAATTATAGTATGAGATACATTTAATTGAGTTTTTGTCCAAAAGAGTCCTATGGGAAGTCTCCCTCCAAATAACCCAGGCTACTGACAAGTCTATTCCTTGCTCTCCAAAAACTTATGGTAAGGTATTATTGTTGACGACAACACTCACAAAATTTATTGAACATTAAGAAGTTGAGCTTGTGCCTGCCTAGAGCTGAGGGGTTCCCTGCAACAATCATACAGGGAAGCCATCCCCATGGAGAGAAGATTGAAAACCCAGTGAAGATTGACTTTATGAATCTGGATCAGATTTCAGGGACTTTATAACAGGCAGGTTATTCCCAATGTCTGTAAGGCCAATATAGTTTGAAAAAAGTTTTCTGGTGTAATACAATCCTTGTTGCACATGGAAGCATAATTACATTGAAAATCAACTTATAGTACATGTCATTTTTTCTAAGAGGGTGGGTTCTAGAAAAAGGCTACCTGAACTAGGTTAAGAGCCTAAAGGTCTGGACTGGTCTCAGTCATGCAGATAATACAGAGGTCATTTGAGCTATTAACCATCTCTGGTTCTATGGTTCTGGTCGTGTGAGCCTGGGAGAGTCTCTGGCTATCACAATCATTTAGATTACTAGGAATCTCTGGTCTTGGTTGTAGGATCTTTATATGGCCTGGCCCAACAGATAACAAGATTACAAGGCAGTTAATTGCTGTGGGACAATGGTCTTTTATCCTGTCACTTGTATTATTTTAATAGAATGTTGATTATAGCCAGGCAGGAAGTAAAGGTAGGATGAACAGGCAGGAAGTAGAGGTGGTGCAATAAGAACAGGAGAATTTGGGGAAGAGGAAAGTTTAGTCTGCAGTAATCACAAAGACACAGAGGAAGCCAGACACAGGACAGTCAAGATGTGACTGCCTAGCCCATAAAGGTACCAAGTCAAAAGGCTAACACAAACAAGAATTATGGGCTAATATAAATCATAATAGTTAATAAGAAGCCTCAGCTAATAGGCCAATCAGTTTATAATTAATTTAGGCCTCTGTTTTTATTTGGGATGAAATGTATGTGAGATCTTGTAGGACAGAAACCTCTGTCAATAGTTAATCACTTCCAATTCTCATCTTTCTGAATGGAAGAACAAGGTTTTCATCTTTCCCATTAGAAAAATCATCCTGTATGCTTAACATACCTGGTTTCTTTGGAGATCTGTGGGCTCAAGGATTTTTGTGCTATACTTCCAACATCAAGCCTCCACCCATAATGAGTAGTGTTCATGGTACTGGAAGGTACTATGCACACTATAAAAGGAGAAAAGTAAACATCAACTAGCGACAAACCCTTGCATCTGGAATGGTGACCTACCTATAAAATACACTGTTGCAATTCTGACACAAAGCCTGTGGGAGTAACCAACCTATAACTGATTCGATTTAAGGTCTACTCAATCAGACAGACCCTATGCCTGACACTGATTAGGGTGTAAATTCTGCAGGACAATGGTCTGTACCTTGTAAATTGTATTTTAATAAAACACTGATTGGCCAGTAGCCAGGCAGGAAGTAAAGGTGAGTCAACCAGGCAGGAAAGAGAGGCAGGGCAATGAGAACAGGAGAATTCTGGGAAAAGGAAAAATGCAGTCTGCAGTCATCATCCAGACACAAAGGAAGCAAGATGTGACTTCCTTGCCGAAAAAGGTACCAAGCCATGTGGCTAACACAGACAAGTATTATGGGCTAATATAAGTTATAAGAGTTAATAAGAAGCCCGAGACAATAAGCTAATCAGTTTATAATTAATAGAGACCTCTGTGTATTTCTTTGGGACTGAATGACTATGAGATATGGTGAAACCTCTGTCAACATGTCAAGAACCTGAGACTAGATAGGCCAAGGCCATAGGGGAAAACCAAATACTAACAAATGAATTGGCTCCCCTAATAACATCCTGCTATACCTATATATTAGTGTCATTCTCAGGCATCATCAGAGAAGCTTCCTCATTTGATAAATGAGAACAACTATGGAGATGTACACATCCAAATAATATGCAGAATGATGGACATCAGAACATTTGGACCTAAATGGTATGTCTGCAATCAAACCCCCCAAACCCCAGGACTTAGGGAATCCTTAAAAGAAAGAGTCAGAAAGAGTATAAGAGCCAGAGTGTATGAAGGACACACAGAAAACAGGGTCTTTTAAAACACACAAGGACTGAAGCACAGATGAATGAATTCATAGAAACAGTGGCAACATATATAGGTACTGAACTGATCTGGGCCAAATGAGGTCTGTCTTAGAATTTCTATAGCTCCAAATAGATACCTTGACCACAACAACTCTTATAAAGGAAAACATTTAAATGGGGTTGCTTACAGTTTTAGAGGTTTAGTCCATATGTTTATGATGTGTGAAGGCCCAAAAATGTGAACCTATTTCCACTTTGTTTGAAGGTCAGAGAATTTGAAGCTGTTCAATTGTTAACAGTCAGAGATACACATCCAGAATGAGGATGTGGTTTCTTGGTTCTTTTGACATTAAGCTAGATATACTCCGTTCTAACCAGTGGTCAGGAAATTCAAGCGTACTTCTGCTATTTCTTTTGAAATAGGAGGTTTGACCTTGGGAGTAGTTGTCTTCAGGATACTTGGTCTAGGGTGGGTTCACTGCCTAAACAACAGAATATTAATGACTTGATATCTCAAAGTTTTGAAGCAAGTAACTGTTCTAGTTGCCCTTTATATCATGATAAAACAGTCTTTTGTCTTTTTCCCCCTATGATATTGAAATTTAAAAGTGTATGGAAAAATTAAACACACGGATTTCAGTATTTACTGAAACTCCCTCCCAGGACTATTCTATGTTTTTCTGTTTTACTATTTTTACATCTTCATACTTTTTCTTATGCTCCTAATCTCCATGCCCCTACCCTGGCAAGTGGTATTGTTGTTGAGGCTAATCCCTGAAAATGATGGCACACAGGCAGACATGTTGTTGGAGAAGCTAAGTATGTTACATCTTATGATCCCAGACAGGAAGTGAACTTTCACACTGTGTGTGAGTTGAGCATAGATTGGACATCAAAGCCCATGTTCACAGTGACACACTTCTTTCAACAAGGCCACATAGTGTCACTTCCTATGGGTCTATGTGAGCCAATTACATTCAAGCTACCACAAGGTGCCAGCAGTGTCAAGGGAAGGTAGACACAAGCTTACATCCCTAACCCAGAAGCATTCCAATGGAAAACTACTCTCAAAATAAAATTTTTCCAATGGAGTCTTGATGGGCAAACAAACCACTATTATGGGTAGGCCCCATGCCCAGAGTAGTTGACAAACAAAAGACATGTTCAATGGTATTTTTTAAGGTTCATTGTTTCATAGTCAGGATGTTTTATTTGCTTTTTAACCTTACAGTCCCTTTATGTTATATATTAAGGCTTCTGGTTTTGTGCTTTTATAGAATTTCTGTATTCCTGTATGTGGTAACATGTGTGTCTCTGCATCTGGATATATTTCCTATGCTTTTTATTAGGCTCTGTTTGTTGTTTGTTTGTTTTGTCCTTTATGTTTTTATTTAATTTTATTTTTATTTTTTAGATGCCTAATTGTTTTCTAATAAGAGGAATAGAAAAGGATAAGGAGTAGATTTGGATGGGAGGGAATGCAGGGAGGATCCTTTGAAGGAGTTAGGTGAAGGGTATAATTAGATTATATTCATGAAAAAATATTTTCAATAAAAATAAAGTGGTAAAGAAGACATCTTATTTTCCAATCAAGCAGATTTTTAAACAATTTCTATAAACAACAGGAGTTGCAGAGTTGTCAATATCAGAATAGTGTTCTTTGTGCTTCTGTATTGAGTTTGTGCATATTTTGGAAAAGAACAAAATTATCTGGTATACGAAAATGCAAAATGAAGCTGTCTATGTCTCATTAAGACATCACATAAGCATCATAATAATTAATCTTCATCTGGAAAGCAGAGAGAATTCTAAACATAATCTAAATGAGCCAGGATCATAAGTAGCAATGTCAAGTGCTTTCATCTATAAAAAAACTATTGCAAAAATAATCTATTTCAATAACAAATATTGTTTTCCTGAAAAACAAATAAGAACAAAGAACATAAACTATTTCATTCAAGGTCATTGAATACAATATTTTAAGGGTATAACCAGAAATGCAATATCAATTTACAGCAAGAATTTTGAATTTGTTTACTCTAGAAACTGTGGAAAGAGACTTTAAACAGGAGTGCAAGGTAACAATAGCACAGATAAATCAATCACAGGTATTACTTTACTTCTCAGCATCCATGCTTCTGCAAATAGCAAACCTATAGAATGTTGTTGTTTTTTAACCGGTTATACAGCTTCCAGCTACTTGCTATCCTTGAGTGAAGAATCTCTAAAAAATCATTAATATATAAAAAGTTAAACAGTTACAAATTTTGAGAAGGAAAATATATAAACTACTAAATTACTGAAGCGAGTCTAAAACAAATAAATAAATAAAGCAAATAAAAATAAAGCAAGTAGCACTGTGGAAAGGTTTCTAAACTAAACATGTTTGAATGGTGAATTTTGGAATCATAAACAGGAGAATATGATGCTACATGTGTATACACATGTGTCTTTCTGCATTATTTTAGAAAGAGCTGCTAATATTTTCTCTTTAGACCTACAGAATAGTTGACCATTAGTGTCATTTGACTTTAAATGGTTTCAGTAAATTTTGAGACAACGGTTAAAATTGATTTTAATGCTTGCTTTACCAACCGAACAATAGTTGAGAAATAGAGTTAAAAATGCATATAAATTAGATTATTTTGCAAATTGGTAACATCTTAAGTATTATCTTCCCTTCCTTAATGGCTTTAAATGAGAAAAACTAATGACTATCTTAGCATATTATCTGCTCAGTTGGAGACACCAATAGATGGGTTCTTTGCATACATTTGGAGAGATATAACAGTTAAATATCATTAGTACCAAAATCAAAATAATATTTCAATAAAAATACAGAGCTTTAAAGAATTTTCAAATGTATTTCACAGCATTTTAAATAAATTTATGGGGTACTTATAAAGCAATAAACCATGCTGAAAGGAAAACTAATTATTAAAATGCATAATTTTCTTACTAACTAAAATGATTTCTTAAAAATTATGCTTCAAAGTTAATTATACTCAAATGAGATCTATTATGCCTTTTATCATATAAGAGTTCTACAAATGTTTATCCAGTGGGTTCATGTCATAAAGTCTTTAATATTACTTTAGTACATGATTTTTTTTATTTCTATTTCTTTGCTTTATTTTACAGGGTTATTTTTAGATAGAAGATAGGAATCAGGACTAGTGGTGTTAATGCTTGTTAACAACATAAACAGATCAATTCTCAACTGAGAGACATGGCGAGTACAATTAAGAGAAATTTATAGAACATAACACCAGCAAACAATTGTGAAGGACTAGAACTGGAATGTAGAGATGGATAAATGTTCTCTCTCTCTCTCTCTCTCTCTCTCTCTCTCTCTCTACCTCTTTTAACCAGAGGTGTTTAAAATTAACCCCAGTTTCAGAGACCATTAGATATCAATGTGAGCTACATAAGACCCTTTGTCAAAACAAACAAATTTAGGGAGATGAAGAGATAACTTAGTAGTTAAAACATTTGCTATGCAAGAACAAGGACCTAAGTTCAGATGCCTAAAACCCATGTAAAGCAAGGTGTGGTATGGTAACAAACATCTCTAGTCCTAAGAAACTACTATAGTGACATGGGAGATGGAAATAGAAGAATCCATGTTGGATCATGGGCCAGAGAGTCTGATATCTGTAATAGAAAACAACAACAAAAACCATGCCTCAAATACCGTGGAAGATTAAGCCAATATTTGAAGATGTTCTTTGTGCACACATACATGTACATATCACACACACACACATACATACAAATGTGCATCCTAAAACAATGAAAGAAAAAATTCAGGTTAAAAACTAATTCTTTTTTTAAAAAAGATGCTCAAATTGTGGGTTTAAGTATGTCTTCTCACAAGGGATTATTAAGTCCCAAAACTCAGAAACGTTTTTATTTATGTCTTTTTTTGGAGATAATTAACATAAAATTACATTATTAGAATAGACCTTAATCGGGTATGACTGATAGCCTTAGCAATGGGTGTTGTATAATATTATTTTAAGGTGTGTTACATTTGTTTATGTTCTGTAACATTTGTTTAATGATGTAAAGATGTATTGCTTTTGTTTATGTTGCATTTGTTTAACTCTGTGAAGCTGTATAAAACTCCTGATGGTCTAATAAAGAGCTGAATGGCCAATAGAGAGGCAAGTGAAATGATAGGTGGGGCTGATAGCTAGAAAGTATAAGTAATAGAAATCTGGAAGAAAGAGGCTGCTCAATCTCTTCCTACCTAATATCCGCCAATCAGCTTTTTACTGACAATAAAAACAGTACACATTTATGGTATACAAAGATTGTTCCATAGTATTAGACCCTGTAAGCATATATACTATATAATTACCAGAAGAAAATATGTTGGAATTATATCAGCACATTAAATCTCCATTATTTGTGGAGATTTTAAACTGAGATTACAACTGAATATTACTTTCTTCTCTTTAAGCACTTCATTCTTGTTCAAACTGGTACTAAATTTTATCTGAACTTTTGTTAAACATAATTGGCTTATATACATGGTTGAGTTTCCTATTTCCTAACACTGGACATTATATAGAATAAGAAAACAAGATCAACATTATATATCATGAGAAAATACGTGTTTTAGCATAGATATTACTATATACAATGAAAATGGCCAAAATCTACATTTACAAAGCAGCTATTTCCATTCATTAGGGAAAGAACTACAACAGCATAGACAGTTTTGAAGGTAGTTTAAGAAGTTTCTACCATCCATCCAAAAATTATTCCTTTTATTTATCTATAAAATTTGAAACCTTAAATTACACAAAATTATGTTTTTATACTTAAAAATTTCTGTTAGTAATTGAATAAAAACTCTCAGAAGAAATTAGATCATTCTTATGCAAATGGATAAATAATGTGTGATGCTTTCAGAAAATATTTCATTTAACATAAATATAATTAAAATATTAACCTATAAATAATCAGAAAGGACACTAAAAGTTTATAAATAAATAAAAGACACCAGTGCTTTGTGACAACATTTTTGAATTTTCTGGAGAAATAAAAATTATGGAGGCCATAAAAGTAATAGAAATTGCCAGGTATCATATTAAACAGAAGTCTAAATAGGAGAAGCTAAGACTCTGTTAGCTAAACTCTTCTGTAAGAGCACATTGATGAGCACCTGACATCATACATTGGCCAACACTCTAAGTCAACACTAATGCAAACTATGACATTTGAGTGACGTACTTATGTAGGCTTAGTGATGTAGGCTATGCAACTATACTGCATAATTTTAACTGTCACCTTAATACAACCTACAATCACCCAGAAAGAGAGTTTCATTGAGTAGTTAGATATATCAGGTCAGACTGTGTGCATGTTTATGGAGATTGTCTTGATTCATAATCATTAGGAAGATCCAGATAAATAAGAACAACAGGGCCCTTAGATGGGGGTTACTAAACAGTATAGGTGGGGAGACAATCAGCTTGGAGCCAGTGAACAGGATCCAAGCATCCATTCTTTCCCTGCTCTTGACTATTAAGATAATGCAATTAGTTGCCTGAATTTTCTGGCTTGACTTCACATCAGTGATGGATTTTTTTAACATGGAAATTTAAGTAAAATAAGCCCCTTTCCCTTCAGTTTTATTTTTATCAGAGCATTTATAACAAAACATAGGATAACAAATTGATAACTCTAATGAGGCTAGAAATAATGGGAGAGGCAAAATGTGTGGGAACAGTACATATATTTATTCAACTAAAACTTCCCCCAAAGTGAAACTTAATCCAAAATATATGAAGCTTATCATTTTTATCATCTATCTAGTTATATTAACATTGAACAATGTATTGAGGATATTGGAAAGAGAAGTCATTTAGAAAGACTACTTGAAATACTAGAGAAAGGAGAGCAATATGTATGTCTTCAGAGTTATGGAAAACAAAATGGACTGAAGTAAGGAAACACAGGGGAAAAAGAGTTGACCATTGTTCAGTTTTCATAAATGTGTAATGTCCTCTAAAATTTTCCTCATATTATTTCAAATCAACACAAGTAAAGGAAATACAAATTTTGGCAATATGAATCATCATCCATCACAAGTAAAGTACAGGAAAAACATGGGAAGACTTAATCCAAACTCTACTTGGTGTACAGTAATTAAGGTAAGTGCTGTTGCTGCATGTGAATTTCCACAAAGAATTATATGGGCCAGGAAAACACCCAGGATCTACCTGAGTTTTTCTCTAACCAGCTTTTAAGCTAAGGAACTTAAGGTTTCTGGTGACCTAATACTAGCAACCATGATGATCCAGTAAAAAAACCAAACCCCAACATATATGTGTGCTTCAAAGAAGGTAGCATGAAATAGAGGCTGTAGCATGCTATGTGATTGCTCTGTGACAGACATGTTAAGTCATAATCAGAATTTCCTTGACATAAGGAAGGAAGGTAATAACCAAAGGTCTAAACTATGTGGAGAATCGTTGTATTTCTGCTATTGCAATGTCCCACCAGAGTTGTTTGATTTTACTGAAGTTCTTGAGACTGTCATTCTCCTGTCCTTTTCCTTTCTCTATGTATCCTCTTTCCTCTCTTTCCTTGCTTCTCCTCCCCTTCCCCACGCAAGTTTTATCCCCATGTAAAAATTTCAAAATATAGAATACTGTGAAGCATCTAAATCACTTTTTCATTTGTTTAACAAATGCCTTTTGTGCACTTAGCCCATTTTCTACTTTTTTTTACAATCACAAAATGATTTTTTTCATTTTCTTTACCTTTAATATATATTTGCGTCTTCAGTCACTGGTGAAGCATATGGTTTGTACACCCTTGTCAGGGTAAACCCACACAGTAGAAGAGCTGTTGACATCTTATTGGAGAAAATGTACTCAGAAAATCATCTATTTGGATCATCTGTCAATGCTTGAATAGAGGCTGCTTTCTACTCTGCTATACTTCTCATCTCCTTCTGTTGGTTTCTATTCTGCAACATTCTAATCTTTTATAAGCATTTATTCATGCTCTTGGACTTAAATCTGATCCAGTTTTGATGATTAAACTATGCTTGAATGTTTTTTCTAGACGTTAATAATTCCATATGAGACCCTTGATGGCCTCCTGTGAAGACAACAGCTTCACCATAATGAAGGAAATAAGTCTTCTTCCTTTTCTTTGGATTTTTGAATGCACAGTAAATATTAGCTGCCATAGTCTAGAGAGAATAGCAACAGTAATTCTAAAACACATGCTATAAAACAACCAGGCAGAAATAGCAAGTTGCATCTCTTGGCAGTGGAGTCACTATTCAGAATCCTGTTACTGGACAAGGCTGCTAGATCCAGTATATTGTGTTGATCTTCACAATTTAAATATCTTTTAAAAGAGCTTAGCTTCTTTAAAGAGAAAGCAAATATATAGGCAATCTATTTCATACTTACATATACTTTGAGATGTACATTAACATAAATGAATGAATAAATGAATGAAATTTATGCCCTGGCAATATGGAAGCATGCATGGCAGCCCGTATATGGTGATTCTGTTGAACTTGTCCATATTAGGTTTCATAATCTAAGTTGATGAGAATGACTTCCTCAAGAGTGCACCAGACCTCATTACAGATGGTTGTGAGCAACGATATGGTTGCTGGGAACTTTGGAAGAGCAGGCAGTGCTCTTAACCACATAGTGTGAGTGAAATTTTGCCTAATGTTGTCCTCATTTTCCAGCCATCCAGACTCAAATAATCACACAGAAACTATAATAACTAAAACACTGTTTGGCCACTGACTCGGGTGTATTGCTAGCTAACTCTTATATCTTAAAATAATCCTTTTCTATTAGTCTATGAATTACCGTGAGGCTGTGGCTTACCAGGAAAGCTCTGGCATCTCTCTCCTCCGGCAGCTACATGGTGTCTCTCTGACTCTGCCTTCTTTCTCCCTGTATTCAGTTTAGTTTTCCCACCTAGCTCCATTCTGCCCTTCCATGGGCAAAAGCTGCTTCTTTATTTACCAATGATAATAAAACATATTCATGGAATACAGAGGGGAATCTCACGTCATCTCCCCTGTCTGCCTAAATAAAAAGGAAGGTCTTAACTGCAATATAGCAACATACATATAACAAAACAGTTATCAAGTAAGAATTACAATTACAATATTTCTTTGTGAGTCTAAAGTTTCATATATAATTTATCTTTTATAATAACTAAGGAAAGCTATAACTATTGGTCTTCAATTTCATCAAAGATCCCAGAAGAATATAATACCTAAGTAAACAGGAAGTACATTGAAAGCAATTTCCAAAACTCTAGAATTGACAGAGGTCACCCAAAGTTGTTCTGTAACATTGGGGGGCATTCATTCATCCTATAGGCCCATAGTATCCAGAAGATTTTTCCATGAAGCAGGAAATGTGTAAGACTGTTTCACCAATATTGGCAGTTTGCCAGTCACTTTCTTCTGTGTTCTACAGAATGTCTAGCAGACTCCTTCATGAAGCAGTATCCCTGAAGCACTGTCTCACCTTCTTTAGGCAAGTTTGGCAGTCATTTTTCTTTGGGTCGTTCATGTCCAGTGTATAGAGCATACGATCAAGAAGTCCAGGCAAGGACGATTTCTTACCATAATGGCTAGCTGTGCCACATTAAAGG
>JAQHUG010000117.1:5372933-5383015 GCA_028555095.1 Dicrostonyx torquatus | reverse complement strand
AAAAAAAATATCTTCCATACTTTTCAAATCAGTAATAGTTCACTCTACTTCCATTCACAAAGTTAGCATGAGTTAAAGAACTCAAGGAAACACCCACCAACTGGTTGTCCAGTGCCAAATGGTCATCCCTGAACATGTGCATACAGATAGCATTATAGAGACTGAACAGGATATATTTAAGAACATATACAGAGAAAGATAGAGACTATCAATTTGAAGGGGAGTGGGGAAGGTTATATGAGAAGGTTGGGAGGGAGAAAACAGAAGGGAGAAATTATGTATTTAAGTTATAATCTCAAAAATAAAAATATTGAAAATGTATTCAATGTTAACCTATGAAAAGTAACCTCATTCTAAGCGTTTATGAAGTTCCAACAGCTAAGTAACAAAACTAAGTCATATGTTTCAATACACAAAGAAATAGAAAACCCAAAAGCACCCTGACAGGGAAAAAGATACTCTAAGGGAACACTTGCACCCTTTTTTGGCTACTGGACTACTGAGATGATGTATTCCAAGAAATTGGAATTTCTCCAGGAACCCCACTCTAACAAAATGATTGGAGCCTGGTGCTAGCCATAGAGGAAGAGTGTATCCTAGAAGAGTCTGCTGTGTTCTAACAATTTGTCAGACCACCTTGCCAGACAAACTAGAGCTGAGACAATAATGGTAGGCATGTCTGCGTACATCTTGGCAAGGACTGCTTCCTCATACAGATCTCTTGCCTCCTATTTAAACCTATGCATCATGTTAGGATGCTGATGAGAGAGCAGTGTCCACAAAAGAGGAGAGTTCATTGGACTTCTTTGTTTTCATCTTTCAAATTGACCACCTTGAAATCTCCTTTTTTTCTGCCTTATACTATTAATTTATAAAACTAATTTAAACACTAATGATGAATGACAGAATCTGATTTGATAGGGACTCTAACACTTGCTTTTTAAAAACTATATCATTTTTTCACAGTAAAGACAGGAAATAAAGACATAATTGGGAGCATGGGGGTTCGGAGAGAGGAAAGGGAACAGGAGGGGTAAAGGAGGGAAGGAAGAGAACTTGAGGAAACAGAAGAGTCAAGATGGAGGAAGGACAGAGATGGAGATCAAGGAAAGAGATTTTGATTGAGGGAGCAATTGTGGAACTAGCAAGAAACCTGGCATTAGAGAGATTTTCAAGGAACTCACAAGGAGTTCCTTGAAACATTTTCTTTATTGGTGGCTGCTAAGAGTCTAGTAGGGAGGATGCCTGAACTGACCTTGCCCTGTAGTCAGATTGATGACTATCTTAAATGTTACCATAGGTGTGATCAAAACTTCTAAAACTCTAGAACTAAAGAAATCAAAGTCTTAAAAGAAATACTTTGATTAAAATATTGAGTGAAATCAGATATCCTAGAAATGTTTTTATTTCATTGATCTAGAAAATCAAGGAATAAAATGTCCTCTTTCTTTTGAATTAAAATGAGAAAGAATGGTTGTCTTTACATATATTAAAACAAAGAAATAATTTTATTATTAAAGTAGTCTATTTTCAGTTTAAGAATTAGAATGGTAAACAAACAAAGTAGAACAAACATGGTAAAAACAGGTGCAATATATACGAATTCAATATCCCCAAAAGATAAAAACTGTTTTTCTAATGCATTTCTTGTGGTCCACTTGCCCAGTCCCTGACTTCATCTCAAAACTCTATTTCACATAGTATCTTGGAGCTGTACTGTTTGTCTGCTCCTGTGCCTCTTCATGTATTTGATCCACTCTGGCCAGATATTTTTTGTTTTTATGTTGTTAAGGCAAAAGTGTTAGTACTGTCTGAAGCAAATCAATAACTACACATGATTTTTAGATCAAAAATATAAATTCTCAAAGCCCATGATAAAAGGCATAAGCTGACCCTTCCTGCTCTTATACTTAAGCTTGCTCATGCTTCAGGTATCTAACTTGAGATTATTTTTTAATGCCAGTCAGTTTAAGGTCTCACACACAGACACACACAGACACACACACACACACACACACACACACACACACACACACAGAGAGAGAGAGAGAGAGAGAGAGAGAGAGACAGAGAGAGAGAGAGACAGAGAGAATTTGTGGAATCTATATGTTGTAGTGTTGAGCTTTAACATTTTCTTTACTGGTGGCTGCCTTTAGGTCAACAGAGAAATTGAAAGGAGAGGGAAGAGGATGAGGAAGAGAAAGAAAAATCATAGAAGCAAAAAGAGAAGGCACAGGAATCAGAGACCCACTGGTTTACACACTCAGAAATCTCATAAAAATACTAGCCTGAAAGCTGTAATATATCCACAGAGGACCTGGTGCAGACCCGTGTGGGCTCTGTGCTTGTTGTTACAGTCTCTGAACTCACATGTGCCTTGCTTAGTTGATTCAGTAGGTCTTGTTCTCTGGCGTCCTTCATCCCCTCTGGCTCTTTCACTTTATCTCCCTCATCTTCTGTGGAGTTCCCTCGCTCTGAGGGAAGGGATTTGATGCAGACATCGCATTTAAAGCTGTGTGTTCCAAAGACTCTCTGTCCATGTAATGTCTGGCTGTGGGTCTCTGTACACTGCAAGAGGAAACTTCTTGAATGATGACTGAATAAGGCACTGATTTTTGAGTATAGTAGAATATATTTATGAGTCATTTTATTGTTCCTTTTTTTAGAGATGCAGTAATTGATTTTTACCTTAGGTCTCTGAGCTACCTAGTTTGCTTGAGCATTCATTTTCTGACTATTTTGTCAAAATATATTATGAGGGGGCAAAATGGCAAGTCACAAACAAGGAAAAGATATTCAGAGGATCTAAAAGCTATAAAGTACCAGAATACTTAGTATACAATACCAAAATTCCCACTGAGTAATTGAACCAAAGATACAAACTGGCTATAAATGTAGGCAAACTAGGCATTAATGGATATAAGAAGGCATCAACTCTTTCCATTAAGACTTGGCAAGGGTAACTTTTGCTCCCTTTGGAGAAACTGAGGCAAATATCAGTATCAAGAGTTTTGAAACTATGAAACTTAGGCATCAGATATCAAAAATCAAATTAGAGCATAATTTGATCCTATGCTATAGAGATAGCTTAAGCATACTTTAAGACTCATTAATGTACTTTTAGGAAGAAACTGTAAAGAACCACTTGTGTAAACACATAAGGAGTTATAAATATATGTAAGCATGTATGAATGTTATAGGAAATTATGGTTGTAAAATATGTGACATAAATATCCATTAATTGAGTAATAGGTCAAATAACACTCATGCAATGGAATTCTATAGAGCAGAGGAAGGAAATGAGATATTAATATTTAACAACATATAAAATATGTGTCTCATAAATATAATAGTGAATATTTTTAAAAAGTGAACTATGGACTAAAAAGACATATAAATTGCAGTGTTGACATTATGCAAAAAATGATTAATAACGAAGAAATCATAGTTTTAAGTTGGGATTTCTTGGTGGTTTGGGAATGATTTTGTGTCCATATTATGGTATGACTTTACATATCTATTTATATAATATTTTAATCATAAACAATGAAAATAAAAATAAGACCCAGTAAAATCTGGAGAAGTCTAGATAAGACGTTCCATTAATTGCCTGTATCAGTGTTCTGGCTCTGATAATGTGCTAGGGTGAGGTGAGATATTATTGGGGAAAGTGGGTAAAGAGTATATGACTAAGCCCAGTATTTGTACTATAACTTTTGACTCTTTAAAAATGAAGAGTAAAGCAAAAACTTCTCTGTTTTTAAAAATCTTTTTTAAAACTTTTTTATTAATTAGTCCCATCATATATAAAAAGCCTAGCCAAGTATTCAGAAATATGTTTCCTCCTTCTAAAAAGTCAAAGTATCTTTTATAAACCACATTCAAACACTATCTATTTGAACAAATACTACTTAGTGTTACCTTGAAGCAATCCTTAGCAACATAAGGCTTTCTTCAGTTGCCACTAACAGAAAATTACTAGGAGTATGATTTCATGTTCCTGAAGGAAAAGACTCAAAGCTGCTGGGTTTTCAAGTGCTCTAATGCAGTGAGAAAGAGAAGAGTAGCCTGCAGGAAAGATGCACAGGGAACCTGGCTCCAATTATCACCAGTTTATTTCTCCTTTCTCTTTATGATATATTTAGTCTGTTATCAGTGTTAGGAGTCTTTAAAAATGACAAGTCTATACATACCATGCTCCTATCTATATCCTAAAATCCATAACATTATATATTTACATATATAAGCTTTACAGGAAATTATAACATACGCATGTGTACATTAATGTGTATACTTTATATACAACAAAAACTCCAGAAATCCCCTTTTATTTATTAACTGTGTTGTTGTCTTCCAAATACTCCCCAAGAGAAAGCATTTAATTAGTATTTCTCTTTATGTTAATAGATTGGATAAGAAACCAATTAGTACTTAGACAATAGAAAGTCTAATTAGAACCAACTTTCAATGACAAATCTTCATTACTCCTTTCCTTAGCTATGTACCAGGAAGTAGGTGTGGATCAGATCAACATCTATAAAATTTTGCTTCTATGGCATTGCTAAACATCTAAACAAATCAATCAGGATCAACAGTCAATCAGGATATTAAGGCATGTGTCAAGTATGACAAACTCTGGTTGTACTTTGGATGGAATGGTGTGATTTAAAATGAGCTCAATTACACATGGGTCCCCAGGTAATTATTTTGTAAAGTGCAAGATAAGGAGCAGCACTTAAAGAATTTCACTAAGTGTGTGTGTGTGGTCTATCTGTCTGTTTGGCTGTGTTTGTATGTATGTATATCTGTGTGTTTCTGTGTGCATGTGTATTGTGTAGAAACTATAAGCATGGCTAATAATCAAGAATTACTAAAGTGATAATTAAAATATGTAACCTTGGTATTTCTATTCAAGTCCATAGAGCATGGAAGGTTTTACTTCATTTTTCTTGACTTCTAATTTCAGCTAAGTCTGCTGGGTTTGTCAATGATTTATGAATTATTGCTCATGTATTGAGCATCTGTATGCCAGAGGTAGCAAGGAAAGAGTACTGTGGTAATTTGAATGAAAATGGTCCCATAAGCTCATAGGAAGTGACACTATTTGAAAGGATTAAAACTTGCAGCCTTGTTGCTGTAGGTGTGGTCTTGTTCGAGAAAGTGCGTCACTTGGGGTGGGCTTTGAGGTTTCAGAAACCCAATCCATGCCCAGGAGCGCACTCTCTCTTACTCACTCTGTGGATCTGGATGTAGAACTCCCAGATACTCTCCAGCATTATGCTGTCTGTGTGCCAGCATGATGACAATGGACTAAACTGTGTCTCTTCACTTCAGCAGAACATGAACCAAAACAAGTCTTCACCTCTTAGGAGCAGGTAAGGCCATGAGCAAGAGGACCAGGAAGTTTAAAGCAATTCTTTATTCATACCAAAGTCAGTTCTCTTCTAGGGATGGAGAAACACTTACAGATGTCTCTTAAGTGACCTCTTTCCCAGTCTGTCTGGAATACAGATCTCATGAAGAATATTATTTTAACTAACTAAAGATGTGTTACATTTGTTTTTGCCACAGAATATCACTTTAGCTATAACTGTGTAAAGATGTGTTACTTTTGTTTATGCTGTATTTGTTTAATTATGTAAAGATGTGTTGCATTTGTTTCACATTTCCTGCCTAAGTCACATAACTGGACTAATAAAGAGCTGAATGGCCAATAGCTCGGCAGAAAAAGCATAGATGGGACTGGCAGGCAGAGAGAAGAAATAAAAGAAGAAATCTAAGGGAGTAGAAGGAAGAAAGAAGAGAGAGAAGGAAAGAACAAGGGACACACTCAAGGCAAGAAGCCAGGCAGATGCCAGACAGAAAGGCATAGAGAAGCAGTGAAAGTAAGATACACAGAAGAAAGGCAAAAAAGATCCCAGGTAAAGGTCAGTAAAGAGAAACAGGATGATTTAAGCTGAAAGAGCTAGCCAGAAATGTGCCTAAGTTAGGCAGAGCTTTCAAAAGTAATAGTAAGTCTCTGTGTCATGTGGAGCTGGTTGGTGGCCCAAAAGAAAAAAACCTAGTACAGAGATCAGGAAAGGTAATGAATCCATCGCACACTAAAATTTAAAGAAATAAAATATGGAGCATTGAGAGATTAAAATTCCCCTAGTGCCCTGTTTGTTGTGGATTAGCAAATAGATTTATCTGAGATTTTTATGTTTCAGAAATAACCAGCTTCCCTATTGTTTGTACAGGTACAGGTTGCACTCGGGAAGCAGAGGGATGAGAGTCTGATTCTCATTTCAAGAAGCTTAACCTCTTCGAACATCAATTTTTATTGGTTTAACAGAAATAGCAATAGCACTTCACAGAATTAGTTGTGATGTGTCCACACCTTATGGGGAATGATGTTCTATCATTTACAGTCATGGTCCTGAGTTTTGAATCAATCCTGCTCACACAACATAGAGAGTGCATTGATCTTGTGACATCTGAAATATCAAAAGCATATAAAATATTTGTGTCTCGCTGAAAATGGAAGTTCTCACCAGCTCTTGATAAATCCCCAGCCTACAGCACAGTATTATATAATGGCTTTGCAGCCAGCACCATGATAACTCCTATACTCTCAACAGAAATTAAGAGGGACGAAGAGAGTTTTGAAGGCTTCTCTTCCCAGGGAAGGCATACGTCATTCTTTGGTACCACTAGCTGACCACCACAGGCTCTGTATAAGAAGGTGATATGGTGGTGAATAAGTGCCCTACCTTCCACTTACTGCCTTGAAAGAAGCAACATAGAAGTGGAAGAGTTCATTTCAGCTCACACTTCCAGTTTATACTCCATCACAGCAAGGAAGCCACAATGACAAAAGCTTTAAGCAGTTAGTCACAGTCACATCTAAAGTTGAAAGAAGAGAGGCAGATACATATATACTCACTTGTTCAGGTTGGTTTTTACATTCTTATATAAGGCATGGCCCATTCAGCCCTTGAAAGGTGCTATCAACATTCAGGGTGGGTCCTCCCACCTCAGCTAAAGCTATGAGCACCGTCCCTGCAGACACACCCGTAAGACAACATAATGTAGATAATCTATCTTTGAAACTCTTCTCACATGATTTTATGCTATATGAAGTTGACAAACACAACTCTATCCCTTGTCAATCTAATCAACATCACTTTCAAACTATAACCTTCTACCCCTTGCCTCCAATGTCTTCTGTGTATGTCATAGTGTGAAATATAGTTCAATTTTAGAAATAAAAAATAGTCTTCACGTTTTTCCTATACAACTGCAAGTTCCAGAGGGAAATGTTCTCTGGCTCTCTAGCTATTGAGATAGATGACTCATCACTGGAAAGCAAAATGGCTTCCACAAAGAAAAGTGGATGCTGGAAAAAGGCAGAGAAGAGAATTAACAGTACTGAGCCCCGTCGCCTTTAAATTCTGCTTGGATATGGTTCAGTATGTTGCTGAGTAGTTGACTAATGGTTCTATTTTTCTAGTTGCAAAGAAGTCACGGGTAGACAAAGAGGAGTTTTTCAGATAGGTCTCTAGTAGCTTTCATTTCTCTCTGTTTGGTAGCAGAGTCGTGATAGCAGACAGCGGAGCTCTCTAGTATTACAGTCTTTGTGCAGCTTTAGATGCCAAGATGCGTGATCCCTAGGCAACAGCTATTAAGACTCTGAAGATCAGGATGTTCTCTGGAGCTCTTTTGTCAACCAGGAGAATCCAGGAACTCTCCTACCTGCCTTTTTTAATCCCTTCTTAATGAGCTCTCCACATCACTTGTTACTCTTTTTCTGCAGCTTCTTCCTGCCCAATCCACTCTGCTTTTTCAGCTGTCAAGTTATCTCCTAACACAGCTCAGGGGTCACTGCTGGAAGAACTTGAGGCACCTGACTCTGTAGCACCATATTTGGGAGCTGGACCGCCCACTGGTGCTCAGGATCGCACCGGTTATTTAGGAATCAAATTTGGCATGTGACTAGGATCAGCTGAGCCTGGGTAATCACTGCTAGTCAGACAGGATTGCCAAACTAGCATTATCATCTATCTCCAGTGGGATCACAGGGTTGTGTCCAGATCTATTGTCGTCATTAAAACTGCTGAAGCTTTTGGCTGTTTCTGTGTGTTACCAGCTTATCCTCACTACTGGGAGTAAACAAGAAAAGATTACTGGAGAGAAGCCTAATGTGGCAATAGTAGGAGAGGCAGTGTAAGTGAGTGTCTCCCAGATAACTCACCGAGTATGCCTAGGCAACTGGCTTTTATAACCACCGAACGTTTGTTTGAACCAATCACAGCCTATTTTTGGGGCCAGTCCGATTGTGCCTGTTAGAGTCAATCCAACTCAATGACTTTTGGAAAAATCACAACCTTGCCATTTAGCATCAGTCACAGAAGTCTCTCCCAAGAAGTATGCCCTGTCTGGCCATGGTAGACATGACTTCAGGATTCTTCAGTGTTCACCTAGACTTTACATAGAGAAACAATCTGATCCAAACTGTTTCCATTAATTCCTGCTGGGGCTGTGCTCTCAGGAACCAGGACAAATAGTGGCAGTTTTTGAGAAGGAACCTCAGAATGTCTGTGAGGTGTCCAGGATGTCTGGTACTGGCATAAGTGGGGAGTATTTATCTATTACAACGGTGGATTCCAGAGACAGCTGACCTGGAATCTTAAGAATTTACTGACTCTAGACAAGCTGTTGGGAAGCCTGCATGGGACCTAACTAGGCCCTCTGCATGTGGGCAACAGTTGTAGAGCTTGGTCTACAATTTGGTCTGGGGATTCCCTGGAAGTGGAACCTATCCTTGGTGCATGAGCTGGCTTTTTGGAGCCCATTCCCTATGTGATGCCTTCCTCAGTCTACGGGCTTGGTCCTGTCTCAACTTAAAGTGCCAGGATTTGTTGACTCCCCATGGGAGGCCTTCCCCTTTCTGAGGAGTGGATATAGGGTAGGTTGGAGGAAAGTAGGGGGAGTTGAAGGAGGGAAGAGAAGAGGAATTGTGGTTGTTGTGTGAAATGAATAACAAAATTTAAAAAATAGAGTGTGGATCCTTTTCTCCTAGCAACAAGCCAGAGTTCAGCATCTTAGTTTATAAGATGAACACCAGAAGAAGTGCTCACGACCTAATGATTAACACTAATGGATATTTTCAATAATCCTTAAAATCTGCCTAATGACCCTGGAGAATGTGAGTTCCTTTCATCTGTGTCAATACACCAATATTTGACTTTTAATACAAACATATATTAGATGACACAACTGAAATGAAGTTGTGTCAGAGCTTTGGGGTAGATGTAACTAATACTTAATATCTTTTTAAATAAGTGGGAATATGTATGAGTGTGTAGATTATAAATGTTATATGTGTATAAATATATAGGTGCACAGTAAGAATGGGATTTTGGATTTCTGTGTAATCAGATGGGAATTTGAATTGCAAGTTCTTCCACTTAAGCACTGATGAACTTATTCTGTTTTAATGTTTTCTTTTAATTTCAATAAGGTGCATAGGTTTGTGTCAGGATATGTTGATGTGCAGGCATCTATAGCATCAAGAAAACACTATTAGCTTCCCAGTAGCTGAAGATTCAGGTTGTTGTGAGTCACTATAAGGGTGGTACCATGTCCACTGAGTGACATCAGCAAGAGTTATTTTTTTTTATTTTATTTTTTAAAGAAGAAAACAAACTATCTTTATTTTAATTTTACATACAAAACCCAGTTCCAACTCCCTCCCCACCTCTTATTCCCTCTACCTAACCCCGCCGCCCCCATCGACTCCTCAGAGAGGGTAAGGCACATGGCTTTGGGGAAGGTCCAAGGCCCACCCTACTTATATATCTAGGCTGAGAAAGGTATCCATCCAAAGAGAATGGATTTCCAAAAAGCCAATACAAGCAGCAGAAATAAATTCTCATGACACCACCAGTGGCCCCACAATCTGCTTTAGCCCTAAAACTGTCACCCACATTCAGAGAGTATAGTTTGGACCTCTGCTAGTTCCTTCCCTCTTTGGCTGGAGTTGGTGAGTTCCCATTAATTCAGGTAAACTGTTTCAGTGGATTTACCCATCATGGTCTTGA
>JAQHUG010000117.1:5330123-5342598 GCA_028555095.1 Dicrostonyx torquatus | reverse complement strand
TAGCTACACATATTTGTGGTCTGAAGAACTTACTGGACAATTCACTTTTTCTTTCCATTGTTAATGGACAATTGGTATTGCATGGATATAATTTTGACTGCTTTTTTCTTCTATAATTTACACTGATGCTTTTAAATATTTTACACTTTTAACCACAGACTTTAGTTCTTATTGTTGAAGCTTCAAGTCACATTTTCTTTTCAGTGTTTTTTTTTTTTAAGACAGGGTTTTTCTGTGTAGCTTTGGAGTCTGTCCTGTAACTTCCACTGTAAACGAGGCTAGCCTCGAACTCATAGAGATCCACCTACCTCTGCCTCCTAAGTGCTGGGATTATAGGCATGAGCCACCGTCTTAACTCTTTTCATATGTGCACTGAAACTTTAACAAATGTTATTTCTGCTAACGCTGTCAACTTAGTCAGATCTTGTGCCTTCTCAATGAGATAAGTTTTATCATCATTCTTGTGTGTCTTTTCATGATACTGGTATGCCTAGCAATCCTGTAACACATACTTAACTCTGTTATGTCCTGCATGTGTTTATGTCTATGTAAATATTTGAGAGCTTTGTTTTTAGGCACCAAAATGTTATTCATATATTTTTAATACTGAAAATAGAACAGATAAACCCCTAAAGGTGTTTTGTTTGGAAGAAATCTTAGAACACTGTTCTTTCTAAGAAGGTATATTCAATTTGAAGAATCACAAATGGAATATTTGGAGACACTGTGAGCCTTTTTATAACAAAAATTACTTGGATTTGAGTCTTCCAAAATGTATAAGACTATGTCAAATTACATAATTACTTAACACTTCCTAGTGTTTGCCGTAACTGTTGGTTCCAACTTTATTCCCTTTCCCTTTACAATTACAAAGACCTTTTCTGCCTCATTGCTCACAATTTCTTGTCTATCGCTGCTAGTCTTTTGCATAGAGCATGAGAGTGTCATTATTCCACCTAGCTTATTCAATAAATGCCAGTGAATATTTTTAAACACACTGTGTTTTTAGGACTATAGATTTCTGTCCTAAAGGGAGCCAACAATCTGACTGACAGAAAGCAAACAAAACAAAAAGTAAAGGTTTAAATTTGCAATATGTTAGCAGATCATTATTTTTTGTGAAATACAGGAGAGTGAGGGAGGCAGAAAATGTTTGAAGAAATGAATTTATTCAGTTTGATGAAAATTTAAAAAAATATTAAATAATTATCGAATATTTTATACAGTGTATGACTCCTCCCATATCTACCCTCTCCACACTCACCTCCTTACTCACCAGTTGTGTATGGTGGTACACAACTTTGAGATTTCTTATTTTTCCTCATTGAGTATGATTTGTCTTGCCTTCCTTCCTATTCTTAGGAATGTGGCATGTCCTGGAGTGTGCTCGACCTACCAGAGATCATGTCACTAATGACAACTGAGTCTCCCTTTTGGGCACTACTAAATTCTGAGAGTGCCTCTCTTACTGGTGGGACATTGTGCCAACCTCCCCTACTCCAAGCTAGCATATTGTTTAGTTTGAATTAGGTCTTATGCATGCTGTTACCATCCCTATGAATTCTTATGTGTTACTCTCCTGTGTCTATTTTAATTTTATTTGTTTTGTTTTGTTTTTTTCATATATCCCCACAGATGAACCTCAAGTAGACTGTATAGCTATAAACTTTCTGCTTTTCCTTCCCAGTGCTGAGCTCACACACAGGCTTATAGCACCATATTCAGTTTCTACTGTACTGGCAATTGAACTCAGTTCTTCAAACATGCCAAGGACATTTTACAACTGTGCTTTCATCCCAAATCCCCAAAATGTATGGAGCTAAATAGAGTGCTCACTGTAGACTTCATTAATAAGGTGAGATTCAGACATAACTTGTCCTGGTTGGGTTTCATAGTCTTGACACAAGCCAGAGTCATTTGAGAAAGCCTCTTAATAGGAAAAATATCCTTCATAAAACTCTCCTCCAGGAAAATCAATCATTTTCTTGATTAATGCTCGATGTGGGACAATCATCCCATTGTGGGTGGCCCCATCCCTCAATAGGTAGTTCTAGGTGTATAAGAAAACAAATTGAATGATCCAGGATGAACAAGCTACTGAACAATACTCCTCCTTGGTTTCTGTTGCAATTTCAGCTTTCAGGCTCCATCCTGAGTTCCTGCCAAGACATCCATCAGTGATGCAGTGAGAGCTGAGAGTTCTAAGATACAATAAACCTTCTTCAAGTTGCTTTTGGCCTAGCGATTTTTATCACGGCATTAGAAACCTTGACTAAAACACATCCATAACTCAAAATCAATGCAGAGTGAATATCAAACTTGAAGTCTGTGAAGTCACAACTGCACATATCCTAGATTTACTCTAAAGTGAACTCACCTAGAGACCATTCTCCTAGAGAGAATCATTTCTTGCCAGTACATCTTAGCTTCATCCTCTTTCTTTGAAGCTTTCCTATTTCTCTTTTATTTACCTGGAATTCCTATTTAGACCTCACTCACACTGAATTTCACCTTCTCAAGTGACTGGTCCTCTAAAAGTTTATGTTAGTTTAAACACCAAGCTAAGCTGCCCTAAAATTATCTTGTAATCATACACATAGGAAAAATTTAGTGATCACTAGCAAAATGTCTCAGTGGATAAAGTCATTTGCCACCAAGTCTGGCAATCTGAGTTTAGCCTAAAACCCATTTGATAAAGGAAAAGAACTGATTCACAAGAGTTGTCCCCTGCTCTCCATATGCATGCACACATAAATATATACACCAAATAAAAATGCATGAAAATTTTAAAATATAATTTAACCAAACCAGGAATGCATAGTTAACTTTTCTAACACAGTGAAACCAAAATTCAGTGACACCTGGCTTATTTTCACATGCATAAGGTCTCAGTACCTTATCATCTCTAATGATGACCTTGAATTTTTGGCTTCCCTGCCTCCACTTCCTAAGTGCTTACAATAGACAAATGACTTTGCCACCAGCATGGCATACACTTCTGCCACTGCATTACACAGTACTGTGGTTTGACCTGGGTATTACTGCTTTCTAGGCAAATGTTCTACTAACTAAGCCACATCTTGAATTCCAAACTGGTTATTTTGTTAAGATAAAAAAAATTAAAGGATCTTTTTCAATCATTATTGATAATTAAAAATTAGAGGAGCATGAAATATAGGATCATATGATACATAAATACAATTCCTTATTATCGAGGACTGTTTTATGCAATTACTATAATGATATAACTAAATTTGAAATAAATGAGAGCCCATAATATTTTGATCATACTAAATTATTAGCATATTTGTAGTGACTCTATTTTACAGAAGAACAACCATGTAGTCTAGCGTTAAATTCCATAGTTTTAATGAACAGTAATACATTATAAACACAAAACATTGTCTACATCACAAAGTTCACCAGAGTCTCTTTGCTCTCAGTAATCCACTGGTGGATTTTCACAGTCCTTTGTGATCACCAAATGATGAATTAATGTAAATAAATAATCATCATTTTTAAGCATAGTTTGTTAAAAAATAAAACACCCTCAATGGTTTATTGGTTTATTCTTTGGTACCTTCTGGATATCTTTTCTCTATATTTAGGATACTTTGATAGTTTAGGGAATAATTAGTTTTCTCCTAATGTCACAGGACTGCAGCTAAGAATAATTTGGAAACCTCCTCTAGTCAGAGTCTCTGCCAAAATGAGTCTTCTTATCAAAGCATAAACAGGTGTATATAATTGCTATATAAATCAGTAAAAATGTTTTAAAACAATTTTGCTTAACAAAAAGACATTGAAAATTATTTCGACTTTTCTTGCAGCAATATGCAAATATGAAAGAAAATGCAGTTATCTTTCCTGTCATATTGGCTATTTTTGGTTCACAGATTCTAAGAGAGTAGACCAATTTGGAATTTTACACTTTGCTAGAAACAGGCTCAAGAAAACCTGTTATTATTATCTTTATCAGCAATTATAATTTCTAAACCTCAGTTTGCTGAAATGGAAAGAGAGCCCATGTATCGGCTGATCTTGTGTTGACTTGACATGAGTTAGAATCATCAGAGAGGAAGGAACCTCAGTGGAGGAAATACCTTCATGAGATCCAGCTGTAAAGCATTTTTTTCAATTAGTGATCAATGAGGGAGGGCCCAGAATATGTTGGGTGGAACCAACCCCAGGCTGGTGGTCCTGGATACTGGAGAAATAGGTTGAATAAGCCATAGGAAGCAAACCAGTAAGCAGCACCCCTACATGGCACCCACTTCAGCTCCTGCTTCCAGGTTCCAGCCCTATTTGAGTTCCTGTCCTTACCAGACTTCCTTTGATGATAAACCACAATGTAGAAGTGTAAACTAAATAAATCCCTTTCTCTCCACCTTGTTTCATGGTGTTTTGTTGCAGCAACAGAAAGTTTTAGACAGTCCAAGAAAAATAAAACGTAGTAAATAAGAGATAGCTTCTTCCCAGGGTCAGGTGCCAGTCACTCATACAGTGGATTGCATTTATGCTTGACTCTTTCAACTTTTACAATTAATTCCAGCGTAACTCCCATGAGCAAATTTTATGAATGAACTTACTGATCCTCTTCATGAGATTTTTAAACTTAGGAATGCTTTTCTATTAAGAGTTAATGAACAGGTCTTTGGATTGTCATCACTATAAAAGAATGTAGGCTTTTTTCATCCAATGTCTTTTATACAAGTACAATCACTACTACTTTTCCACAACTCAATTTAACGTTGAGTACTTTCCTTTATTTTTCTGCTCTGTGGGTCTAGGTTTGTTGGTAATGAATGGATCTTATCAAGTAATGACATTGATTTCAAATATCTTTTTCTCAGTGACTCAGGGCCTCCCACTCAAATCAATGATCTCCCAAGATTAACTTGGGATTTGAAGTTTGTAGAATAAGATCTCAGAGTTGTCATTTTAATGAACTATGAATACAGTTAGACTCTTCAAATTATTTTTTTACTTTTTATTGTGCTTTGTAAGCATAAATATAGACTCCATATACCATAGTTAAAATATGTGATTTTGCTTTTTATGAAAAGAATTCAAGACACTTCTTAAAGGTAAACAAGCTTTGTGTTGGTCTTTTATTCATGGATGCTAGGTGTCTGCGTGGCAGGAAAAACATTTCTGCTACACACCTCCATTGTAAATGAATATGGCTTGCAGTGTGTTTAACAAAAATAAATTGTAGCAGTAACCATGTTCTTAAGTTTTCTAATTAGGATTGCAGATGTACTTTTGTTGATACATGTATCAAAGATTTTGTTTGATTTGTTAATGAAGAAACTAGTAAAATGTTATGACTGTTCTTGTCTTGGTCATTTTTAAGGGCTTGCCTCTATTTCTCCATACCTATTTCCTTCAATGAATGTAAGGCTTTGACTGATTCTTAACTAATTTTTTGAGCAAAAATTGTCCCCATAATCTGCATCTTTCCCTTTAAATTATTAGCAATTTGCCTACCTGATTTTGAGTCTTGATTCCTCAAAACATGTAATTGATTTCTCTCATGTGGCACGAAGAAATTTTCCATTCCTACTGCTATATTAAGTGCTGAAGCTACTATTTTAGCAAACCCTGCGATTTAGATCTGTAATAGCTACCTCCCACAAGGAAAGGTCTTTCATATTTACATTTTTTCTAATTATATTCCTTTCTGCTCTCCCATCATTGCTGCATGAGCATCTATTTACCTCTGCTAGGACAAAGACAGGAACCAATGATGCTGTTAAGGCATAAACAGCCCAAGCCAGGCTCACTTTTCTGAGATATATACTGTCCTGGGAAGTCACTCACTAGTCACATGTCTTTAGTATATCACTGAGGTACAACCTGAATCTTTGCCATTGTTAAAGATAAAATATGCCAAACTTAGGACTCAAACTTTTGTCATTTTTGTCTAAACAACTCAAAAATTCCTCAAAACTTCTGATTTGGATTAAGCTAAGATGGACTAAATTTCTTCTCATGCTTAAAAACTGAATTCATTAAATTGGGATTAAAGGAAAAAATATTGAAGTGAAATATGTGATTATTATATTCACAGGGAAAAATAAGCAGTGAGATACTTTTCAGTGACTTAAGACTAAACCAAACATTTCTAAAGTCTTCTAGTATACCTAGATTCACACTGGATCACAGGCTACTATTTGATCACGGTCAGAGATAGGGTTTATCTTTGTACATTCAGGGAACCAGATGCTTACCATTGAATCTTTGCCGAATATAGGAAAGAAGCTTGATAGTCAGGTTTAGATTGAAAACAGCTTCAACTACAAACATAAGATTAACTGAATTAACTTAAATACTCATCCTGTAAAGTCATAAGGGCAGCTTTTGCTAATTTAAACTGAATTTTGACTAGCAAGATGTCCCATCCAGTAAACATCCCCTTAGCCAAGTCTGAAGACCTGAATTTGATCACTAGGACCTACATAGTAGAAGGAGAGGACCAACTCCTGAAAGTTGTGCTCTGACATCCCTATTTTTCTAGAGGAACACATTCACACCATCAAGAAAGTGCTTTCAACCAGTCGTTCTTAAAATAATTCCAGTTTAGTAAGTAATTGGGAACATTAGAAGATAATTGTAAGAGGTATAATTGGAAAATATAATGTGAGTCCATATAATATGCAAGACCAATACACCACAAATTCTGCATAGAATTTATGTGGCCTCATTATGTCTAAGTCACTTAATTACAATGTATTGTGTAGAAGTTCAAGGAGAAAAGTTCAAAGCAGGAAAAATCATGTCTGCACCTCTTCTGGTTTGTCTCAGGGGCACAGGAGCATGAAAGTCACTCCATCTGGGGATCCACTCACCAGAGTTAAAGTAGTAAGTCATGGAGCTCTGCGAGTCGCAAGCCTGTGGTGAAAGAGAAAAGGCTGTCAACCCGTGCTTGGTGTCAGCCCTGCTCCAGAGGTCAGAGATGCCTTTGTTTCTGTGAATCCAGAGTAGTAATTAAAACTAAGCGAGAAGACTTGGCTAGCGCCTCTAAAACCACTGACTCTCACACTTTCATCACCAGTGTAAAACGCATGTGTCTTTGAAAGAATCGGTAGATGTTAGTACAAACCCTGATGTAGTGGGAATCAGTGTTTTAAAAACTTACACCAAATTAGTCAGTTTTCACAATCACAAGATGTGTGCATACGCACACACACATTTAGAGATGATGAAACATAAACGAATGTTCAATAACATTATTACATTGGGCACAGTCTGCTAGCTCCACAGTAGTTGGTTTGAGGAGTCCCATAAAGGACACTGAATTTTTTAATTATATAGAATAATTAAATTATTGTTTGATTTTTTGCACTGAGGTTAGATAGGATTTACCTCTTCAAAATCTTATTTAATGCTTCCTTTAGTTTAAATTCCTTACCTATCTAAATGGAGACATTAAGAAAAGATGTCTACAGATTTAGGACAGGAACTAATCGAGGAAAAAGGCCAAATATTTCCAGAATTTTTGGATATTTTAGGGCTTTGAATTTATTAGAGTAGTCTACAAAGGGTCTCATACTTAGCAATCACTCTTTCATAAAATTTTCTGCTTCTCACCTAAAGTAGCCCTGTATATCGACACAGTATGGTTTATTACTTGTTTATAAGTCTTGGATGTATGTCTCTGAATGCTTACTCAAAGGGAGGGTAGCCAAAAAGTAAGAAGTCTACCTGAGACTATTACACCCCGAGGATGCAAATAAGCAGATACTAGTCATCTGGGGACCAACCTGTTCAGAGATGCTCCAGCCTGCCAGTCATAGCTACCAAGGATCTATTTGTTGAAGGAAGAAACCACTGCGGGGGCCCAATGACATCAACCCGACAAGGCTTATATGAATCTAGCTCCAGACCCAATATCTTCAGTTACATGGAACCTCTGAAATAAAACTTGAATTCTGAACCTGGTTAGAAGCAAACCATTAGTGATAATATGTTGTCATTTTAAGCCATTAAGTTTAGGGTGCTAAGTTACTATGCAGAAAGAAATAAAAATAGGGATTTCTCTACAAAAAACAGAAAGAAATTGGGGTGTTATGAGCAGAGGCAGGCATGTCTTCAGAGGATTGTGTATGTGCATTGTGTCATTTTGGAAAGATAGAAAACTATGAGAGCTTTGGATAAAGACAGAAGGGACCCTGTTCAGAGAGCAGTTACCCTCTTTGCATTTACCATAACACCAATCACTTTTCCACTGAAATAATTTCCTCAACACCTTTGTAGTAGAATGTTTTTCTTACTCATGAATGTTTAGTAATTTCTAGACACACAACAAACTTGATTAAAGCAACAAATGAGTAAACAAGTGAATGAATGCTCCAAGGAACTAGGGAAAAGAACTCTCTCCTCTACATGTTTCTAGATCTTTGGTTTTGATTTTGCTTTCAATCTTCTAATTTCCATTTCTGTCAGCCTAATGTGTGGATTTTAAGCTGACTTTCAGTGTGCACAAATAATGCATGAAAGTGAGGACTCTATCATCAATGACTAAGAACTTAAATACAGAGTGAATTTAATATTTTAAATCTGCATTTTAAATATGTAGTTACAATAGGAAATGAGAAAACCTGGGAGAGTGCTGATAATATGTATTACTTTCTTGTGCTCAATCTGAACCCTCCAGAAATGATCACCCCTGGATTTCTAGTATAAAGTGAAATAGTGTGAAAAAATCAAAGGGTTCCATTTTTTTTTGGACATTTGCAGCAGAATTCTTTTTAAGTCTTGTTCTCATATTTCAGATAAAGAGAATACTAGTAGTAAGATATCTGATAATATTCAAATTAAATATTCTTATATTCATATCTGCCATCCCAAGAGTCATCTGAATAGCTCATTTAATCTACTTTTTCTTTATTTAAATTATCTATAGGAAATACTGTGTTATGTGCAATTTTAGATCAGAGCCTCCACTTCATTACCAGAGGTCTTTATTTTAATCCAAGACTGAAAACTAATTCCAATATTGTCCTAAGACTAAGACTAGCTCTAGAGAGCAGTGAGAAAATGTTAAAACAGAAGATGTGTGAAATCAGCTTCATAGACACACAGGTTCTTTTACAATTTGGCTCCCTATTTCCACATCCCAAGAGCCACCTTAGAGGTGTTCTATATGTAACTGAAGAAAACACTGGTAAAGTTGTACACTGTTTTAGTTAATAACACCATCCTTTCACAGATGGTATTGTGCTTTTCATTTAGGCTCTAATACATTCTGTTTATTTCACAGAAAACCTTTAAAGAGATAACAATTTATCCATTGGAAACATAAACAAAAGTAGGCAACCATCTTTTACAACATTTAATCAGGGAGTGGGAAATAAATGCTTCAAACAATCAGGAAACATGTTGAGCATCCTGTGCCTTAGACAGAGAAGACATTGGCTTGAAGAAAGTCATTCTTACCTTTTGTCATCACATCATCTTTCTGTTTGTACAAGATGCACAGATTTCCTCATCCAAAATGTCTCTTCTTTATAAGGATATGATGCATTGGATCAATGTCCATCCTAACATCAGCTTTCACTCAATCACTTTTATTTATAGGTGCAGACACACTCTAATGTAATTTTGTATAAAATCTTTGTGCAAATTTGGTAAGAAATCAACCCATAACAAGTTCTTAAAGGATCTTGAAGAATCTTGTATCTCATTTGTCAGGGGCCTTATCAACTCTTGATAGAGCAATTCTAACCACACTCACATACTACCATGTCTTGAGGAACAACTTATTCTCAGGCGTTAACTCCCTCAGCACTCATACCACAGGTTTACCTATACCCCATTTCACTTATTTTTTTTCTACTCCCCAAAATATTTTACTTCCTATGGAATATTCATTCTCTATCCTTGTTCATCACCCACTCTTTGGTTCTCTCATGTGAAAGGGACTCTGATATGGGATTCTTCTCTGTAAGCTATGAATATTATTTATTGCCATTGGTTATTAAAGGAGCTGTTTTGGCCAATTTCTTAGTAGAGTAAAGCCAGGAAGGAAATATGAACAGTGATATAGAGAGAATGTAGGCAGGGACTGCTCATTCATTTCCTGCTGCCCAGACCCAAATAACCACAAAGAACCTGTATTAATTAAAACACAACGTGGCCAATGACTCAGGCATATTTCTAGCTAGCTCTTACATCTTGAATTAAGTCATTTCTGTTAATCTGTGTGTCGACATGAGGCTGTGGCATATCGGTAAAGGTTCTGGGTGTCTGTCTCCTTCAGCAGCTACATGGAATATTGCTGACTCTGACTACTTTCTATCTATATTTCTGTTTGAATTTCTTGCCTGGCTTTGCTCTGCTAAGCCATTGGCCATAACATCTTTATTCATCAATCAATAAAAGCAACACATATACAGAAGTAAATCCCACATCAGGGACATGTCCTCCTTGTGTGTGTCATCTCTCTTCCTAGCGCCTTCAGACCTGCTCCCCTTTATCATGCACAGTAGCAATATCTCTATTCTGACGACTCTTTTGTCTATAGCAAAGCACCCAAACAGACCTATCTTCACTGTCTGTACAAACCCACATTAGTTCTTTTGTGTTTTAAGATCATCTGTCACAGTTTCTCACCTGACAACTCAAACACAAAGATTATCAGCGACACTTCATGAGTAATATTAGTCAATTTTTCATTGACTTCATCTAATTGTATCAACTGCTGATATTTAATGATGTTCATGACTCTTTACCCCTAGCTTATCTATGATTCATTTGTGAGTGTGTATGTGTGTGTGTATGCATGCAATCATATGTGTAGTCAAGTACACATGAAATATGCATGAAAAGTCAGAGGATAACCTAGTGTATTGCTCCATCTGGACAGCATCCATCTGTTTTGAAACAAAGATTGTCACTGGCTGAAACTTACCAATAAGCTGGTTTGGCTGGTGATCAAAATTCAGTATCAACTTATCTCTTTTCCACCCTGCACTGACATCACAAGCATGCTATGATGTCAGACCTTTAAACTGATTTGGGAGGAGGAAACCTGGTATAGGAGGTTCTTCTGTCTATGTGTTGCTTTCATTGGTTGAATAAAGAAACTGCCTTGGCCTTTTGATAAGGAAGAGCTTAGGTAGACATGGAAAAGTGAACTGAATGCTGGGAGGAAGACGAGCAGAGAAAGAGCCGCCATGGAGTTGCCCAGTCAGACATGCTGAATCATTCCCAGTAAGCCACGACCTCGTGGTATTACACAGATTTAATAGAAATAGGTTAATTAAGATGTTAGAGTTAGCCAATAAAAGACTAGAGCTAATGGGCCAGGCAGTGATTTAATTAATACAATTTATGTGTGATTATTTCAGGTGTAAGCTAGCCAGGCAGGATGGAACAAAGGGCCCCCCTCCTTCTAGTACAGAAGCCCTGATCCTCATGCTTGAGAAGCAAGCTTATCACAAACTGAGCTACCTACCGATACCTACTTTATAATTTTATTCATTTATTTATTTTATATCATTTTCACAGTTTCTCCTCCCTCCGTCCTCACATTTCCTCCCCTAACTTCCCATCTTCCTTTCCCTTAATCCAGTCCTCCATTTCTGTTCAGATAAGGGCAGGCCTCCCATGGATATCAACAAGACACAACATAACAAGTTGCGGTAAAACAAGGCATGTCCCCTTGTATTAAGGCTGGGCAAGGCAACCTGCATGAGCAATAGAATCAAAAGTCAGCAAAAAGTCAAATATATTCCTATTCCACTGTTAGAATATATTTCCTAGTCCCGCAAGGAGACAAAGCTACAGAACTGTCACATATATGAAGAGGGCCTAGGTCAGTCCTATGCACAATCTCTGGTTAAATTTTCAAACTCTAGGAGCTCATGGGAGCCCAGGTTAGTTGATTCTGTAATTTTTTTCCGATATCATTGACCCCTCTGATTCCTACAAGAATTCCCCAAATGGAGCCTAATATTTGGCTATGGGTCCCTGCATCTGTTTCCATCAGTTGCTAGATGAAGCCTCTATGATCACTATTGTTCTAGGCACCAAACCATGAGTATAGCAGAATATTGTTAGACATCATTACATTGACTTTTATTTCTCTAGTTATATTTGGTTCTATCCTAGGTTTCTGGGTCATCCAGCTGCTGGATTCTATTTCTTCAGGCAGTATCAAGTGTATCAGTTGACTAAACCCATAATCTCTGCAACACCCTTAATTCAACATATCCCATCGGCAGTACAGACTGTAGGTGAAGATTATGTGACTGTGTTGGTGTCCCAATCTCTCCTCTGTAAGTTTTCCCTAGTTATAGCAGATGGCCAGTTGAGGCTATATATTCCCTATTGCCAGGAGTCTTAGCCATGGTCATCATAGTAGATTCCTGGGAGTTTCCCAATACTCACAAATAATATAAACTATATTGATGTACCTCTAATCAATCAAATGAAAGACCTGTATGACAAAAACTTCAAGTCTTTGAGG
>JAQHUG010000117.1:5303086-5321231 GCA_028555095.1 Dicrostonyx torquatus | reverse complement strand
GTAGAAATGTGAACATGGCAGATTGAGTTGAGGGGATAGAGGGGGAAAGCTCTGAAAGGGAAGGCTGGAAGTAAGAGCTATTTGTGGCTAAGGTAGAAACCTGGCACAAAGTGAATTCCCATTTTAGAACTTCTATTTATTCCCTGTCACCATTGTTGATACTTTAGTGGTGCATAATGGCTTGAATACCCAGACATCTGTCCACAGTCTTCACATAATCTAATTGCTGATATTTGCTTCAGGTATGACATAGAGGATTCTCAAGACCAAGTTGTTTTATTTCAACTGTTGTCATACACAACATACCATTAATTTTAGATCCTAAGCCACCAGGTATATGAGAAATTCTTCTAACTCTGGAAGAGTTAATATTGAAGAAAAGGAAAATAATAGAAGAAAACCCAAATAAGTTTATTTTAAGAGATATCAAATCCTACTCTAAAGATTTAGGTCACAGAATTTCAACAAATGTGTTGTTAGCACAGAAAGTAATTATCTTACTTTGAACTGATGACCAATAGATATCTTTCATATGGGTGTACATGTGTGCACTTGCATCTATATGTTTACATGGTTTTCTTCATCATTCCACTTTCTTTTGTATTTTTATATTGAAGAATTATTTACGCACTTATTTCACTTATTTCTGACTATTCATCATTTACATTATGAGCCAAAGAATAAGTAAAATAAAAGGATGAGAACATTTATTACCAGTTCTCTCCTTGAGGAAAAGGGAAGTACTTCCTGTGAGATGATGTCACTTTCTTTGCAAAGTTCACAGTCCCTGTCACCAAGTCTTGTCTGATTTAGTCTCTATACCACTTCCTGCAGTTACTTCTCCTCTCCTTGACATTTCAGGTTTCAGAGGAATTACCACCCTCCTTGGTACAAACCCAAGGACATTGTGCTTTTCAGCATGATTCTCTTAAATACTCCTAACACCTCATAAATAGTCCTCTATTTAAATCCGCTCAAATAATCCCAATTTGTAGATGCCATCTGTTTCTTGCTGTGACACTGATTGATATAGGAAGCCTTTGAAAGTTTTATGAAAGCCAGAATTTTTTCTTTAAAAATAAAATGAAACACAAAAACAAATTCATAATTCTCTATTCATTGACCTCAACAATGTTATGAGTTCACATGTACACAAAGGCTTTAGATAACATTTTGCAACTGCAAACAGAGAAACTATTTTGTCCAACTTACTTTAACAAACAATGAAATTAATATCAAGTCCCAGATAGTATCAGATAACCTAAGAGTCATACAAAATACAGCTTCCTACTTAGTGTCTGTTGGGTACACCATTGTTCCCTGGAAAACCAAGAGATAAGATGCAATTCTCCCAATTCTTTTGGTCTTGGCTAATGTTTTTGACCTTTCCAGCTACTAAAAACTTCAGTTACAGTGAGAAAGCTCTTTATACATAGTTTTCTAAAGACCATATTAGAATCTTTTGACAATTGTGAATTTGTTTCAATAGATTCTACTTTAATAAAAAGTCAATCTTATTTTTTCAACTTCTGTTTTTAAAATACATATTCATCACTTGATATTATCTCTTCTCATCCATGAGGCAGAGTAATATTAATGGCAGCACAATGTGAGATCAGAGGCTTTCAGCTGATCAGGAGCTGGGAGAATGCAGGAAAGTGTTTTAGAGATGGCATCAGGATGGAAGGCGTCCTTGCCTTGCCACTCACTGTGATTGTGAAAAGGATGTGCTATTAACACTGCTCCTTGGAGACGATAGGGCACCTTAGTGTCATTACTAAATATGATCTATTCTCAAGTAGTGAGAATAAATGCTAAGACAGCTAGCTAATGACATGTGCAGTGATGGTCCTTATCCAGAGGGCAGCCTGAAGGGAAACTGTCAAGTGAATGTATTTTATTCTTTGCAATAACATTTTTGGAGATCTAAGAGATTCTTTTTTTTTAGTTCTACCTTGCAAGAAATACCATTTTTTGGCCAATAAAAATAATTTTTATTTAACCTCATCCCATCAGCTGGAATCACTGGGTAAAACATAATACACTGATCATGAACAAATGCATTGGAATTTTTATAAACGTTTTAAAGACAAACATCCTTAGTATACACAGAACAAAAAGATTAGAACGCTAAAAAATACAATTCTATATAATGATACCTACTGCATGCCTGTCACAATTTTTTTTTCATTAGAATTACCTCTTTTTTTTTTTACAATCCTCTTAGAGATTAGAAATTTGTCCCTGGATTTCTCATCTACCTCCCAGTTTATCACACATTTCAAGCTAGTTTTAATAATGTAATTAGATTATGTTTGGAATCAATAAGGGAAATTTAAACAGATTCCTTTACTAGAAATATCCAAATTAGAAAATAAAAACTGTACTCCAAATATTAAGAAAAAAACATTTGCGATTAAATAGCTTAGATTAATGAACTATATCCTGTAATCTACAAAATTGAAGGCTAGTAAGCTTCTACCTCTTCCATAAATATGCAAAGAAATCAGTGTATTATATTTAATGTTAGTCAAAAGGCCAAGATGCAATATAAGTCAGTATTCTAAAAGAGAACAATTTAAGAACATAATTAATAATCATTAAAGATTTAATAGTTAAATAAGTGCTACAGATTGGATACTATGTGCCAAATGTCAGAAGATCCATGGTTATTGATGTGGTGATGTAGGTAGGTAATGGAATCTTTATGAGCTAAGGTTTCATGGAGGTTCAGTAAACTAATGGTGTTGTATTCTTGGAAGGCATAGGGAGACTTCAGAGAGCCTTTTCTCATTTTACTATGCCTGAGTACCCTCTGTGACTTACATGCTGACTCACAGAGTCCCTAAACAAGAAGGCCAACCAATCACAGAATAAAACCTCAAAACCATACATTGAAATCAACTTCTTGGGAATTTTTATATCAATAGAAAGTTAATAAAAAACAATCAGATGTTAACCTAGGTTGAGCAAGAGACAATAAATATCCAGCCTCACACCCAAACTGAAAGACAAATGTCCCAAACAGCATGCTCTCAGAAAAAAAAGATGGAAATTGATATGAATAACTATAGAGTAACATAACTTATTATAAAAGATGAAGTCTGAACAAATTGCTCTAAAAATATAGGAGGAATATTCCAAAGGAAGATAAACAGAATTATATTCTTCTTTTTATTAAATACTTTCTAATTATATACATTTATAATAGAAATATTTGCTGTACTCTAACAAATTAAAATTTCGTCTTTATCACTAAATCCACTGGCTGATATTTTTCTGAATTATAACTTTGTAGGTTTAACTAGGAAATATGACTAACTACTATGTGCCATACAATCACCAGTTTCACTGTGATCCACAAAAATTTCTAAAAGTTCAGCGCAACAGGCATTAACTTACTCAATATACACAAACATTAAGGTGTCATTAGTTAGCTAGATCCAGCCTTGAAATTTAAAGTGAAAGTGTTATTTATTCTGTTGTTTTTCTCTATGTAATTTATTCTCTAATTTCAATACAAATCATTTCTTGGGCATTTTCTGATGAAAATTTTCAGTATCATGGAGATAAAATCATAGATTAAATTAAATTTTATTCTCAAGATGCTGTGTGGCACAAATACTCATTTCCTCATTAACTCTAATACACTTTCTCCAAGGAGTTATGTAAGACATTGAAGGAGAACACAGGGACCATGTTCAGTGTATTCCTTTATATCATGATTTTCAGGGCAAATGAGCAGTTGTAAGCAACCAGTCATGTTTAAATATCTATTTGTCTAGAGTGGTGGTGAACAAAGAAAGAATAATGAATAGAACATCAAGAGAGCAGTTATTGCCTCAGTTCTTTTCAGTTATGTCCTCCTGGGACACACTGTTGGATATCTCTGTGCTTGTTTGGAGGATATGTTAAGAGTCAAATATGGTATAAATACTCATATGGCATACCATCAAGGGAGTGAATAATAGATGCTATCATTGTTTACAGAAATATATTTCTGCTCTCCCCAGAAGCTCAGAAGTAATTTTCACATAAATATGAAAATAAACATTAAGAAAACATTGAAAGACTAGGAATTATTCCTCACATAGTACTGGGAAAATGGCCTTATGGTTTCCAAAAGTTATTTGCCAAAGTTTATGTATTTTAAAAGCAAAGACAGAAAGGCTACCTAGGCAAAAGCATAGAGGACCTACTCATGGCACGTGGAGGCTGACACTACAATGAGAAGTGAACAATTTAACTCAAAAATGGAAGCATCAGCATGTTATGTGTTTCATGACTGAGGCAGGGGAACTGGATGTGGTCACTCAGAACTGTAAAAACAGGTCTCACGAGGCTGAAGCAGTAGGATTGAATTTGAGGACAGACCCCGATTCAAGAAGATGATAAAGGAAAAGAACATTTTCTACCATTTACAGATTGACTTTAAGTGATTTTTACTTTTCTTTATATCTTATAAATTAAAAAAAGTGTCATACAGCTTCTGTATTCCTTTCCTAAAGATGTTTCAGAGCCCTGATAGTTCTTCTTTTGTTATATGGCTTCATATCTTAAAAGACATTGAGATATATATACATATATATATTCAGTGAATCAAATTAATCATAACCAAATCACTACAAGCTAAAAAGTCAGGATTGAATAAGTCTTTCTTTCTTTATAGGTTTTAGTCACAGAGCAAACAGTATAAAACAAAGCATGGCTGAAATGAAGTAAAATTAAAACAAATGAAAATTTTAAGGAGGAATTAACATTAGTGATAATCAAGAAATTATAAGAGAAATGATACAAAAATCTATGCACTGGATTAATATAACAGGACAATGTACCTTCTTCTGATAATCTTTCAGAAATGTAAAGACATTTCATATCCTGGCATAGAATCTGATAGGTGTATAAAACTGTTGACAGCTTCATCACCATCAGTTTGTCTGTCTGTTTTATGGAAATGTTTGATGATTAAATAAAAGAATAAATAAAATATGATAATATTTAAACTTTAAGGCAAGAAAAGTTGGGGTTAGATTTTAAAAGTTCCAGAAATTTCAGTAAAATCAAGAGGGAAATTGACTAGAAAAGAGATGTAATGTTTGTTTCATGAAGAAACATGATGGCATGTGTTGGATTTTGTTTGCTGTTACAAAATACCTGAGAAAACAGACTTTTAAACAAGGAAAGTTTGTTTCAGGTCGTTGTTTTCAGTTCATGGTCAACCATGGTGGTTCTGGGCCTCCACAATGAAAGCACCAAATGATAGGTAGAATACAAGATAGAGAAAAGCTATTTATCTCATTGAAAACTTTGAAAATGTGCTGAGGAAATGGAGAGCTGAACGCCAACTTAAGGAGAATAGCTCATCATGGCATAGTCTTTAAAACAAAGACTTCCAATGCTTATTGATAAATCTTCCAATAATAAGTTCAGGAATTTTGAAAAGTAGACTAGGGTAAGAAGCTTAAAATAAACTACTTATTAATATACTACTAATAGGCTTCTTCAACTACCCAAAATAATTCAGAATGGTTGGGTAAAGGAGTTAATAGTAACCTATAAGCAAGGTTATATATGGATGAAAGATAAACATTGTACATGCAGCTGGTTAAGAAATGCAAAATGTACAGCAGTGGAAAAAAGACCAAGAATAAAGTATTTCAATATACTGAACACATTTTAAGCATAAACCTTATGTTTTTAATCTTGATAAATTACTATAACTCAAAATAACACAATTTTCATAAAAAGAAATATAAAGTAAATAGTTCCTTGTTGAATAGGGAGCTGCTGGTGTGTGATTCATGATGCTATGTAGGATTTTACAAATCTGTGCTACCCACAAAATTTGGCCTAGTTTTTATTCTTTGATGATGTAGAGACTGGGTTTATTTCTGTAAAAGGATTCATCAGACATTGTCTGCTGAAAATTCGCTCCCATTTTAGACTCTAATGACCTGCACTTCTATACTTCAGCCACCCTCAGTGACACATTTAACATCACAAAGCCAATTATAGGCACAATCATCTGTCCTTGTACAAAGTCATCATAAACATCAGTCTCCCCAAGATTGCTTTACAACCAATTTGGTGTCTGCTTTTTTTATTCTTTTTCTGTTATGCTGACATATCCTTTATGATTTCAAGCACACACTTTCATCACCATGCTTTTGTCCATGTGTCTTGCGGATTTGCACAAAGTTTCCCAGGACTTGAATCACAATAACTTTTTTCCTATAATAACAGCACAAGGCACAGAAGTTAAGCTAACACTTTGGCCAATAAGTACTATGACAAATTTACAATGTCAATTTAAACAGATTACTTTAATTCCATATATATATATATATATATATATATATATTACATACTGCAACTAATGAGTATACATATGCTTGCTAGGTCTCTCTTGTTCACCTTCTATGATGACTAATCTCCATTTTGAACTTTATGAGATCTAAAGTCACCTAGTACATGATCCTGTTAATAGTGATGAGAAGACCCATCCATCATTAGTGGTTCCATTCCCTTTTTGGCATCCTAGGGAAGGAGAAAGTGAGCTGAGTACAGATTGTGATGTCCTTTGCTTCCTGAGTGTGAATAGAAACTGATGAACTACCTCAAATTCCTACTTCCAGGATTTCCCTGCCCTGACATACTGCACCCTAATTCTAATTATGTAGTAGTGAATAGACCTGATACTAATTCTCATTGAAACCTGGGACTTAGTGAATTGTCAGTCACTTTCAGTACCACACTTAGAAAAATACCATGTGTGTTTGTTCTTAATTGTGTACTTATGTCTTCTGTGGTCTCAAGGAAAAGTTATCACCATCATTCACAAATGATGCATCAAGGAGCATCATGTTATAAGGATATTTAGAATGTAGTTAAGAATTATACTGATTTAGCAAAGTGACAGTTGCAGGTTCTTCTTCAAGATCCATGACTTCCCTAAGCTTGGCAAGGTTTCTCAAACCAGGCAAGCTTCCAAGGGAGGAAAGCAATCGATAGCCCCACTTATATTTGACAACTATGACAGACTACAATAACCAGTATGGCTCAATATCCCTAAGGCTACAGTAGTTGCACACATGCCTTAGGGATTAAAAACAGCCCCTCATTGGATTTAAATTCCATTCAACAAAAGAAAAATAATGTCTGGTTCTGGTTTTCCATTAAGATCCACCTAACAGATTATCCAGTACTGGATGATCAATACCGAAATTATTTACATATTGGTAACATTCTGTGAAAGTTCTATTTGTATATTTAGAAACTGTTGAAGACCGACTTCAAAAAGTATAGAACTCACCAGGGTAGGAACATGGGGATTAGAAAAATAGTGAAGAGAACAAAGACATGAGCAAAACTAATATCACAGAAACAGGATAGTACCAGGGGGGAAGTCCAGTGAATACTGAAAATGCCTGCATTCAATTTCTATTTGCTTAAATACCATGATCCCAAAAGGGAGGAGTAAGATAAAAAAAAAACTGCATTCACATGATACAAGGAAAGAATAGGTCCATTGAAGCCTACATTCTTAGTTAAACATTCTGTCGCCAGAACAAGACAAATAATGCTCACACCCTAGACTGAAACATTCTGTAAGCAAAACACTCTGTGGGTGAAATCCATTGTTATCTTACTAAGGGATTATGAAGCTAGTTAAATCCTTAGACTTTTATTTAAGATAGAAACAGATCTAACTCTCAAAACCTGAAATGCCTGGTCTGGATATTATCCACACCTGTTGACAATAACTTGAGAGAACTAAACTCTCTGATCTAAATCAAGGTGGGACATTTGTTTGAGGTAGAAACAGACAATAACCTCGAAGGAAGAGAAGTTACAACTCAAAAACCATTAGTCAAGATAGAATAGGCTCACATTTTTGGGCCTCCACAAGAAATTGTATGTGTGTGTCTGTGTGTGTGTGTGTGTGTGTGTGTGTACATGCATGCATGAGAGAGAGAGAGAGAGAGAGAGAGAGAGAGAGAGAGAGAAGAGAGAGAACAAAGAAATAGAAAACATTAATTTAAAAGAGAGCACAGAGGGGTACAATCAATGGGTGTAATGGAAGAAAATGAAGGATAGAAATTATATAACTATATTTTAATTTCAAAAACTATTTTAGGAGATAAGAAGAGGTATTAACTCTGCCCTGTCTTTGCAGAGACCTTGCCCTATCGGTACAAAGTCTTTCCCTTGATACTTTACACCCTGGCAAATTCTGCATCAACTGCAAACATATTCACATTTTTCTTTCTGTTCATCATTTTATTCAGACAAACAATTTTGATGAATCAAGCGGTACATAGCAACTATAATGTAGATGAATAGTTTAGGCATGAATACAAACTTGAATTTACAAAAAAAAAGTGTAAAATTATGAGTCCAGAGATAAGAATTTAAGCTATCCCTGACTCAAGTTTCAAAAGAGGAAAACTTGACGCTAGTAGATATTTTGTTACTGAGTCTAGGAGAACACACTGCAAGTCATTTTTCCTTATTGGCCAACATAGCTAAATATCTTTTCACTATTAAAAAATACTATGAGTTTGCATAATCTTGCTATTGTCTAATCTCGCTCATTTTTCACGTTTCCTCTCTTGACATTGTCTCCACATGCTAGGGCTACAACATTATTATACATCCATTCTACCAGAACCACTTTATCTGAGATCATCTATGACCTGTTGACAAGTCATGAGCTTTCCTTTCTTTCATCTATGGCTTTGATTTTTAACCCCTGTTTCATCTTCTTCTTGACCTCATTCCTTCATATAATCTCTCAAAGGATTTTTGCTTTAATTTTTTTCTTTTTTTTTTTTGAATTTTATTGAAAATAGATACTTCTCTCATGCAATACATCCCAACCAGAGTTTCCCCTCCCTTCACTCCTGCTAGCCCCCCAACTCACTTCTTCTTTCCTTTATATCCATTCCTCCCTCCATTTCATCTTCAGGAAAGAACAGGACAGTTTGAAGCATTGTTTTGATCTCAGTTTCAGTGTGTATTTCAACTGCATCTGACCGTGAACATGGTTGGTCCTATCCTTTTATCTTTCAGGCTCATAGCCAACTCTGCTCTTATTATCTTTAAGAAGAAAGTTCTAAATTGTTGTCATAAGAAATGCTCATAGTGGTGAACTAATACAAAATTTATCTTTCCAAATCTCAGAGATCAGATATGACCTTCCTGGTAAACCCAATGATTTCGCCCTTCACACTTCTTTGTCAATCATATATACTGTATATTTTCAATCATATGCATACTTTAGCTAGCAGAACTATTAGCTAATATTTTAGGCAGAAGCTGTATTTTTTCCTTTCTAAAGAGATCTTATGGAAATTGTCAGGTTTTTTCTAGAAAACAATGGGCACCAGAGTATTTCAGTATCAATAATCTTAATCATTATTATTCAATGGTTTCTCCACATTCTTTTGACAAAACCAAACTTCTATAAAAAATATTTACCCATTTATATTGTCAGCTCCCCAAAAAGTTGACAAGTGTTCCTTTCTGAAACACTTTTCCTTAGCATACAAAATCCAGTCATGTGGGTTTCCATATATTTCACTAAATATTATACATTCCTTTAATTTGCCATGCTTAAAACAGAAAACAACTAAAAGTTCTTGACATATGAATGAATAAACACTGCAGTAAACTCACTGAATGAGCTATTCACATATACTTGTTAAAGAGTACATTTAAAATAAACATAAATCATATCTCAACTTAGAAAGTATAAAAACAACATAAAAAGAATAACAGAATAGCTATTATTTACTGTGTAATATGATTACAGCATGTGTTCTGTGCTAAAAGTATAACTATTATGAGCAGAATCCCATGTAGATTACCTTTAGTCTGTTCATATCCTATGGAAACTCTAATGAGAATAGCTAAGACAAATAAAATGTGTGGAACAATGTAGAAGATGGAAACATCATAGGATGGACTCCTAGGTGGTCACAATACAAAACTCTTGCATATTCTATACCAAAATATGTGTAATATAACTGCAAAAATACTCTGACACTGCTTGTAGGTTTTCTATCTTATCATTGGCAGTTCAGCCTTGTGATAGCAGGTAAAAACTGGAGATGTCCTTTTATCTGCAACAGTGAAATGGAAAGATGGCTAAAACCAAAGAGGTCAGAACATCTAACCTGATTTTACTAGTCTTTATGAAAAGCTCAAAAAATAACCTCCTGAGGCTGAGAATGCCTTTTTCTCTGGAAATGAAGAAAGCACCATAAAAGAACACTTACTGGTTCATAAAATTCTAATGAATGTGTTATTACCAAGTTTCACAATATTAACAGAGAGACGATGGAAGAAGAAATGAAATACATGAAAGCAAATTGAAAGCGATCATCAAAAATGCTAGAAATAAGAGCCCTAAATTTCACAGGTAAAACAATTGAAATTATACTACAGCCCAAATGATTGCTGTAACAGCTGACATAAATTAAGGTGAGATTTCATTTTCCTATTTCTCCACGTATAAGACACCACTAACCTAAGTATACTTAAAATTCTTGTCATCTATCAACTGTCTAGTAATTTCAAATATGTAAAACATTAAAGCAGTTATGTGACATAGTAAGTCAATAAGATTCTGGTTAATTAGATTAAATGATGCATTCTTGATCATTTTTCATCTAGCCTCTAAAGTGAACATAAAGCAATCATTTTCATCTATGGTGCTAATTATCGGAAGTCACTTGTGGTTAGATCTCTCTTGTAATTATTTTACTTCTATAAAATCAAAGCAGAAGCCAAATACGGTTTCCATTGTTTATATGATGGTTATCAACCATAAACCACAGTTGTCTCTAATCACACCCTTAGGTAGACCTCCAACCAAAAGGATCATCATTTTTTTCCACATCAACATCTTGAGAGAGGAGCAATCATTTCTCCCTATTATTTTATGGTTTATTCATCCTGTCCATACAGTCAAATACTTTTCTTAAGAACCCAAAAGCAGTGCTATTTCTGTAATTAATTATCTCTGTGAAATTAAAGCTTATTCATTAGGAAAATCAAGATGAGCTTTTCAAATTAATAGGTTCTTCTCAGAGCAGATGAAAGTTTAGAGAAACTGTGAATATCAAGTACAATTTCCACATTTCCTCTCCTCATCGACACCACGTCTCCTTTGGCTATTTGCATTAGTGTGGTGAATTTGTCACATATAATGATCCAACTCTGATTACTCAAAGTTCATCCTCACATTAGACTTCAACTCTGTGGGTTAATACAAAGACATCGTTCCCAGTGGGAAAACAGTTTTGCTTCTCTAAAATTCTGAGCTCTGCCTTTATCCACACTCATACCACCCTTCATCACTTCAACTCCCATGCGGTTTTTCCCTCATGATCAGTAAGATCATGGGCTGTGTAGCTCTTTCAAATTGGCTTTTTCACACAGAAATAAGCACTTTAAGTGCCTCTTTATCTTTCTGTGAATTAAAAGCCTTTTGTTTTCATCATAGAAAAAAATCAATTATTGCAGTATCACAGCTTATCTGTTCGTGTATTAAAAGATATCAGTGTTTCTTCAGTTGAGGTTCAGAAAACAGTATAGGTAAGTGCAATTGTTTGACGTGGTGATAGCTTTGAATTAAAGGAGAGTTGGAAACGTATTTATACCATGGAGATAGCGTTGCTACCTACATCTCAGAAGACTAGCAGAGACAGCTAGTCCTTTCTATAAAATTAGATTCTTAGTTTTACGTGTTCTTCCAAAGTGTTGACCCTAATTTACTCAGAATGACATCTGAGTCTCAGTGAGACTAGGGTTTAAGTGTGGAAGTTTTAGAAGTTATTACTATATGAAGCCTTGTACTGATTCTGTGACAATGTATGAAATAATACACATTAAAAATTTAATGATACAAAATTGTGTTGTCCTAATAATCCTGACAACACAAAAATTATATATTTTGTATATGCAATGGCTGCCTAATAGAGTCATGAGATTTTTGAGAGAGTTTTAAAAATTAACCAAGCTCAGATTCTACCCTTGTAATTAATTCATAATATATATAGGTGAAATGATCCATAAACATACAATAAGAAATACCTTTAAATTCCCACAAATAATCAAACTCAACCAAACATGACAATGAGAACCAGCTGTCAGAGGAGGCAGTCTATATAGCACATTATTTTCCTTGTTAAAACAAAATGCAAGTTAACTAAAATGTAATGTTTGTCCATTAGGTAAGGAAGATTAAAGGAATGATATTATTGGGCATGGTGGTATAAGCTGTTAATCCTACCATATTGGTCACACACAGGAGGCAAAAGTGGGTAAATCTCTGAGTGCCAGGCTATTCTGATCTACAGAAGTGGTTTCTAGGACAGCCAGAGCTACAAGAGAAATTCTGTCTCAAAAATGAAGAGGAAAAAGAAGTTAAGAAAGAGAAGAACAAGGAGGAGGAGGAGGAAGTGATATTACCCAGTATTTAGAAATCCCTGTGAAGTGAAAAAGGTTTTATTGTGGTGAAGTCCACAGATAATTTACAGTTTAGAAAACAAAGGTTGACATTTGGGCTGGGAAGATGTCATAGTAAGTGTGAGCACGTGCCTGTCGAGGACAGAGTGCCTCATTCAAATCCACAGCACTCAAGTAAAATGATGGGCATGCCACTAACCCCAGCATTTGGGAGCAAAGCTGGGTAGAGCCACAGTTTCCCTGCTCCTCCACTCTAACTGGAATAGTGAATGGAAGATTCTGTTTTAGGGGGAGACTCTTCCTATGACTATAAAGTGAAAGTCAGTAGAGTAAGACACCCACAGTTACTCTGTGACCTCTAATGTTTATTAAGAGATACACGTCCATGTACACTCAAGTACATTCACTAAACACACACACACATACACACATACACCACCTTATACCTCCCCCCCAAGGAAAGCTGGTACTAATCAAAATCCTAAATATGTTCAAAATCTTTGAACCACTAATTTAACTCTGTGCCCTAAAGTAACATGGAGGGGATGGAATGAAAATTTTTGAAATATGCTTTGATATTGCAAAGTTCCAAACCATATAAAGTATCAAAAAAAGAGCCCCCCAATATAGCAGTTATTAGAAACTAATAGAAGTTGTAATATAATGGTTTGGAAATGTTTACAATGTTTACAAAAGGAATAGTTATATGTAGGCCAAAGAGTAAATAACTAACGAAGAAAATATAAATTCTGGGGAAAAAATAAACATTAACAACCTGAAAAGTGGAGCTGTCTTAATTTTCTTTCTTCTTGGTGTGCTTTATTAGGCTGAGTAGAATTTATGGATTAGCATTTTTTCAAATAATGAACAACCACATATAATCCAATTTTTATAATATATTTCATAATAATAATTTTTATTCTATGAAATTGTAGCCTAATGACATAAAGCATTTTCTTTTTCCCTTTTTTCCCTTCAATCCTTCCTATACTATCTCTCTCTCTCTCTCCTTCTCTCTTTCTCTCTCCAACTCATGGCATCTTTTTTTTAACTGTTTTTATGTGTATGTTTGTGTGTGAGAGAAAGATTATATATAATATATTGGTATATACAAATATGTTAATAGTTTTCATAAAAATTATCCCATATGGGCCTAAAGTTATCCTGCCAAGAGCCACACACTATCTAATAAAAACAAAATAGCAACAGAAAAGAATATCAGATATGAGAAGCCCATTTTGAATTGTAGATCAAGATTGCCCAAGACACTTTCAAAATATTATAGATTATTGCTCCTACCCTTGATTGCTTTCCACTTGTGGAAAGCAAACCCATTCTGCTGAAAATGCCATGCACTTTGGATACAAAATCCAGAGTACTCAAGGTGGATCCAACCTGATAGCCTCCTACCTTAGGAATAATTTTCATGGACAGAAGACAACCTACAAGCTTCCAAAAGACGGGAGCAATCAATTTTGTGCATTTTTTGTTTGCTCATTTATCAAAAAAATACTTTATAAATCCTGCATCTGTCTCAATATAATAAAGGGTATATCAAATGCATGCTCCTTGTTTTCTCTGGCATCTTTGTCTTTGGAGACTAATAAGTGAGCCTCTAAAGTTTCACAGCACAGCCTTAGATCCTGAACAACCTGTCAGTCACTTAAATTGCTGATTAATTTTGGCTTGGCACCAGATCAAGCACTTGATGAAATAATCAGTCATCTGTGCCTGCTCTAAGAAATTAGCATTCTCATCTATTTATCAAAATGTCAAAGAGAGTCGTTAACCCTTCAGTGCTGTCCTGAGCTGCACACACCAACATTTCTCAACATTAATGGGCAATGTTCTCCAATCAGGAAGAAGCCCAGTTCTCAGCCTGACTCCTTTGCAAACTCCCTTGTGTATTTTCCGTTAGAATAACAATAGAGCTTATAGCTCACAAGCCTAGAGAAGCCTAATAGGAAGGTGACCCCAAAGAAAAACATATAGATTCTCCTGGAAATCAGAAACAAACAAGATCGACAGGCAAAAGTTGGAAGCACGGGTGTGGGGATGGGGGTGAAGGTAGGGGTTGGGGGTGGGAGTAGGCAAAAGGGAGGGGGTAGAGGGAGAAAGGAAGAACTGGGGAGAGCTTGGGGGAGTGGGAGGGTGGAGATGGAGGAAGGGTGGATATTGGAGAAGGGAATAAGATATCTACATTAAGGAAGTCATTTAGGTTTGGCAAGAGACTTGTTTCTAAAGAGGATCCCAGGTATCCACAGGGATGTCCCCAGCTAGGTACTTGGGCAGCAGAGGAGAGGGTGCCTGAACTGATTTATCCTATAGTCACATTGATGAATATCTTGATCACCACCATAGAAATTTTGTTCGATGGATGGATATAGAGACAGAGACCCACATTCACATCAGAGCAAGGGATTGAGCTCCCAAGGTCCAGTCGAATAGCAGAAGGAGGGAGAAGATGATCAAGGGTGTCAGGACCACGAGGGACTGGCCCATCCACTGAGACAGTGTGACTGATCTAATGGGAGCTCATCAAATCCAGCTGGACCAGGACTGAATGAGCATATGACTTAACCGGCCTCTCTGAATGTGGCTGCCAATGGGGACTAACTGAGAAGCCAATGATAATGGCACTGGGACCTATCTCTTCTGCATTTATTGGCTTTTTGGGAACCTATTCTATATGAATGCACACCTTCTTAGGCCGGGATGGAGGGGGTAGGGGCTTGGGCTTCCCACAGGACAGGGTATCCTGCCCCCTCTTAAAAAAGCAGGAAGAGGGAGGTGGGGTAGTGGGGGAACTGGAGTGCCTGGGACAAGGAGAGGAAGTGTAAATTTTTCTTTTAACAATAAAGAATAAAAAAATAGTTTGAAATCAAATACTGAGGTGACTAATTCTACACTAGTTCATTTTGAATATAAAATATAAACTATTTTTCCTCTTTAGAAAAATATTTTTAGACACTATGGCTGTTACTTGGTGGCTGAGCATGTATATGGCCTTTGCTTCAACTCCCAGTACTGAAAACAGCACCAAAAGCAATGATAGTCATTCTTTTATTGACTGGAGTCATTCACTGGAAATCAGGGTGACATTCTAATAATTGAAAAAAATGAGTTGGAGATAATTCTCATTGTGGGTTTGGTGAGTGGGTGCTGCAAAAAAGTGAGCACACTAAAATCAAGCCAATCTAATATTTATGCATTAGTGTTTACTGAGATCAGTGTGTGCACAAAACTTTATCTCTGGAATTATTTTAAAAAAAAAGCCACTGACAGAAATACACCAAATTGGCAGTCACAAATTACAGTCAATCAATGTCAAGCATCAAGATATTATCACTTGGAAGAAGTGATGTCATTCTCAGATAGATGCTGTTGGTCAGAGTTTCAAAAGAAACACATTTACTGCTGGCATGCATGCCCACCTCCCCAAGAATAATTCTCCCACTGCAAAACCAGTAAAACTTTTACTATTCTCTCAATTTTATTACCTGTGTCTGAAATAGCTATCTCATAACAGTTTGCATACATAACATAAAAACACAGATATGCAGATTATAAGTAATTACTTTTATAGTTTATAGTATATGCTTCTATAGAGAGTAAATGAAAACAAAATTCAATTAAAAATAAATCACTACTTTCAGGATTCTGAATGTGTCAGTCCACGAAGTAAAAGACGTATACTCGCTTCTAACTTTTATACATTTTTAATCAAGATTAATGGGTAAGAGTTGGATAGAATGACTATAGTATGATAAAATCCCAGCAAGGAAAAATAATAAACATAATTGGCTCTATTTGCATTTTTAAGTATCTATTGTGTCTCAGATCTAAATGCCCAAAGAATAAGTTACCTGTTTTAATTGGATTTACTAACATTATGTATTAAATTTTCAGATGCTTTCTGTGTATTGTTTTAGTCTTATTGCAATATTTGATGTGTATATTCTCATATCCTGATCTTGATTATTTTATTTATTATAATTATTTTATTAATTTGAATTGCTTTAAGTTTTTCATAGATTCCTACTGTTTAGTTTCAAATTGTTGAGGAGCTCTAGGTGTATATATCTTATTGAAATTAAATTTTAATAAAATTCATAGTGGTTAGAAAAGATATTTTGCATAATTTACATCTTTTGAAAAGTACTGAGATTGATTTGATGATCCATTTACAAAACAGAATCTATTTCTCACTACGAACCACTCATGCGTCAGAACCACAGCTGCTAGGTGAGAGGACATGATTCAGAAGAATGAAGAAGCAGAGCTAAATCTGTTCCATTTCCTTCATGCATGAGCTTGTCCCTAGCTGAAGTAGCAATAATAATATTAATGGCCAGTATAGTGAGATGTATGAGGAGCCCATGAACACATGAGTGAGTAGTGCTAGAGAAACCAAAGCAATGCCAGGTCACACAGCCTTGCCTTTGCTATGTGCGAGTCAAGTGAAAAATTCAAGTGGGCCTGCATAGGATCAGCTTGTACCATGGCAATAGCACTCCTTTACTCTTCTGAGAGCCTTAGGATTGATATATTAGAAAAAGAACATCAAGTGGGAGCATCTGTATGGAAATCAAAAGAGATTAAACCCACTGTCAAACTATCTGTGTCTCATACAGCACACTGAATCTTCCAATACAACCTTCCTGACCTTGTCACCATTGTCATGTCATAGTAAAGAACTAAGGAAAAAGTTTGTAGGCTAAGTGAACTCTACTAAATGTATATGTGTGTGTATGTACATACATGTGTATTATTCTGAGTGGATGGAGTGTGTGTGTATGTGTGTGTGTGTGTGCACGTGTGCATAACTATGTGTATTCCACACATGCATACCCCCCATGCAAACACAATGAATGATAAATTAAAGGTACATTATCTTGTCTGGAAAGCTATATTTCAAAAGGCTTTTCTTACTAAATATACTAAATCAGTTTGTTTCTTCTTTCTGAAACAATAAAACTTTTGATACTCAGTTAAAGAATGAGGCTGCTGATGACCCACTACCCATATCAGCCAGCTGGTGAAGCAGCAGAGCGCTGGGGCCCACACCTAAAGGTCTCTGGCATGTAAGTTGCAGAAGCCTCATCTTTTATTTATTGTTATTTACTATGCTCCCATTGGTTGGAGATGGTCGGTCCCTGTGCACATGGAGGCCAGAAGAGGGAGTTAGATCCCTGAGATCTGGAGTTATTTGTGAGACTGTCTTATGATTGCTGCTTGGATCTGAACTCTGGACCTCATGATGTGCAGCAAGCTCTTTAATCATTGAATTATTTCTCCAGTCCCTCAGTTTTCTTTTCACGTCATGTCTAAATAGAATTTTCAGGCAAACACCAGCATTCAGTATGATCTTTAAGCAATTATGCTTAAAGTCTGTGAATTCACAAGGCAATCGCTCTGCATGTGGTGGGGAAGGGGGAGTGACAGTGACATCTAATTAGAATATTAAATGAAGTTCCATGGTGATGGCACACTTGTTAAATACTCTAAACCATTATCAGCAACTGCAGCTATGAACTACTTGAGAATTATAAAATTCTGAGGGAGATTTTGAGATTACAAGATGGCAGCATAAATTCTTCCATACTCCATCAGTGAATGAAAGAAAATAAGAAAAACAAAAGAAACTTCTCTATTTATTGTGTGTGTGTGT
>JAQHUG010000117.1:5283501-5301681 GCA_028555095.1 Dicrostonyx torquatus | reverse complement strand
GAAGGCAAGAGAAGATGAGCAAGGAAGGCAGGTCTGCGAGGGACTGGCCCATCAACTGAGACAGTGTACCTGTTCTATTGGGAGATCATCAAATCCAGCTGGACCAGGACTGAATGAGCATATGACCAAACTGGAATCTCTGAATGTGGCTGCCAATGGGTGCTGACTGAGAAACCAATGATAATGGCACTGGGACCTATCTCTTCTGCATGTATTGGCTTCTTGGAAACCTAGTCTATATGGTTGCACACCTTCTTAGGCCAGGATGGAGGGGGAAGGTCCTTGGGCTTCCCATAGGGCAGGGTATCCTGCCCCCTCTTAAGGAAGCAGGGGGAGGAAGGAGGGATACTAGGGGAGCAGGAGGGCCAGGGACAAGGGGAGTAAATGTAAATTTCTCTTTTAACAATAAAAAAATTGAAAAGTGTTTATTATTTATTTCATGTATGAGTGCTCTATTGACTTTATGCTGGAAGAAGGCAAAGGATCCCACTATAGATGATTGTGAGCCACCATGCTGTTGTTGGGAATTGGACTTAGGACCCCTAGAAGAGCAGCCAGTGCTCTTAAATACTGAGCCATCTCTCCAGCTCTGTATTAAACTCTTAATCATTTTGTCACTTAGGTCACCAATGGCATCATGTATTGATATATTTTCTAGTCCTTGGTATGAAAGATTTCCTTAACTAGATTCTTGCATCTCCCTGAATGATCTCAGACATCTTCAGCAGCATTCTATAAACCATTGCCAGGTCCTCAAAATCATGACAGCAAGTTATTCCTTTTGTTCAGTTACCCCTCACTCTTATTTCCTTCATAAGACAGTAGTTTACTGTTGGCGGGGAACCTCAAACCTCACTAAATAATGTCCACTGGCCAACTATAACTTTGAAGTGCATGATTGTTTTGCATAATTAATAATCCACCTACTGTAATGTTACAAACTTATTCTTCCTGATCAAAAACTTGTGTAGTGGTTGAATTTCTAGGGTAGTTGACTATCGACCCTGCTAAAGTCAGAAATAAATGACCAAGGACCACAGCCATACCAGGTGTTTGAAGCAGCTAAAGAAGTGTACATGTCCTCCATGATGTTCCCACAGACATAAGGGAAGAAAGGAAATTACCTAAGAATGAATGACAGTGTTTGTCCTGTTGCAGCAGACTACTGGTGGACTTCTTTGTTAGAAACCATGTTAGAATAGCTTAGAAAGAAAAGTAGAATAGATATTCATTTACAAATATAAAGCAGTGTACTCGGACAAGGAAAGCAAGTATGCTAACTGTAGAATTTCACCAATCCCTTCTCTCCTCTAAGTGCAATTCCTATATTCATCCCAAGTCCTGTTGTCCAGTTGCAGACTACCTGCCTCTCCCCTCCTCATCCCGATCTCCAATGAAACACACAGATATACTTCTCTGATCTCACAAACACACACACAGAGAGAGACAGACAGACAGACAGACAGACAGACAGACACTTTGCTCTACCCAGCCAAGTTTAGCAGGCACTCTCTGGGAATCCACAGGTCAGGGAAGCATGTCGGCTAACTGGAACTCTTTCTCTGTCCCTGAATTTTTTCAAGTCCAATCCCTTACTCTCATTCCCAGATCTGTAGAAGACTTTCCGTTGTGGATTCTCCTCATTCTCTGTACATATGACCAGCGAACTCAACAGATCCTGGTGGAGCACCCTGTTTCCTCCCTTCTGTGGACTCTCTCAACTTCCTAGCCCCTCTCTATTCCTAAGTGTTAACCCTTAATATCTAAAAACACATTTTACTTGGAACCCCAGTGATTACTAGTAGGATCCCAGAAGAACCTCTTACCAGCATACCCTCAGCCATCACATTCTCTTAAGAACCAGAGAGGGAAACAGAAGCCAAGGAAAAAGCATTCAACCAACAAAGGCAAGATTATGCATCAGCAACTTGAATTACAATCTTCCAAAACCCAGATGCCAGCATAAAACACAATTAGCAACAGCCAGAACAATATGTCTCCTCTAACAAGCAGGCCCTGAAATATAAGAAAAAGGCTCTAAAATAGCCTTTGTGAACATGATAGATGTCGTTAAAGAAAAAATTAATAAATCTCTTAAATTTAAACTGTTGAAGACATGATAGATGTAACAATTATCTAGATTAAAAAATGCCAACTTAAAAAACATGGCACAAAATATTCAGGTAACCTGAGACACTATGAAAATATAAAATGGAATAATAATAGGAATAGAAGAAGAAACCAACTTAAAAGCCACAGAAAATATTTACAACAAAATTCTAAAGGAAAATTTACATAACTTGATTAAAGAGATGCTATGAGCATATAAGAAGCACACAGAACACCAAATAGACTGAACCAAGAAATAAAGCACCCTTGGCACATAATAATCAAGCACTAAACATACAAAACAAAGAAAGAATACTAATAGCTACAAGGGGAAAAGACCAAGTAATATATAAAGGCAAAGCTTTTCAGTGAAGACTCTGGAAGCCAAAAGAGCTTAACAAGAAGTTCTATAGAATCCCAGAGAACATAGATGCATGCCTGGACTACTATATCCAGCAAAACTTTCAATCACAGTAGATAGAAGAAATAAAACATTCTGTGACAAAACCAAATTTAAGCAATATCTATCTAGAAATACAGCTCTACAGTGTGTACCAAAAGGAAATTTCGAACATAAAAGTTTAGTTACAACCAAGAAAACACAACAAATTATCCCAGACCTGCACATCAAGAGAAGAAACACACCACATCTCACACACACACACACACACACACACACACACACACTCAATATAATGGTTTCAATTCCCCAGATAAAAAGACAGAGACTAAAAGAATAATTGTAAAAAACATGCATCTGCTGCATGCATGAAACACATCAAGGACAGACATCACTTCAGAGCAAAAGGACAGAAAAAGATTATTCTATGTGAACAGCCCTAAGAAGCAATAGGGATTTTAATATCTGACAAAATATACGAAATCAAAATTAATCAAAGGAGATAGGGAAGGACACTATATTCTCATCAGATGAAAAATACACCAAAAGGACATTGCAACACTTAACATCTATCCATCAAACACAAGGATGCCTAAATTCAAAAAAAGAAACAACCACAACTTAAATCATATGTTGAAACACGCACACACTGATAGAGATTTCAATACTCCACTCTCACCAGCAGTCAGGTCTTCCAGACAAAATACTAAACAGAGAATTCCTGGAGCTAACTGATATTATAAACTAAATGGACCTAACAGATGTTTACAAAATGTTTCACTCAAACACAAAAGAATATACCTTCTCTCCACCTCATAGAACGTTCTCCAAAATGAATCACATACTCAGACACAAAGGAGGTCTCAATAGACATAGGAACATGGAAATGACATCATATTTCCTATCTTACCACATGAATTAAAGCAGGATACCAACAACAGAATGCTTACAAACTAACAGAAACAACACATCACTGAATAAAAAATGGGTCAAGACAGTAATAAAAAAAAGATCAAAAACTTTCTCTTACTAATAAAAATTATTCCAAAACATACCCAAACTTATTGGGCACATTAAAGGCAGTTCTAAGAGGCAAGTTCATAGCACTAAGTAACTACATTAAACAACTGGACAGATCTGACATTATTAACTTAATAATATACCTGGAAGTTCTAGAGCAACAAGAAGAAATCACATCCAAAAGGAGTAGAATGCAAGAAATAATTAAACTCATGGTCAAAATCAGTAAAAATAGAAACAACCATACAACAGCAAAACAATAAATATAGTCAATGAAACAAATTGTTCGTTCTTTGAGAAAAATCAATAAGATCGACAAACTTTTATCCAAAGTAACTAAATGGCAGAAGAAACCCAAAGTAACAAAATAACATAACAAGAGACACCAAAAAAATTCCAGAAAACCATAAGGTCTTAAGTACCTCTACTCCACCAAAGTGGAACATCTAAAAGAAATGGATAATTTTCTCAATAGGTACCACTTACCAAAGTTAAATCAAGATCAGATAAGCAATTTAAACAGACCAATAATACCGAGTGAAATACAAGCAATGTTTCCCAGTCAAAAAAGCCCAGGACCAGATAGTTTTCATGCAGAATTCTACCAGAATTTCAAAGAAGAGTTAATGCCAATATTCCTCAAATTACTCCACAAAATATAAACAGAAGGATTATTACCCAATTCATTTTACAAGATCACAATTACCTGGATACCCAATTAACATAAAGACCCAACAAAAAATTACAAACCAAGGTTCTAAAGCAATCCAAGAACTCAATGAAAAGATCATCCACAATGATCAAGTAGGTTTCATCCCAGAGATGCAGGAATGTTTCAACATACAATAATGAGAAAGTTTAATATACATTAGAAACATTACTGAAAGACAAAAACCACATGATCATCTCATTCGATTCAGAAAAAAGCCTTTGGCAAAATCCAACAACCATTCATGATAAAAGTCCTGGAGAGGGTAAGGATACAAGGGGCAAACCTTAACATAATTAATGCAGTTTATATCAAGCCCATAGTCAACATCAGTGTAAATGGAGAGAAACTCAAAGCAATTCCACTAAAATCAGGAACAAGGCAAGTTTATCCACTGTTTCCATATCCATTCAATATTGTCTAGAAAGTCTTAGAACAATAAGACACTGAAGAAGTGAATATAAGTTGGAAAGGTAAAAATCAAAGTATTTTTAATAGTAGATTATATGATAGTATACATAAGCAACCCCAAAAATTCCATCAGAAAACCCCTGTAAACTGATAAACACTTTTAAGAAAATAGTGTAAATCAATATTAACTAAAACCAGAAATTTACCAACCCTCCTATATGCAAATAACCAAATATACTGAGAAAGAAATAAGGGAAATGCCACCTATAAGAATAGCCCCAAATAATTTAATATACCTTGGGGTAATGTAACAAAGCTTAATTTATATGATGAAAATTTTAAAATACTGAAGAAATATGAAAAAGATATTAGAAAATGGAAATATCACCCATGTTCATGAATTGATAAGATTAATGTAGTATAAATGGCCATCCAACCAAAAGTAATCTACAGGTTCATTAAAATTCCCATCATAATTTGAACACAATTCTTTACAGATCTTTAATGTACAATAGTCAGCCTTATATGGAAACACACACACAAACACACACACACAAAATAAACCCGACAGGATAGCTAAACAATCCTGAATAATAAAAGAACTGCTGGAGGTATCAACATTCCAGTTTCAAGTGGTGCTGCAAAGATATAGTAATAAAAATAAAAATAAAATAAAAATATAGTAATAAAGACAGCATGGTATTGACACAAAAATAGATCTGTCAATCGATGTAATTGGATGGAAAACCCACACATAAATACACACACCTATGGACACCTGATTTTTAATAAAGAAGACAGAAATATATACTAGAAAAAGACAACATCTTCAAAAATGGTGCGGGTCAAACTGGATGTCTGTGTAAAAGAATCTAAATAGATCCTTGCTTATCACCCTGGCAAAAACTCAACTCCAGGTGGATCAAGACTGCAGTATTAAAAACAGATACACTGAACCTGACAGAAGAGAAAATGGGAAAGAGTTTGAACTCATTGTCTGACATGGGAAAATTCTTTACATTCACGGCACCATTATCAAAGGCACTAAGATCAACAATAAATACGGTCTCATGAAACTGAAAATCTTCTGCACGGTAAATGACACTGCCATTTGGACAAAGATTTTTACCTACTACATATCCGATAGAGGGATATTGTCTAAAATATATAAAGAACTCAAAAATTGAACATCAAGAGAATAATTGATGTGGCATATAGGCATCACAGATGTGTATGACTATTGACATTTTTTTCTCTGTTGGATGCTTGCTTGTATATTATCTATTACTATGAAAGCTATTATTCAGAGAGAAGGGTTTCATGTCAGATCCATATAGAATCCTCCATGTCCTGTGTGTGGTATCTCCAGCAATAGGGTGTTACCTTCAATTTCTGGGAGTCACAAATGACAATAGCATTATTCTATATTTGGGGGGAGTCTTTTGGACTTCTCTAACCAACAACTCAGAAATAGGTACTGGGGATTTTGTTTGATAGCCTATGACTCTTGCAAGAATAAGACAGTGTCAAATGGTATAATTTTATTTAAATACATATGAACATACACATATAGTTCTATGTATTATATGTAACTTTATGTAATTATAAAATAATACGATTGCCTATATCCTTTTCCAACTTGCTCTCTTGCTCACTTTTCCTACCCATAAGCCATTAAGCCTTCCCTACCAGCTAAATCTCAACCCACTACCCATTGTTACTTCTTCAATCAGAAAACATTTGAAAGCATAAAATAATTTTCCTTTATCCCATTACCAATTCTTATTTCAAGATGGTAGGTATTCTATGAGAATAGTAAGAGTGACCATTAACTATATTAAAAGAAGTGAACTAAACTTTTATTAATATATGAATATTCACTTTCTGAGATGCTGTTTTAAAATGCACTAAATGCTGAAAATGTTATTATTTTATTCAAAGTTACCTTCTTTAGGTTTCCATATTATAGAATATCAGGTCTTTAAGTATTCTTCACAATATTTAGCATGCAGTTTGTTAAAACTGACTAAAATACGTAGACTTTTCACCTGCTTTGACATCATTTTCCTAAGAGACAGTTTAATCAATAATAATAGTGTTGTATATATTCATGCATTATTTATATATATTTTTTCTATTAAAATGGAAGACTATAAATTTTTTCTCTTAAATGTGCTAAGGATTGTCCTAGGCCTTTATGGCAATCATGGAAGTTTTCTACAACTGAGCTACTTTGCTGTACCATGTCTTTTTCTTTTAATAAACTGTGTACACATTAGAAAAAGGTGGATATTAGTTAAGAGATAACAATCTATGAAAATATACAAAAAGAACATATTTTATATCTCTAATGTTGGGATACTTTCCTTTATTGGGCATATCAGTATATCTAATTTCTTCTGCATACTAGATATTAGCTCTCTGACCTACAAAACTCTAGCATTATATCATGAAACAAAATATTATTTTGTCTCTGAAAATTAGTATCTCCTATATCTCTAAGAAGAAATCAGAGAAAAATTATCAAAGCAATAGAATTATCACCAGTAAGAAGTGAAAATGAAATGCATTGTTTTGCTTTCCATTTCTAATAATTTATACAGAATTCCTAGATTCCAGGATCAGAAACATCTTTTTCTCTGCTAAGGTCATGCAGGTGAGCCAACCACACCTCTTAATTACCCCCTTCTGCAACTAAATTATGACCCACACATGCATTTCAAATATAAAATTCTAGGAATTAAGGTTTTTTTTGTTAGGAGCACTAAGAATGTAATCACTCCTTTTTGTAAGGCATCATATGTTACTTTGTAGATAGATAATTACAAAAATTATCACTTAGCTTCTTCCGAGAACTGCCTGATGCCTTAATACACCATGAAGTGAAAATTTTTTAATTGTCACTATTTTAAAGGGTGATAATTTAAGTAGCTACCCAGAGAAATCACATGGGCTCCTCAGTTGGCAAGACGTGATATCAGTGTATACCTGAGGAAAAAATACAGAGGTTGTCATGGCAACACTGAAATTTGGAGGACTGCTGTTCAAATGGCTCAATACCTGGAATGTGAGCCTGATAATTTCAGCTCGCTGGCCTAGTGCAGGCAAGTTTGGGCTGTGCTTATGATGCCACAATCTATTGTTCTCAGAAAAACCCTTTGAACATTTCCAAAATATTACTGTCTAGTCAATATCAAGATTTTTACATTTTATTTGTTTATTTGTTTGTTTTTAGTGTGTGTGTGTGTGTGTGTGTGTGTGTGTGTGTGTGTGTGTGTTCTGGTGCACTTGTGTGTGTAACTCTGTGTGACAGCCTGCAAGTAGACATTTGAGGACAACTTATGGGAATAGTTTTTTTCTTCCATCACGTGTGTCCCAAGTATAAAAAATCAGATCTTCAAGTTTGACTGCAGGCATTTTTACTCATGAGCCATCTCACTGTCCTCAAGATATGTTTTGAACACAGTTTCTAAAATAGGTACTCATAGAATGTATATAGAACTTAGCCACAAATATTTAGAAAGTTTTAGAACATATGACATTGATTGTGAGATTACTTGAAATTTAATTTCCCTGGATGAGAAGAAAAGAACAATTTCATTGGTCATTGGTACTTCAACACCATAACTAAAGAGATATTAATTATAGATCTTAGGTCTAAAGGAATGCATATGTATAAAAGTAAGCAAAATTTATAGGGTAAATATCTAAATTGTCTTTTTTCCTAAACAAAAGGAGAGTAAAATATTTTAAAGTAACTCAATTAACATGGAAACATTTAGGTACCATGATCAATAACTTCTCTGAAAGTGTTTTGTAAGAGGTTTCTAAACTATTTGAGACACAGCTCATACAGTACTTTCTCATCAACTTTCCTTTCAAAGCATCTTGAAGACACTAAGCTGTTTACGTTTATTTGGAATTTGGGACTACTTGATCTGTCTACAGAACCTAAAAAATAAAGTCTTCAAATGCTTTCATGCCAACAGATTTTATGTTCTGCAAAATAATTCCCAGAACCACACTTAACAATTTTGGTCCAGGATAGACCTAGTCCCATAGATTTCAAACGAAGCTGGAAAATTCCTGCCACCTAGTGACTTTCTAAGATATGTCACTTTTGAATGACTTATGGCATATTTGTTCCATTTTGCTGTAACATTTATTTTAGATCCCAACATCATACAGAAAAAGGTTGGTTAAACATATTTAGAGATATTACCCGATTCTAATATAATGCTACATATTTCTGAAAATGATTGAATGAATTGAAATTCCTACAATATCCCCAACGTCTCAAAAGACAAAGCATTTTGACCTTTCTTGTGGAAGCAAATAAATTGGTACAATGTTTGCAGATACATACTGGACAGCAGTATACCACCGTGCCTGGACAGACACATCCAATGGGCATGAAAAAGAAGGATGCTCGGTTATAACAACGTCAACACATAGTAAAATTTTCAGAGATCCTCTTTTCATTTTCAAGGCACCTGCTTTTCTAAAAGTCTTTGACTTCATTCTTCCATGCTTTCCTTAGAGACACACATATTCACAGACATTTACTCTCCTATTAACAAATGAGACATTGCAGCACGGACAATTTATGTGAGGATGCACAACAGAGGCTCTCAGGAGCACGTTTTCTTGATTCCAGAAGTGAAATGATTGTACAAGAAACAATGAATGGTTTTAACTACAAACAGTCATCTAAATCCCTCCTTTTCTATAAACACCTCCATGTTCATTACATATTTTTATTAAAGTTAAAAAATAATCAACTAGTAAACTTTTGCAATGATTTTAATTAGCTTCACAGGATAACAAAAACATGGGTTGCCATCTAATGCAAGTTCAGCAACAGTGAACTAGGATTGTATACTATTTTAGAATCTGAACGTGACTCCTAATGTTTTTTTTCAAACATTTATCCCATACCCCTGGTAACTAGTACAATGGGAAAGACAAATACCTAGTGTACTGTTAAGTGGATTTTAATAACTGAGGTATTTATTAGGCAGTGCCCTATATAATAGTGCTGTCAATCTGACGAAGGTGAAGCCTCCTGGGAGATGAGCCAAAGAAATGCCTGTGAATGATTATCTTAATTATTATACTTGATGAGGGAATACCCATCTTAATGGTGGGAGGAACATGAACTATACATGGAGAAAGCAAACTGAGCACAAGCATGCACGTATTCATTGAACTGGGTTTCTGATTGTGGATGCAACCAGCCCTCTGTAGAATCTGCTGCTGTGACACTTCTGTTATAACAGACTGTACCCTGGAACTGTGAGCTAAAATCTATTCTTTCTCCCTTAAGTAGCTTCTGTCAGGGTATGTTTTCACAGCCACAAGATAAGCAACTAAGACATTTTGTCTTAAAAATTAGTGCCCTAATATCCGTCTTAGGCCTGTATCATGATTAAGCATGAAATTTACATCAGCTGACATCAACAAAGTTATAAAGTTTTTAGGAATTGAAATGTTTTAAATGAGATTTTGATATATGTGTGTGTTAATGAAATCTATCCCTTATCTCTACCCTCAATTTCTCCCCATTATAGGAAGGAGGCAGGGGCCACTAGTTAGTTCCCAACTGCTCAGACCCAAAATAATTGCACAGAAACTATTATTCAAATCACTGCTTGGCCCATTAGCTCTAGCTTCTTATTGAATAACTCTTATATTATCCATTTCTATTAATTTCTATTAATCTGTATACTTACCAGGTAAACATCCCAGTGTCTGTCTCCGGTGGCTCCGTGGCTTCCTTCTTTCTCCCAGCATTCAGTTCTGTCTTCTCTGCCTACCTATGTTTTGCCCTGCTATAGGTCCAAAGCAGGTTATTTATGCATTAATGATAATCACAGCATACAGGGGGAAATCCCACATCACTCCATCGCATTTTTGAAAGGCCCATAGAATCTACCTAGAGCTGCCTGTGAGTGCCTGGGTATGACACCTATCTACTGTTGAACTGGTAGCCTCTTAGAGGCAACACCCGTAAAGAAAGCTCACTCTCCTCCAGCAGCTGTCAGTTGCTGATATCCTCTAAGCTATCAGGAGGACTTCATGAACCCCTAACCCATCCATGCTGGAATTTGTTCTAACAGCATGTTCTATAAATCCTATGCCTGCAGTCACAGCTGCTGTGAATCTCTGTGGCAATGGTCCTGTCATCTCCAGCAAAGCATTCACTGCAGAAACCCATTCTGACTCTTAAAATCTATGTAGTCCCTTTTCAGCAATGATTCCTGAGCCTTGCAGGAAGGAGGCATGATATAAATGTACCATATCGAGCAGAGTATCCCCACAGTTTCTTATTCTCTCTACGCATCTACCTGGATGAATTTTGTGTGAACTATCAGCTGTTATAAAATGAATATTAAAAATGAAGCTTCTTTGATTAGAATTGACAGATGTATGAGTCTTTGGGTATAAAGATAAGAACTTAGAGAGATGTTTAATTCAATGTTCATTTAGCAGAATTAATAGTACTAGATTCTCCTGCCAATCCCGTGACTGACACTGCTACAGGCTTTTAGCCCAGTTAGCAGCACCAAGCGTGAGTTCAGTCTTGTGGGGAGGACTTTGTATATCTGATTAGAAAGTGGTCAGTTACTCCCGTGACATTTATGTCACTATTGTACCCATGGACATCCAACAAAAGGCCAGTTGCTATCAGAGGTCACAGGGTTCAGAGCTAAGTTAAATTAATGACTGCCTCACAGCTCCAGTAGCCTGCATGGCACACCATCCAGCCCTGGGAATGGTAACTAGTAGGGATGAAACTTCCAAGTAAGTACCCACTTATGTCTCTCCTCTCTATGAATCAAATGTGTCTTTTGTTCTGCAGTGGGATCAAGCTCTGACTAGCACACAAGAACAGTGGCAACAAAATGTGATGTTGGATGTGCGACATTATGGAACTTCAGTGAAAAACAACCCCAAGAGAGGCAAATTTTTCCTTCAGGCACTGAGCTATATGTGTGATATGTGTATCTAGTAGATGCATTGTCCCCATGTTATAGAATAATTCCACTCAAACTCATTTTATATGTGAATATGTCTATATTTCAAGAAGCTTTTAAAGTAGATTTCCAAGTTGTCTTCAGAATTCTTCTGTATTAATACCTCCTGCCTTATTCCTTTTTCTGTGGTCCACTATCATCCACCAGTTTAAATGTTCCTGTTCCGAATGTGGTTTTCTTTACAGCTGAATAGTGTTACATTGTGTTTATGCATTGCATTTATCCATTCAGCAAAGTACACCTAGGCTTTTTTCCATTTCCTGGTTATTGTGAATAGAGAAGCAATGAATAGGGAGAAGCAAATATCTTTGTAGCGAGATACACAGTCCTTTGTGCCTATGCCCAGGAATTGAAGAACTGGATGATATGACAGATCTATTTTGTGTTTTTCTAAGGAAAATTTGTACTGAATTCATTGCATAGTGACTGCACAGTTTGAACTCTAGCAGCAGTGAGCAAGTGGTCCCCTTCATCTACATCCACATTCTGACTGAAGTAAGATGAAATCTGAAGGTGGTTTTAATTTAAACTTTTTGGTAACTAACAAAGCTGAACATTTAAAAAGTATTTCTTAACCATTTGCATTTATTCTTTAGAGAACTGTTTAGTTCTATGCCCAATTTTTAATTAGAATATTTGTTTTCTTGATGTTTTATTTGTTATTTTTGTTCTTTGTATACTCTAAATATAACCCTCTACCGGATGTGTACCTAGTAAGTGTTTTTCCCATTATAAATGCTGCTGCTTCTCTCAAATGGCAGTGTCCAGTACTACAAAGAAGCAGTTTGGTTCATGAAGTCCCATTTCTCCATTTATTTGATCTAATGTCTCTGCTACCAGGGCCCTATTCATAAAGTCCTTTATTGTGACTATACTTTGCTTTTTCTTGTTTTTATTCTTTGCTCTTTGTGGGTGCACCACCCAGCTCTCAAATAAATCACACATGGAGGCTTATTCTTTCTTATAAATGCCAAGGTTTAGCCTGACTTGTTTCTAGCCAGCTTTTCTTAACTTAAAATATTTCATATACCTTTTGCCTTTGGACTTTTTCCTTTTCTTACTTCTGTATATTTTACTTTCACTCTTACTCCATCCATGGTTGCTGTTTGGCAGGGTGCCTGGTCTCTTCTCCTCTCTCCTTGATCTCACATCTCTCTTTTTTCTACCCTTTTTTTCTTTGCCTTCCAGCCCACCTATCCTTTTTATTGCCTTGCTATTGGCCATTCAGCTCTTTATTAGACAAATCAGATATTTTAGACAGGCAAAGAAACACACACAGACTTAAACAAACAAAACATAAAATAATGCAACAAATCTTTACATCTTTAAACAAATGTCACACAGAATAAAAAATGTAACACATCTTAAAATAATATTCCACAGCACTATACAATAAAGATAAAGTTTGTTTCATAGTTTTTATTTTATCAGAGTTAGAATATTAGATCTTATGTTGAGGTTCTTCATCAATTTGGTATTTTGTGTTGTTTGGAGTAAGATGCAAGAATCACTTCTCATTCTGTTACATATCTGTATGCAGTTTGATAAACACCATTATTGAAGATTTTTAAGATTTAGCAGGTAAGAAAATAGTAATGTATATAAACTGTAGAAGAATATTTGTTCCTAGAATGCAGAGGTTGTAACATTTGAAGTGACATTTTATGCATACTTTATTTCTTATAAGAAATTTCTATAATTCTGGAGAGAAGAATCCAAAATGTCAAATTGAGAGGTACCAATTTGAGTAAATTTATTTATTTTATTCCTGTATTTTTCTCTAATTATTTTTCATAGCAAAGTTCTATTCCTCTTATTATAAGATATATGTTTTTCATTTTTGTGTGTATATGTGTATATGCATGGATGAGTGTGTGTGTGTGTCTGTCTGTCTGTCTGTCTGTCTGTCTGTCTGTGTGGTAAAATACACCTGTTCTCTCCTTCATCATGTTGGCCCTTAATACTAAATTCAAGTGTCCAGCCTTAGTTCTAGTCATTGTTACCCACTAAACTATCTTGTCAGCTCTCAGATATATCCTTTCAAATGAATAAACAAGAAGAATAAATGGTAAAAAAAAAAAGTAAAGGAATGGATATGATGTATAGAAGCTCCTTATGGGGAGCTCACCTTTTAGCCATGAGAAGGAATCTATTATTTAGGGGTTGAAGTGTGCAATTCAAAGTAACATTTCCTAGTTTCTAACAAAAATATGAAAGTCTATTTTATTAAATATCTACTTAATAGAAATATAATTCAAACTTTCTTTATATGCAATGTAAAATTCATTCATAACTGCTTGACATTTATGAAACAGCCTATTTAAGAGTATTTGAATTCACAACTATGGTTTGGATAAATTGTGAATTAAAGGGGAGATGCCTTAGATTGCCTAATGAAATATGAGAACATGTTTTGCCAATAAAATAAAGCAGACTACAAATTAATTTCTGGGGAATGATCTAAACAGTTCTGGAGCCAGAAACAGTGTATTTCATATTCAGAAATGATTCTATAGGTAGCCTCAGCAAGAAAGACAAGGATAAGCTTAAAACGAAGACACAGGAAAGCAATGGGAGATATGCTGGGAGAAATGCTCTGGATATTGTCTATGATTAGATTCTTAAACAGGTCGTCATTTCCCCTTCTTTCTACTGTACCAGTTCCCTAATGACTCATGGGCTACCATTTTCTTCTTTTGACACATTTTCTTTTACAGCCGTCATATTCATTTCTTCTTTCTATAACAAAACACAGAAGATAATTGTCTCTATTTGCTTACTCTAATCCTATCTTTAAGTATTCATTTCCTATCCCATTAACAATACTCTTCCTGGCACCAGTAATCTTCATGCTAATTGCCAAATCTGATAGTCACCTCTCAATTTCATCTTCTGCACAATCCCTTAATACAAGGAGGCACTTTCTCATGCCTTTTGCATAGTTTCTCACCTCAGTTTCTGAGACACACACGTGTTTGATCTAGTTCCATCCTCTCTGACTTCATATTCCACTTTCTCAACTAGTCCATTCTCCATCTCCCTCAATTATTTACATCCTATTAAATGCCACTGAAGAGATGGGGAGATAGCTCAATGGATAATATCTTTGCTTGTGACATAAGCTTGAAGACTTGAATTCAGGTGCCTGGTACTCATATAAAAATCTAGCTATTCCGGTGTGTCCCTCACTCCAGAATTTATAACCCAGACAAGCAGTATGCCTGAGCTGACTAACTGGCCAGCTACTTAGTCAGTCAGTTAGCACTGACTAAGTACAGTTGGAGAGCCTAGCTCAGAAAATAATTAAAGAATAACCAAGGAATACAGTGAATATCAACCTGTGGTCTCTACTTACATGTATTCATGTGTGTGTGCACTGGTGTGGTATACAAACACACACACACACACACACACACACACACTACTGATGTGACACAGTCCTTAAGCTAAGCCCTTCTTTCAATGCCAACTCTTTAGCCAGCTCCTTGTCATGTACAATGACACTTCTGTTGGTGAAGCTCAATCATCTTTTACCTGTGATTGATAGTTCCTTGACTGCTTTCATCCTTCCACTTCTTACCACATGACATTCTTTAGAGCTGAAAGAATTAATTAATATTAGCTAATTATAAGACAAAAATAACATTGTTTCTTTGATCAAAGTTATCAAATATATCCCCTTACTTTTAAAGCAAAAAGATGGAAACTCCAAAAGTGCATAGTAGTTTAAACACATTTTTAATAACACATATTTTTCTATTGTTGTGATAAGACACCATGGCCAGCGCAAGTTATTTTGCTAAAAGTTATTTAATTTGGTTCTCTGATTCTAGAGGGTGGGAGTCTATGACCATTATCACAGAAAGCAAAACATCAGTTAGACAGGAAGGCAGAAAACAAGGCAGACAAGCATGGTACCATAACAGAAGCCGAGGGCTCTGAACTCAATGCACTTGTATGAAGCAGAGAGAGCTGAGCATGATTTGGACTTCTGAAACCTCAAAGTCTATCCCTCAGTGATACATATCCTCCACATCTCTTAATCTCTCCCAAATAGTTTCAGTATCTGGGATCAAGATTTCAACTACAAGAGCCTATGGCCTCCTCTCATTCAAAGCCCACAGCACACTGTGTGACATTCTATAGCTTCCTGAGTCTATTATCACTCTGCTCACATCTTTCAGTTCTGAGACATAATTTTCCTTTTCATGTTCTCTTCCTATTCTCTCATACTAAATGGATTCCCTCCCAGGCCCTTCAAGAATCCTCAAGCAAATCATTCACAGTTGAGTCTTTCCCAAGCTACAACTCCTTTGCCTCTATCTGTCACAGCCCAGTTTATTTCTCTATGTTGCTTTTATCAGCACTAGATCCACCATTTACTTATCAATTCTGTCACCCCATTGTGAGTTAAGCTGCATGGATGTAATAAACTTTTTGGGTTTTCTCATTTTGTATTTGCAGAAATGTCAACACTACCCAGTGTAGAGACTGATAAATATTTGTGGAAAGGAAGAGACATGAAACTTGGCATATATTTTTAGCATTAACAAAATGATTATGAAAAAATAAAAGATCCAAGCTAAACTAAATAAAGGAGTATTTTTAAGAATTCTTTCTAATACAGTACAGTAAATTTTAATATTTGAACTTTATATGTTTATGATTCTAAATTCAAGAGAGAAAATTATTTTAACATATGCCTCCTCATTCTTTCTCTCAATACGGGGTGTCATTCTTAATGTTTTGTATTGTTTTGTTTTTACTTCATTTTCTAAAATACATAAAGGTTTGAAATGCAGAATAATATAATTTCTTTACACAAACGTTTTTTATTATGTTAAACCCTTTATATTAAAACATGAGTGAGTCTCTCACAGCTTTACACATAGTAATTGTCTTCTCAGAGAACAAACCCACAGTCTGCAATGACTTAGTTAATGACCTTAGGAAGAACATATCATATCATTAAATTATCCCCTGGTGTGAATGAGAAAAGACATTCTTGCAATTTCTTGATTATTTTATATTATAATCAGGACAACCATAATTATATAACTCTACTCTCAAAATTTTTGGTGTCTCACAGAATTTTAGTTAATTAATTTTTAACAATGAAGACGCATTGTTGGCTATGTCAAACAAATTATCAAGAGTCAACACATAAAAGCGGTACTCATCTAAATTGTCCTGTGGCTCTTGATTCTAGCCAGATATTAAGAATTTCTGTGTCGTGCAATGCATCAAGGACTTGGATTCTTTGTATGTAAGTATGAATATGGAACTATACAAGGAAGTCACAATTTTCACACGTTCTAGTAAATGTATTTACTTTGATACCATTGCAATATTCTTTCAAAATGGGTGTAAAACATTTAAAACTCTTCCCTGAAGTATATTATTTTACTTTTAGTCTTTGAAGATAGCCAAATATCACTATTTATCACTAAATAGCAAACCATACTAGAACTGAGGTTTAAAACAAAACTTTTTATATGTCTGTAGATGAAATTTGTTAATTATAATTTATTTGAATTTTTTCAAGCCAGTATACATCTAATGAATTTTAACAGAGTCTCTTCACAGTATATATATTATTTTATTCTTATACAAGCTTTTCCTTATCTCACTCCCCTATATGCCATCATCCATCTTGGTGCATCGTAAGATGCTCATTGAAAGATACAATGATTTAGAAAACAAATAGGAAGCCATGCACAAATAACTATATATGCAAAAAAGTTGTTAGCAAGAAGATTAGGGATCAGTGCACATAATGAAGTTCTGAAATTTGATGGATGGTAAAATGTTAAGTGTTCTCATTAAACACAGGGAAAGAGTGTTAAATGATACCACAATAAAGATTTTACATGTTTATCTTATAACTCAGCATCTTACAGCTTTTGGTATGAAAACAGAAAGATTTTTACAATTATGTTACTCATATTTTTTTTCTGAATTGTTCTGAAATGAAAGGAGGCCAGGATCTGATCAATAGACTAGAGAAACTGTTGACTGTTAGGACATGTATACTTATTCAGCAATGAGAAAAAGCAACACAATGACACACACAACACACTACATCTAAGAAGCCCAACATTCAAACATATGCATAGTCCTATATATACCCTATAAGAGTCAAATCTAACTAATGATCAACCACAACTATAATTTTGTTTCTATAGTTTTATTTACTGTGATTTTAGCTAGAAATAACTTACACTTCTTATGTATGCCATCTTGAGATTGAATATTAACTGTCTTTATCCCATTAGGACATGAATTATCCCCTTGTCCAAAATATCAGCAATACACATACTATCCACTCATTATCATTGGTAGCCATCTTTGTTATTAGTTTGACTGCCACTGTATTCCTGTGACTGTCCTCAAGTCCCATTTAAGTAATAAAAATGACCTCCCAATGTGAAGTAGTGATGCTAGTCATGCTGGCATGCCTAAGAAAACCTGAACCGCTTTTCATGGCAGCGGGT
>JAQHUG010000117.1:5236234-5253880 GCA_028555095.1 Dicrostonyx torquatus | reverse complement strand
AAGAGAGAAAGAATATAACATTCAGAGGGTAGGGAAGTGGGGGAGGAGATGTGAAGAGCTGGGGAGAGGGAAAACATGATTAAAATATATTGTATAAGACAGGTATACACATACATGCAGATAGACATACATACATAATGTATATGTATCTCAGTTAAAAGACTGGAGAGATGATTCAGCAGTTGAGAGCACTGACTGGGAAAAAAGAGTAGTCAGTTCTTGTAATGAATTTCTTAACATTTTTCTAACCAATGATATGAACTAACACTTGAAGGTTTAGTTCATGTTCTACACTACATATAAGCTTTGTTAACACATTGGTCTTCAGAGCTATCTTTTTCCTCAGAACTTTAGAATTTTAGAAATGGACAGAAACTTAGAGCTTAGACCACATAGGGCAATCACTTGTTCTTATTACAACTTTGTAAGAGTAAGAGAACAATTCCTTCCCTCCGTAGTAAATACAGCTAGAGCAGATGGCTTGGCAAGTAGTTGGCTTCCAGCAGCCCCTTGGCCAGGAACAGCTGTACCAAGAACAGGCGGTACCCAACTTGTTCTGATCTCATCTTGTCTTTAAACATGATTTCATTTCTCCCTGCCAAATAATGTACATGCACATACAATATACATAGTATTATGGTAATTTCTGAAGTTCAGAAATACAGTTACATACTTCCTTGGGTGAACCCCCAGAATCTACAAAAGGCTATCATCAATGAGTGAAGGATAGTCATATTAGAATCACTAAAGGGAAACATATCATGCTTATTAGAGAAGGGTGAAATATAATTTGAGAATTATATAATTTGAAATATAATTTGAGAAATATAATCTGAACTAGATGTGAATGCAGATAGAGCAGGGTTAAGTTCATGAGACCAGTGAAATGAGCTACTTTTTTAACACAGTGCTTTTAGAAAAAGAAGAGCAGTTTGGAAATATTACAAGGAAAGGAAGAGGAACCAGGTTAAGAAAGAAAACCAGTCTAAAAGAAGGACAAGTTGAATATTTCTGGCCTTTAAGATAGGAGGGAGACCTGCTCTTCTAACCAGAAGAAAGAGATATGCTCACTGTAACAAACAGAAAGCTTGGGGTGCTGTGTCCACATAGTGAGACTTAATAAGGACAATAAAAGAATATGGATGGTGAATATGATACAAGCACTAGGCAGAGGCATGACTATTTACATAATTTGAGATGTTTGTACAACATTGAGAATATTCATAAACAATCTTCAGACTCTGTCATCTTAATTAATTGATCTGAATAAGTAAATACCAAATATATGAAATTAACTCATTTTAAGTATTCTTGTAATTTGTGTTTTGTTTTTTTTAAAACATAGTAATTTTCTAATTTTATCAGTTTACTATTAGAAACACCAAGCTTCTATTATTAACCCAGTTATTGAAAAAATTAAACTAGAAACATGTCTTGTATATGACCTTAGCCCATTTTCAGAGCAACATGTCATAAAATATTGATTCATCAGCACAAAAAAAACTGTATTAGGAATTTGTATAATGCTGTGGGATAATACTCTTGTGTACTGTAAAGATTCGTCCCTCATATTGGCTTAAAAATGCTGATTAGCCAGTAGCCAGGCAGGAAGTATATGTGGGGCAAGCAGAGTAGGAGAATTCTGGGAAGAGGAAAGGCAGAGATAAAATCATCAGCCAAACTCAGAGGAAGCAAAATGAGAATGCCTTACTGAGAGAAGGTACCAAGTCACATGCTAAACAAAGGCAAGAATTAAGGGTTAATTTAAGTTGTAATATCTAGTTAAGAATAAGCTGGAGCTAATAGGCCAAACAGTTTATAATTAATATAAGCCTCTGTGTGTTTCCTTGGGACTGAATGGCTGCGGGATCCAGGCAGGTCAGAAACTTCTGTCTACAGTAGTATTTTATATTTATGAACATATATAAAAATGTTATTACTAAGGAATACACAGTTGGGGATGTGAGAAAGATATATAGAGAAATTAAAGAATTACTTTCTATTGGGTAATAAATTTAGCTGAGGCACATGGGTCTTTATGATAAAAAAGTATCAATGTTATTAGGAAGACCAGTGTGTTAAATAGATGAGGCAGATATGTTTGTAGGTTGGAAGGCAACATATTAAATACAGCTGTTCATGCAGAATTTACTTGTAGATTAAATGCAATTACTTATGAAATTTTCACAGTTTCTGTTATCTAAACTAGCATGCTTTGAAACCTATACTGAAATCATTAGACCTTATGATAGTTAAAAAAAAAAGCAATAATGGCAAAACAAAGAATAATTCTCTTGGAATTACAGGCTTACTTAATATACTGCCACAAAAATCAAGAGTATATGAAATTCCTAGAGACATGGACACATGGATCAATACAATAAAATAGAATATGCAAGAAAAGGCCCATACAAATCTTCAGCTGACTTTTGGCAAAGGTACAAAAGCAATTCAGTATGAAAGGATAGCCTGTTGAAGAAGCAGAACAAGAATAATTACATGCCTCTAGAAAAAAATAAAAAGACGTTAGCTCATACCTTACTCAAAAATTAGCTCAAAATGATCATGACTTAAATCTAAAATACACTACCAGAAAGAAAGAGACGAAGAAAGGAAGAAAGATAAGGAAGGAAGAAAGGATGTATAGAAGGAAAGAAGAAGCGAAAGAAACTGTAGAAGAAAGATATTCAAAGTCTAGGACAAGAAGGATGATCTTACCTGTCATCAAAATCAGAATTATTTGACAGTTTTTGTTTCTGAAACAAAGCTCAGTGTTTAGTCTGGCCTGTAGCTACTGGTTCATGACAATCCTTTTGACTCAGCAATCAATCTTTATAAAAAGAAGAAGGAAGACAGTACTTCATAAAATTTAAAGCAGCAAAAATTTTGCTCCAGGTGATTTTCATCAGCATTCTTTCTATACATTTTCAAAGTTTCTTAGGAGGCAACTAAGATTTCTCTATTTGTCACATAATTAAAAGTATTTTCCCAATGAAAAACTCATCTTCAAGGTTTTTTAATTAATACTTCAGAAGCAATTTACCTTGTGAGCTATAAAATGATCAAAGTCAGCTGTTGATAAAAAGAATTTTTACAAGCTTTATTGTTATTTCCAGGCAGACAGTATTATCTTTTCCCACCTTTAGCAGGAGTTTGGTTAAAGACTACTGAACTGGTACATAGGTCATTCTTGAATAGAATGGGATCACATGTGGATTTGATTATTTCAATAGATCCCAAGAATCTCTGGAATCTATGTAACTCATTATCTGAAAACTCCGACTTCTAACAGGTGACAATTCAGCAGTGAGCACACAATATCACACTCAGCCTAGGTCACAAAGCATAAATTTATCAAATTGATAAAAAAAAAAACAGAAGCCAGAAGAGCCACTGTTAGAAAGTTTTTAGTTCTGTATTTATTTGAAGGAAAATGAGATATACAGATACAAATACCGAGTTAATGAGTTATTACTGCATAATGACCTTGTTTAGCCCTAAAATGGTGCAAACCTTCTCAGTTTTACAGCCTTTTGAGATGGCATGTTAATACAAAAGAATGTGTTTTTATTTAAAGGAAACAAAAAAACGAGTCTACTTTTTTCTTGTACTGTTTTTGTTTCTCTGTTTGCTTGCTTGCTTATTGGTAAGGGAAGGTACTAAGAGCTTCCACCTTAATAACATCATTCGGGAGCTGATATTGTTTCACACATGCCACTAAACTACTCCCTTTATTTTTGAAATTGATGAGGAGACATAATATATATATATATATATAAGAGCTTCCACCTTAATAACATCATTCGGGAGCTGATATTGTTTCACACATGCCACTAAACTACTCCCTTTATTTTTGAAATTGATGAGGAGACATATATATATATATATACTTTGTTGATTCTTCCTTTTAAATTGCTTTTGAAAGGAAAAGTGAAAATAAAATAAATGTTTGTGACTCCAGATGTACAAAAATAATGCACTTTTCAAGGATCATTAAAACCTTGGATCTTGGCTATACCTAGATTGTTAGCATCAGAGTGACAATCTATAGCACCTTGTGTTTAGAAAAAAAAGAGTGATTTTTGCCTTAATTTAGAAAACCAGAATTTTTATTAAAGGTAACATCAACAGAAAACCTGAAGATAAATGCCTTTTCTTTTCTTAGGCAATTTAGAGTTGTTTTTAGTACTAGAAATCATGAAAGTCATCAATACTAAACAACGAAATTGATTTTTTTAAGAGCCCAATTTCATCTTCAGTTACAGAGGAGCTGAAAGTATTCTATCAAAGTCATAATATGCAATGTAGCAGGTCTTTTAATTTGGACCACCAGCTCCCCAAAAAATGACTTGGAGATTTCTTAAGAATGAAAATTTCGCCTTAGTTTAGATTTGTTCCCTAGTACCTCTTAATACTTAAATCATCACATTTATATTAATCTACATTCCACCACATGGTTTGTTATCTCTCTCCACACTGTATGTCTGGCTTCTTCAGTGTCTAACAACAAATCTCCCACCTCACAGATTCTTCCCCTGAGTTCTCTCTCACTCCAGAAGTCCCACCTATCCTTTCCTGTCTAGTTACTGGCTGTTCATCTCTTTATTAAGCTAATTATGGTTCCTTAGGCAGATGAGGTAAATCAGACACATTTCACAGTGTGTTCACAACAGTGCAACACTTATTCATCATGTTAACTTTAACAGACTATACAATTTATTCAAAAGTGGACTATTTCACAGTTACAGTGGGGCTTCAACTTGCTTTCTATCATTAACATTTCCTTTGCTTATAAAATTCCATGCAAGAAAGAAAAGGGACTTAAAAGAGAGGAAAGCTAAGCCAAAGTCAAAGATTATACAATGTTTTCCAAAAAGAAATCTCTGACGTTGTGAACATTTTATGCCTGTGTTTTATACGCACTATGGCATAGAGTGAGCCTGCTGACGTGTAAGTTTGCCACATGCCCAGTCTCCTTCTTTAAAACCTATTTGTCAATAGCTTGAAACTGGCCGGCAATCTGAGGTCCATACTTTCTTTGATACTCTTGCTACAATGGCTTGTTGTTCACAAATGAGAGGTAATAAGGCATTAAAGAAGAGAGCAGTCATTAAAGCTAGCAGCAGGAGTGTCACTTAGGACGACTTAGTGAAGAGGTCTCAGTTGTGTTTAGCCACTGGGTGCTCTGTGAAATCCAGTGATGAATTTTTCTTTTTAACCTGGGTCAACAATATGATTGACATGTCTGCACTTCCTCTGATACCACTTGTGACTTCACAGAGGGAAAGGGAAGCACATACATTTTGTTTCCGTAGCAATATCAACCTGCATGCTACCCATGACAAATATATTACTACCATGGCAAAGGCATCCCAGTTCCTAGTTCATGTGTAGACAAGATGCTGAAACCCGCATGAGAAAGTATTTTCCCTCAAGTAAATATAAGTTTTCTTGTTATTGGTAAGTCTTAAATGATTAAATGGAAACAAAGAAAGTAAGTTCCATAATTGTTATAAATCTGACACAAGAATTAACTTTAGCAATTTTCTAGTTTTCACCTTAACTCTGTATAATTTAATAAAAGTAATGGTTTCAAGTAAAATAATAATTTGAATAGTTAACTCTATAAAGAAATGAGGAAATTAAATGTTTTGAAAAAATTGCAAATTTACACATTCTAAAAAGTTAAAATATTGTTAAATTGTTTATATTTTAATATTAGCTTTGTGAGTATTTAGTCACTATTTTGCTAAGGAAATAATTTCTAGTATTTTATTGAGAATTTTTTGGCATTCATATTTATCAGGAAGATTAGCCTTTAATACTGTTCTCTTGTTGGATCTTTGGTTTAGGTTTCATGGTAATACTGGATTTGTAAAAATAATTTGGAAGTATTTTCTTTGATATTCTATCAAATAATTTGAGGAATAGTATTAATTTTTCTTTGAAGGTTTGATAAAGCTCTACTGGGCGTTTTTAGTTGTGAAACTTAACTTTTGCTTCTATTTTGTTGGTCATTATAGTTCTGTTTAAATTAGTTACTTCATGATGATTTGATTTTTATAAATCATATTTACCAAGAAATTCACCCATTTTTGAGGGGCTTTCATTTTGTAGAATATAAGGATATTAAAGTATGCCTTAATGATTCCCCAACTTTTTTCCGTGTCTTGTAGTCTCCCCCTGTCTTCTCTATTTTTCATTAATTTGTCTTCTCTTAGTTTCTTTTGGTGTAATTAACTAAATGTTTGTCAATCTTATTAATTTTTTCAAAGACCCAATTCTTGATTTTCTTTCTTCTTTGTATGTTTTTGTTTCTATTTCACTAATTTCAGCTCTGATTTTAATTATCTCTTCTCATCTACTGTTTTAGCACATTGTTTGATCTTATTTTCCCAAGACTTTTGGTTTTATCATTATTAATCAGAGATCTCTAATACATTTTGTCTCAGGAACTAGAGTAATAAAGTTTTCTCTTAGAGCTGTCTTCATCAAGTACTGTATATTTAGATAAGATCTGTTTTCATTTTCATATAATTTCAATGAAATTTTAAATTTTACCTTATATTTCATCATTGACCAATTGTCATTCAGTACTGTGTTATTTTGTGCTCATGACTTTTTAGTCTCTGTAGCTTCTTTTGCTGTTATGTCCAGTTCTAAACCATTGTGGTTATAAAGAATGAACAATATAATTTCAAATTTTCTATAATCTTTTATATTTATCATATTTGTTTCTTTGCATCCTAATATATTTCTGATTTTAGAGGAAGTTTCTTGGGTTTTTGAGAAGAATGTGCATTCTTCAGTGTTTAGATTGAATTTTCTATAGATGCCTATTAAGTTCATTTGATTTAAAATACCATTTAACTCCAATGGTTTATATTTAAATTTTGTCCAGATGACCTATTCGTATGAGTGGTTTACTGAAGTCATCTATGTTTCAATGTCTTGCAGTTAATCTGTGGTTTTAGATGTTAGTATTTCTCTTTAGGAAACTGGGTGATCTCTTTGGTGCATGTATTATAACTGTAATTAGATTTGGTTGTTGTTTTAACGAGTATAAAATGAGACTCCGTATCTCTTTAGACTATTTTTGGTTTGAAGTTTATTTTGTTATATAATAGAATAGTTAAAATAGCTTGATCTTATTTACATTTGCTTGGGATACTTTTTCTATCCTTTTATCCTAGGATCCCATTGTTGATAGTGAGGCATATTTCTTGCCAGCAGAAACAAGATGAATTCTGTTTTACAATCCAGTATGTTAGTATTGAAAATTTATTGGAGAACTGAGATCATTTTATTGAGAGGTGTGCTTGAACATTGTGCAATAATTTTTTTCATTTTGTTATTTTGTAGTATATTCTTAGATGTCTTGATAAACTGATCTGTGATTGTTTATTTATTCCCACTGAACACTTGGATGTGTGCAAACAAATTTCAAAAACACATAAAGATTATCCAACATGATCAAGTCAGCTTCAACATATACAAATAATAAATGTAAACTACAATATAAATAAATTATAAGAGAGAAACCATTATAGGCAGAAAAGGACTTTGACAAATTCTAACATTTCTTAATGATATAACCCCTAAAGAAACTAGGGGTACAGGGAACATAACATAATAAAGGTGATATACTACAATCCTACAGCCAATATCATGCTGAACAGAGAAAATCTTAAAAACATTTTTACTAAATTCAAGAATAAAACAGGGATATCCATATTTCTATTTGTTGTTTAATATAGTTTTTTAATGTCTTAGCCAGGACAATAAGTCAAGGAAGAGACATAAGTGGAATATAAATCAGAAAAAAGAAGGCGAAGTATGGACGTTATTATATATCACATGTGACTCTAAAATGTACCCAGGAAAATTTCTGCTACTGATAAATACATTTATCGAAGCATTGACAGAAAATTAACATACAGAAATCAATCACTAATCTTTCTGTTTACATCTGACAAACATACAAAGATATTAGAGAAACAATAGCATGTACAATAGCTTCAAAACTACTGTTTAATAAATTTAACCAAGCAAGCAAAAGATTTGTATAAACTTTAAGACATTAAAGAAAGAAATACAAGGAGATGAAAAGATTTACTATGCTAATGGATTGGTAGGACTAATATGGAAATTGCCATTATAACTAAGAGATACTAGATATTTAATGTAATATCAATCAAAATCCAGTGCAATTCTTCAAATAAATTTAAATTAAATCTTGAAATTCATATGAGAACACATAAGACCTAGGATAGGCAAAATATCACTACCAATAGACACATAGTATCATCAATCTGTTTTCAAGCTATATTACGAGGACAGAGTAGTAAGAACCCTCCTGGTAGTGACAGAAAACAAACACATTGCTCATACAGCAACCTGATTTTGTATCCACTTTACTAGTAGCTGATTTTCATTATAAAAGAAGTAAAAATGTTTTTCACAAATGTATGTTTGTTCCTCAGAGTTCTTTAGGGGATATATTCAGAAATAGGATTTCTGGGTCAATGTGGATATGTTATACTGTGTATCGTACTAACAGTTTCCATCAAATAAATAAATAAATAAATCTGTATTCCAGGGTGAATTACCACTGACAATGCCTTAACATCATGTATGGAATCTCTGATATTTACTGAAAATAATATCTTTGATTTGCCTACTCATTATTACTAGGAATAAACTCAAATGTTAATTAGCCACTTGCCTTTTGGATTTTATGACGAGTTTGTCTTGGCCAATTATGCAAGATTTACTTTAGGTTATTTCTTCTCTGCAAAGTAGCTTAATGCTTTCGCAAATGAAAAATGCCAGCAGCCTGTTACATTGGGCTTCAAATACACTGTTTCTAACTTGGGCATTTTTCTTGTGTGTTCTTTTGTTGTTGCTGCTGTAACAGAGACCCACAACCAGACCTTATGCAGAGAGTAAGAGACATTGGAAAACTCAGCCCTAAATTATTGGAGGAGGACACTTGTCCGTTCCGGCTGCCCAGAACCAAAATAACCACAGAGAAACTATATTAATTAAAACCCTTCTTGGCCCAGGAGCCCTAGCTTCGTATTGACTCTTACATCTTAATTGAATGAATCTCTATTGATCTGTGTATCACCATGAGGTCATGAACTACCAGCAAAGTTTGAGCAGGTCTATCTCCAGCGGCAGATCCATGACGCCTCCCTCTCTGCCTTCCTTCTCCCAGCATTCAGTCCAGTTCTCCCCACCCCACTGCCTACCTAAGTTCTGTCCTATCAACAGGCCAAGGCAGTCTCTTTATTCATTAATCAATAAAAGCAACATATAGACAGAAGGACCTCCCACACTAAATGGTTTGTCTCCACCAAATCCTTCCCTTCAAGGCCCAGGGAACCCTGCAGAGGAGGAGGCAGACACCCTGCAAAGAGGAGCCAGAGAGGTTGGAATAGCTTTTTTCCTCCTTGTTTTTGATTGCTGGTTTGCCCAATTCCAATTTGTTAGTTTTCCTACATCTTGCTATATTTTGCTTTATTTCAATTTATTGTATTTTATTATTCCTTAGATGCCTGTTTATTTTCTAACAAGAAATTTAAAGGGAGTAAATGGATCTAGATGGAAAAGAATGTGGGGAGGAATTGGGGAAAATAGAGGAAGTGAAACCATAACCAAGATATATCATGTGAGAAAATATTCTATTTTTAATAAAAGGAAAAGAAAAAACTTAAAAAGAAATAAAAAAGGATTTTCATACTAAGCCCAGTCTACCAAAGGTTCAAAATCCTAGCTCTATTACATGCTGGCTCTAAAATCCTTGAGTGGCTTATTTTCAACAATCTGTACAAAGTATGCAATAATGGAACCTAGCTTATATACCTGCTATGATGAAAGAATAAATAAATAAATCTACTTTAAATCACTTGGAAAATTAAGAAAATAAGACATGATAATATAATTATCATCCATTGTCATATCCATGTTACTTGGCTTTATGTTAGTCAAAGTTGACTCTCCACTTCATCCTCATCCTCACTAATGATCTACTGAATATCAATCAATATAATATAATTCTATTCTTGTTCTTGAAGAAAAAAAAGAGTTTTACTGCACTGGTGACATCTAAGACTCATTGTATGTTTTCTGTTAGTTTTGTTTTTATAAGTAATTTCTCACCAAAAATATTGGTTTTCTTGATGCCCAAATCATCAGGATAAATGTTAATATGAATGTACATGTTAAAATAATCTCTAATTCATTTTTATTGATGCACATTACTGTCTTTTGCAATGGCTTTATCTAATCTACAAAATGGAACTCTAAGATTGACTCTCACAGTGTATACTCTGTAAAGACTTCTATTTAGATGATATTGCTGAGTAGGCCCTTTAAAATGCATTTTAGGTTCTGAGTTGCCAAGGTATGCAAAGTTTACCAAGAGAATGTTACATAGACTCTGACTTTGAATAAGAACATCCTGGGATAGAAAATAAGTGGTTCCAAGATGCAGATTTTGTGAAATTGCAGCCAACTGTGGAACGCAAAGGGAAACCAGTGACATTTTCTGTGGCTGCTGTATTATAGGAAAAAGAGAACAAATTCTGCCAGTAAAGAAAGATGCCATCAGATTACAGTGTGAAGTAGTGAAGAAGGAGATGGGGAGTAGAAAGAAAATGTGGACATACCCAGATATGCCACCAACCCACCAATAACATCTCCTTAAAATAGGTAGCTGCCATGTGCCATCCTGCCTGGCTTTTAATGTCGGCACTGGGGATCCAAACTCAGGTCTCTATGTTTGTGCAACAGACACACTACTGATTGATCTACGTTTCTCTCCATCCCTGCCTTAACTTGTTTTAAAGACACTTGTTTGACGCATATGATTCATAAAAGTAATTTATACCAGATCAAATAAAGTCATGAAAAATACATATTGTCAACACTTAAGACCTTGCAAGTACATTTAAATAGAACAATATGATCTTTTGTTCCCAGAAGATTGTTCATGTTACTAGAATCTTTCGATTTTAGAATATTGTAAGCACATAAGATACATTGAGAGACTAGGACATAAGTACAACATCCACTTTGTTTAATACATACCTTATAAAGAAAACTTGAGGTGAAGGTTGCACAGTATCTTTAGAGCTCCTGTTTTCTGTTTTTGGACTATACACTTTATAAGAAATCAGGGTTTGGAATTTTCCATTTATAGCATCAGTTAGACTTTGGAGCATTTCAATTTCAGGCTTGAATTAGTGATGCTAAGTTTGTATAATAATCATTCACTCTCAGTGAGATATTTGCGGCATTCCCATCCAGAGCCCACAGACTAGTTTAATGTCCTGTAGACACCAAGATACTGCAAAAACTCACTATGCAAGAACAACAAACAATAAATCTGAACTAGAAAGTGGCTTTATTAAAGATACCATCCTCTGGCAAGTCTGTAGTGCAATGGGAATAACCACAGGCATGAGATCAGAAGCTCTGTTTCAGACATGAGTAATCTGAAACAAATTACACTGTCCCCTATGCACAGGCTCATCCCTGTGAAGCAATGATGTTAACACGTAAATCATATAATTATGATGTTTATGTCAAATATCTCTGCCTCTTTGACATACTACACATACTCAGAATAGCAGCTCAACCCAATTCTAAATTTTCATGGTTTTTCAGAATCCTTTATTTAGTTTCTACTCTAATTCAAACCTGAGAAATCATACCAATGTAGGTATAAATGTGTTGCTTCCCCAAAGTATGTGCAGCTTCAAAAATGTTCTTCTGTAACACAGGATAGAAAGTTTCTCTATAGAAAGCTCTGGCACATGTGCATATGATATACAATCCACTAAATACCTGAGGAAGTAATTTAATAAATAAATGTCAGTGATCTGAATAAAATTAATAGCAAAAAACAATGTGTCAGATGCTATTATAAATGCATTACCTGGATTAATGTATTTAATACATACTATAAGCTAACAAAAAGAAGCTATTTATTTTCTCTGTGCCTCAGGCAAAGCAACAAATATAGCAGAATCTGCTATGCTTCAGAACAGTTGCTAAAATAATAAGCAGTCTGATTTTGTGCAGCTGTTCTTTGTGTTGCCAGCTTTAGCTTAGGCATACAAGAGACCACTCCAAATGCAGGCTGTCAGTTCCCACAGAATCATCCAGGTGGCTGGTTGCTGAAAGAGGTGCACAACAGCTAGAGATATAAGCTTTTACAAATAAGGAAGAGGTCAGGCTAATCCAATTCCAATAACATTAATCAAAACAACATTTCCGTAAATCGCTGGGGATTGTAAATGATAAAGGAAATTTTCTTCTTCAATTTTTACTCTCTTGATTGTGTGCATTCTCCAAGTGAAGGACCGTCATTTTTTACACTGATAGAGGCTACAGGCTTTTCTCGAAATCTATCAGAGAGTTGCAAGGGTTAGGGAGCTCATCCTAAATACCAAAGAATGAGATACCAAAGAATGAGACAGAATAAAGACAGACTTATGTTGAATACATTCCATGGTTTTTGGTGACATTTTCACCTTGGAAATGGCTGTGGTTCTTTTATATCTAAGCCTGCAACTATAAATATGTTAAAATGGTTTTAAGCTGTGAGATATTTTAAATATTATTGAATTATTTCCAAGAAATTATCCACATTTGTTACAGTCAGATATTTTGAAACACAATGAAAGAGGCGAAACACACTTCAAATAGAAATGACACTTGGCAGAATATATAATGATTATACAATTAGAAAATTTTTGAAACACTTACACATATTAAATTTCCCACTATGATAATGAAAGAATACTTCTAAAAGCAGATTATCATGTTATACCTTCAGTCAGGAAACAGAAAACAGTAATTTCTGGGGCTCAGATGACTTCCTCCTTTTTAGGTAATGCAAGATTCAAACCGAAAGAATGGTGCTGACCATTTTAGTGTGGGTCTGCCCATCTCAATTATCCCACTTCCACTAATTAATCATAGACATATGCAGAGTTCTGTCTCCTAGGTGATTCTATAGTCTGTCACCTTATGTATCAATATTATCCTGCACATAATGTGATTCCTGGTTGTCAACTTGATTATATCTAGAGTAAACTATGATCCAGAAATGGGGATCACACATGAGAGATTTTTCTGCTTTGTTTAAAGTGGGTAAATCCACTTCTAGTCCAGACCTTTGAGGTAGGAAGGCACAAACCTTTATCCAGGTCTTGAGGCAGGAAGACATACCTTTAAAATGGGCCCATACCTTCTACTTGAAATCTATATAAGGACAAAAAGAAGGAAACTTTTGCTCTTTGCCTTCTTGCTAGCACATCCATTCCTTCCCTGGCATTGAAGCCTACTTCTTTGGGATTCCAGCATATACAAAAGACAACCAACCTTGTGTGAGAGAGTAACTATTAAATTCTTGGTTTTTCTATTCACAGCTGGTCATTATTGGATTAGCTTGACAATAAATTCCGTGTGTGTGTGTGTGTGTGTGTGTGTGTGTGTGTGATAGTGTGTGTGCTCGTGTGTGCATGTGTGTATGTGTAAAAAGAGAAAGAGATTGAGATTCATTCCTTAAGTTCTGTGACTCTAGAGAACCCTGAGTAATACATACATATTTGTACTTAAAATGACCTTTTTAGATAGATAAGTTACTTACTACATAATTAATTTTATGTAGATGCTATTAACAAATGACATATAAGAAAAAGATGAACAGTAGTTGGAAGAAAAACATTTTTTGTTTCAGAAGCAATAAATTCAAGTTTGAAAAATAAATAACAGGACAAAAAAGGAAAACCAAAGAAGACTTTTAGACATTTCCTAACCAATCAAGGAGTGTGAACACCATTCAAAGTTAATGGTGCTCATACGTAAGGGTATTAGGATATTTTGTTGACTGAGATTTCTGTACTGCCAAGCCTCACAGTTGTTTAGTCTCAAAGAAATGCACAGAGGTCTACTATATTAATTATAAACTGGTTGGCCTATTATCTCAGGCATCTCATTAACTATTTCTTACATCTTACATTAACCCATTATTCTTGTTAGTCACATGGCTTGGTACCTTTGTCAGCAAGGGATTCTCATCTTTCTTCCTTGTGGCTGGGTGACAGAATTCTCCTCTTGTTGTTGCCCTGCCTATACTTCCTGGCTGGTTGCCCTGCCTTTACTTCCTGCCTGGCTTCTGTCCAATCAGCATTTTACTAAAATATAACTGACGGCACAGATCGTTGTCCCACAGCAGGATCATTTGAAGGATTTGTTAAAACTCAGCAATGGACCAGAAATTCTCAGTATCTTCCTGACTAGGAAATTCCTTAAAATTGTTAAGGCTCTATAGAAAGGAGCACAGTTTGGGAACTTCTACTCAAAAAGGAACCTTTATAAAACTTCCAAGATGGGAGAGATTCCCATGCAGACAACTCAGTTGTGCTATAGAGTTCATCATGGATACAAAAGGCAGTTATATAAAGGACAGAAAGAATTGTCTGTTGTTGTATGTTATGACAGTGAAGAAGGGAAGAAAAGCCAAGAGCTTTTGAAAATTCATGATTACTCTTGAAGTTCTGACCCAAATACCTGGGTGAATGACTGTGACATTTTCTGTAGTAGCGGTTCTTTCCAAGAACCATGCTCGTGGAAAAAATGGCATAGGCTCACAATGACTGAGAAACAATGGTGCTCTGTTGAGCATTTAACAACTTTCTCCATGGCAGAAGAGGGACAAATAGTAGGGAACACTGATAACACTGCTTAATAATTTCCCTGTTCAATCAATGTTTTGTTTCAAAGACAGAAGATACGTGTATTAGCATATATGTATATAGTATTTCAAACAAAACGTCAAATTCTGGATCTAATAATGTCACATACTTATAGTGAACATGACTTAAAAAACACCTTAAGTTATAGGAGTAACTTAAGTTTCTGACAAATCAAACCCAGGGGAGGGTATATTTGTCATACTAGAATGCAGCCTAGGTATGCAAGGGATGTAGTAGTAGAGGAATGAGTCAAAAATGTACACAAGAGGTCAACTATGATAGTACATGCCCTCAATTTTATCACTCACGAGGCAGAGACAAATAGAACAGATCTCCATGAGTACAAGACCAGTCTGGTCTACACAATTAGTTCTAGGCTTCTCAAGACTGAATGGTAAGAGAGAATCTGTCTTCTAGAAAAAAAAGCCAAGAAGAGAAGTATGAAGGGGCAGCCTTAGAAGAACACAAGAGTTTCAGTGGGTGTCTAAGAAAATGACATGGAAGGAAAGAGTGTAATGGATAGTTCTATGCAGCAGGGTTGGGAACCAACAGATTGTGTTAATTCAACACCTAGAATTCAACTAGCCCCTCTTTATCATTCTGCAGTGTAGGAGGGTCCTTTATTTCTGTTGCTTTCATTGGTTAAATAAAGACTCTGCCTGGGTTGTAAGATAGATCAGCCCTTAGGTGGGCAGAGAAGACAGAATGGAAGTTCTGGGAAGAAAGGAAGTGGGAGAGTCGCCATGATGCTCCCGCCGCAGATGGATGCAGGTTAGACTTTTCTGGTAAATCACCACCTCATGGTGACACACGGATTATTAGGAATGGGTTAGTTTATGATGTGAGGGCTAGCCAAGAAGAGGGTGCTGATGATGGGCCAGGCAGGGTTTAAATGAATATAATTGTCATGTGGTTATTTCGGGCATAAGCAAGCAACCAGCAGCTGAGCAGGCCGGTGGCTGGGGGCTGGGAGCTGGGTGCTGGGAATACAACCTGCACCTCTCCCCCCTTTTATACAACACTTCAGAGCATCTCTTACTCAAGAATTGTCACTGTTCATGGTCAACCAATTTTTACTTCCATATAGATAAGAAAGTCACTTTCTTAAATGTAAAAAGAACTCCATAAACATCTAAACACAAAATGAAAGTTTGAATAGTCTATTATTTAATCTGTGGGCTCTTTTGGTTTTGGTTTTTAATTTGGTCTTATTTCTAATACTTATGTATCCCAGGGTGATTTCACATTTGCTGTGTAGATGAGGATGATCTTGGGCATAACAGTCCTGAACTTCTGATCTTCCTTCTTGTGCCTCCCAGGTGTGACATAGAAATATGACAGGTGTATGCTACCAGTCTCTGTTTATTAGTGCTAGGGATCCAACCTACAGCTTATTCCATACTAGACAAGCACTCTATCAACAGAGATATAATCCCAGCCCCTAAATATGCTTCTTGTAGCTATTAATTGGGCTAGTCAAAAATTAAGGAGGTCATGTAGTGTTGGAATCCCTGAAAGTTAGAGGCTAATTAGACTCCACTATGTAACAAATTTGAGGTCAACCTGAGCTGCATATTGTGACCCACCTCAAATGAATGTACTAGAAATAACAATTATTCTACTTTGTAGATTCTATAACAACTAAGTTCATTTTTTTTCTTTTAAAGAAACTACCCAACTTTGTATCTGGGAATTGAATAGGACAAAAGAGATCCCCCTTTTTTTCCAAGTCCTGAAGTATTTCTTGTAAGAAAAAAAAATACTTCTCATTGCAGTTTATGTATTTAGTGTTATTAAACCAGTATATATTAATTTAATTTGAGAAGTGATGCTTCATACCTTTTTTATGGTATGGGGGCAGAGATGGAAGTAATGCCACTTCACCAACTGAGACAACACAGAGAGAGGAAGGGACAGGCAACAGAGGGAAGGAGCAAAGGGAAAGTAAAAATTGACAAAAATCATTTATTAAAGCCCAACATTTCAGGATAATATGTCCCAAACGTAAGCCTCTCCCCTCATCTTTCAACATGCTGCTTGTATTGGATGGATTTACAACATGACACATAATTGAACATGTTTTAGGTCAAATCAGTCTTTTTCCCAAAGGAAATATGAAGAAGTAAGGATATCATCACACAAACCATAAGAAGAAGGATATTAACTCTTGTTTCCTTTACCAATTTTTACCGTAGCATTCTTTGCTATTTTTATCTGAATTTTGAAGTGGTTGCTTTAAAAAAAGAGGTAAAATGAATATCATCAGTTGCTCCGTTTCTATAGTAACAACATCTAATTTCTGGATTTCTTCATGAGCTATGATCATGTTGAAAGCAAAGAGGACTCATGGGTCTTACAAAATTTATAAAGTCCTGAACAAATAAAACTTGCATCTTCTGGTGTTTGTTTGAAATGTAGCAGAACTGTACCTGTTCTATGCCCCAACCATAAGCCTCTCCCCTCATCTTTCCACCTGCTGCTTGTATCAAATGGGTTTACCACATGAAACATAACTGAACATGTTTTAGGTCAAGTCAGCCTTTTTTCCGAAGGAAATATGAAGAAGTAATGGTGTCATCGCACAACCATTTGCGGAATCTACTGGAGATGAATATCTGTCTGCTTCTTTTCAGTAATTTAATCTTTAGACTCAAAACAGTTGAAAACATAAGTGCTTGAAGTGCACATCCTAGTGGTGATCACTCTGGCAGGGTATCTCTCTCCTGCAAAGAATGAAAGGGAAAATCTTTATATGTTTTTCTTTGGGTTCACCTTGCTATTTGGCTTCTGCAGGCTTGTGAGCTGTAAGCTTAATGTCCTTTGTTAATGGCTAAGGTCCACTAATGAGTGAGTACATACCACACTCTTCTTTTTG